>OY015312.1:125880748-126480748 GCA_955612985.1 Cheilosia scutellata
AGGATTTTAACCCTTTTTTTGCAGGGCTTAGCCGCTCACGCGACTTCGTCGATCCGTTAAGGGTATGTCAACAACTGTCTGGCAGGCGCCTGGAGCTAAAGTTTAATTATATTTACTCTGGGGTATTTAGAAGTAGGTGTAATATTGTCAGTCAATAAAAATACATGCACTTTTCTGTGAAAATTGAAAACTTTAAAAGTAAAAAAAAATAGAAAAAAAAGTTTCCGCAGAAAAATTATTTTATTCTTAGAATAAATCAATTAAAAAAAAATAGACCACGTGCAGCCGAACAGCTAGCGGAGGCCTTGAACTGCTGTAAAGCAGACTTAACCGCCATCCAAGAAGTGCGATGGGATGGACCGGGCAAGAAGAAAATGAAAAACTGCGACATTTACTATGGCGACTGCTATCGGCAACAAAAACAGCGCTTATTTGGATGTGGCTTCGTCATTGGCGGCAGACTTAGGCAAGAAGTCTTAAGTTTCAGCTGCGTGAACGAGCGCCTCACGACAATTCGCATCAAGGCTAAATTCGCCAACATTAGCCTAATATGCGCCCATGCCCCCACGGAGGAGAAAGACGACGACACCAAAGAGAGATTCTACGAACATTTGAACAAGACATACGAGCAGTGCCCTAACTATGACATTAAAATTGTCCTAGGTAGTACTGTCGGAAGGTATAGCCTACACGACACCACCTCCGATAACGGATTTAGGCTGATCGACTTCGCGGCGGGGCGAAATGGTGACATAGCAAGTACGCGGTTCCCGCATCTCGATATTCACAAAGGCACATGGAGATCTCCCGATCAATCAACCGTCAACCAGATTGACCACATTGCGATCGACGCAAGGCACTCCTCCAGTATTATGGATGTCCGAATGTTCCGAGGGGCCAACATTGACTCGGACCACTACCTTGTTGTAGCCAAGGTACGCCTTCGGATATCCCGAACACCGCCAAGACAAGTAAATACTGTGAGGAAGTTTGACGTCGGACGGCTAAAATCGCAAGAGATCACCAGATCCCTCTCCGATCGAGTCTCTCTCAATCTCTGAAGAGATTCTATGCAGCCAGCATCAAGTATTGAAGACCAGTGGCAACATTGCCAAAAAGCCATCAGAGACGCCGCCTCTGATGTGCTTGGTTTCACTCGACCACCACAACGAAACCCTGGTTCGACGACGAGTGCCGGCAAGCACATGCAGCGATACAAAAGGCATACAAAGCGGCGCTGCAAAGAATTAGTCTTAGTCTTCTATTAGTCTTCTTAACATCGCCTACAAGATCCTATCTGCCGTGTTGTGTGAACCCCTGAAACCTTTCGACAACAACCTGATTGGTCCCTATCAGTGTGGCTTCAGGTCAGGAAAGTCTACCATCGACCAAATATTCACACTACGGCAGATCTTGGAAAAAACCCAGGAAGTCCAAATCGATACCCACCATCTTTTCATCGATTTTAAAGTCGCCTACGACAGCATTTATAGAGACGAGCTATACAGAGCAATGTCTAGTTTTGCCATTCCTGCCAAACTCGTCCGTTTGTGCAGGATGACAATGGAGAACGCACGCTGCTCCATCAAGGTCGGTAAAGAACTCACCGAGACCTACGATGTCAAAAAGGATATAGACAAGGCGATGCGCTGTCATGTGACTTCTTCAACATCGTTCTTGAAAGAATAGCGCAAAACTCAAACGTTAACACCAGAGGCACTATCTTTCAAAAGTCCGTCCACCTACTCGCCTACGCCGACGACATCGGCATAATCAGCAGAACGCAGCGTGATGTCACTGGCGCGATCGTGGGCATTGGCGGTCAATGAGGGCAAGACAAAGTATATGCTGTCATCAAGGAAGGACACCCAACACCGACGTCTTGGACAGAACGTCACTATAGACAGATATAACTTTGAGGTGGTAAAGGACTTTGTCTACCTAGGCTTCGCTATGAACTCAGACAATGACACCAGCGCTGAGATTAAACGAAGAATAACTCTTGCCAATTGCGGTTTCTTTGGGCTAAGAAAGTAATTGAGTAGCAAAGCCCTCTCTCAAACAACAAAAGTGACCCTTTATAAGACCCTAATCATCCCAGTCCTACTTTATGGTGCAGAGGCATGGACTCTATCAAAAGTGGATGAGGCTACTCTTGGCTGCTTCGAGAGGAAAATTCTTCGAGTACTTTTCGGTCCCGTCTGTACTCGGTGAATAGAGGAGGAGATACAACGACGAACTGTACGGGCTGCACAGCGACATCGACTTAGGCAGAAGAGTGAAGGTCCAACGACTGTTGTGGCAGGGTCATGTAGAGCGAATGGACGTGATTGCTCCGGCCCGGAAGATCTTCGAATCCACACCCGAAGGACCTTAAGTAAGTAAGTAAGTAAACAAAAAAAAAATTTTAAAAAAATTTGCTTAGAAACCTAAAGCAAAATTGAAAACTTTAAAAGTAAAAAAAAAAATAGAAAAAAAAGTTTCCGCAGAAAAATTCTTTGACAGTACATCTTAGAATAAGTCAATTTAAACAAAAACCAGTAGGACAATTATCTTCGACTATGCCGAAGCTCAAATACCCGGTACTATATTATTGTAAAATAAAAAAAATATTTTAGTATTAAAAAATTATATATTTGTATGGGAGGTGTGGGTACTTTTTATTCGACCAAGCTCATTTTTTGTCAAAAATTTTTAAATATTATTAAAACAATATGTGCAAAGTTTAAACTGGCTATCTTTACTGTAGCTATTTAAATTTAATTTTTAACATAAAAAGCTATATAAATCTGATATTTTTGTATGGGAGGTAGTAGTAGTTTTCATCCGATCTTGCTCATCTTCGAACTTAGCCTCAGTTTGGTGGATAAAAGCTTACATACCAAATTTCAAGTCGATAGCTCTTAAATTACGGCCGTAATCGTGCGGACAGACAGACAGACAGACGGACAGACAGACGGACATCGTTACATCGACTAAGAAAGTGATGCTGATAAATAATATATATAGTTTGTCATACCTACAACGCCTCCTTATGGGCGTTACAAATGGACTGACAAAGTGAATATACCCTCACCACAGTGTGGTACCGGGTATAAAAAAAAAACCAGTAAGACAATTATCTTCGACTATGCCGAAGCTCAAATACCCGGTACTATGTTATTGTAAAATAAAAAAAATATTTTAGTATTAAAAAATTATATATTTGTATGGGAGGTATGGGTACTTTTTATTCGACCAAGCTCATTTTTTGTCAAAAATTTTTAAATATTATTAAAACAATATGTGCAAAGTTTAAACTTGCTATCTTTACTGTAGCTATTTAAATTTAATTTTTAACATAAAAAGCTATATAAATCTGATATTTTTGTATGGGAGGTAGTAGTAGTTTTCATCCGATCTTGCTCATCTTCGAACTTAGCCTCAGTTTGGTGGATAAAAGCTTACATACCAAATTTCAAGTCGATAGCTCTTAAATTACGGCCGTAATCGTGCGGACAGACGGACAGGCGGACAGGCGGACAGACGGACAGACAGACGGACAGACAGACGGACATCGCTAGATCGACTAAGAAAGTGATGCTGATCAATAATATATATAGTTTGTCATACCTACAACGCCTCCTTATGGGCGTTACAAATGGAATGACAAAGTGAATATACCCTCACCACAGTGTGGTACCGGGTATAATAAATTTGCTTAGTGTTCATAATCGAAACCTGAGCCCAATTTTCTCCAATGTAAACCAAAAGAGCTGTCGCTTTCGCTAAATTTTGGAAAAAAAAATCTTTCGTTATTATTTGTTAGTTTATTAGCCAAAATGGGTGTCTTACTAAAAATCTAAAGTAAAAAAAATCAGCAAAGTAAAGTAGAATCTTCAGAACGCAATTATAGCAAATACTCTCTACATGACACTTCCGAAATTCATAGTAGATAAATGTATCCCAAGAAGTAGTCACTTGACAGTATAGTTCAAGTTGACACTATTCTGGTAGATGGTTCATGACACTACTTGTAAACTGCTTTCACCACAATTCCCTTTCAGTAACCGAATACTAAGAACACGTTGCGTTGATTTAAACTAAAAACCAAAACATTACTTTGCTTGCTTTTCAAGAAAAGAACTTTTCAGTTTAAAATAGCCGTTTAAAAAATTGTCGGCTATTCGTCATAAACAAGAATATGGACTGAGAGTCAGCCACTTCGCGTTAGTTGCAACATTTGCGCTAGCCTTCATGGTTCAGATCGGAATAAATTGCAAACTTTTACTTTTTTGAAATAACATCTATTGTAAACAATGACACAACTATTTGGAAATTCAATCACGCCCAATAGATGTTACTACCAGTTTATGAGAAATCAAAGATGGTTGGAGCACTCGCTCCATTTTTAATGGCATCTATATTGTAGGCAATGACGCAACAATTTAAATTTAAAACGTTTTACTATGCATATTAAATTCACTCACGCCCAACAGGTGTCTCTAGCATTCGAGAAATTAAGGATGGTTGTCATTTTGTTTCACTTATTATACCCGGTACCACACTGTGGTGAGGGTATATTCACTTTGTCATTCCATTTGTAACGCCCATAAGGAGGCGTTGTAGGTATGACAAACTATATATATTATTGATCAGCATCACTTTCTTAGTCGATCTAGCGATGTCCGTCTGTCTGTCCGTCTGTCCGTCTGTCCGTCTGTCCGCACGATTACGGCCGTAATTTAAGAGCTATCGACTTGAAATTTGGTATGTAAGCTTTTATCCACCAAACTGAGGCTAAGTTCGAAGATGAGCAAGATCGGATGAAAACTACTACTACCTCAAATACAAAAATATCAGATTTATAGGTATAGCTTTTTATGTTAAAAATTAAATTTAAATAGCTACAGTAAAAATAGCAAGTTTAAACTTTGCACATATTGTTTTAATAATATTTAAAAATTTTTGACAAAAAATGAGCTTGGTCGAATAAAAAGTACCCATACCTCCCATACAAATATATAATTTTTTAATACTAAAATATTTTTTTTATTTTACAATAATATAGTACCGGGTATTTGAGCTTCGGCATAGTCGAAGATAATTGTCTTACTGGTTTTTCGCTTGGAACCATGAGCGCTAGTTATGTTAGAGTCATTTTCTGGCCGGAGATTGAATGCCGGAACTGTCATTATGTCAGTTTTTGCTTTGCTTTGCTAGGATATATTTTCAATAAAACAAGCCTATTATATGGGTATTTGTGTTTCTTTTTTTTTTAAGTGAAACTTCTTTAGCGAGGTGTAAGTCCAAAAAAATTAAACGCAAATCAAAGTAGAACGCAATTCAAAGTGAAACACAATTCACATTGAAATGCAAACCAAACGGAAATCAAAGTGAAATATAATATGGGAAGATATTTCCAGAAGACTACAATTTGCAGCAATTTAAGTGCAGAACTAACATAAATCTGCAAGCATCTCGGGGCGCTGTTGAAGCGTTATAGGTTCGCCTTTCCCGGGAGAAGTATTTAAAAAAAAAGGTAATAAAACAGTCACCCCTATTGTCGTCGTCGTTTACGACTCTAAAAAAAAGCGACACGACTGTTTGGTATTGGCGACTGAAAATAAACGACTTTTGTCGCGGCGACGATCGACAAATGGCGTCTGAAATTTCAAAAAAATGTGGATTGTATTTTTGACGACGATCGTCGGTATTGCGTGAGGCGTTTTGTGACGACGTTTGTCGTGGAAATGCTACATTTTGTGTCGTCGACTATTTTGCGGACGACTGTGTGATAATGTGTTAAAAAAAGTATGTGTACTTAATTTTTAGTTACCTAACAAAAAGACAATTATAGTTATTTTGCAGAATGGAGATAACAAATAAAAGGCAATTTCTACATTTAGTGAACGAAATGCAGAAAAATATACCTTTGGCAAAATCATTCACGAAGTCTTAACAAAAGTGAGGTTAATCGGCAATGGGACGACATAGCCTTATCTTTGAATTGTCTTGGACCATATAAATCTACACGCACAAGTAATAAGTGATTACACGACGACCCTAATTAATGTCGATTTCCATTGGGCTTTTACCGTTTTGCTCTCAGATCTCAGATTTTTCCTGCCCAATGGAACATGAAACGAGATTCATTTTTTTGCATTTGTGTTGGTGTGTGATTTGACAGTCAGCTGTTTTTAAATTGCAATTTGTGTTTATAAAATTGAATTGTTATTTGTTAGTTTTTTACTTGCACTTGTACAATAACTGCTTACTTGTTTTGTTTTGAATTATAACTTCACCCTTCCCCATGAAATCAACCCCATTGCATGGCTACGACGCCGACGGTCCATTCATCTAAATTAATATCCATTTTCAATTTTCAAATTTATTCCACAATAGGTAGGGGAGACTGGGGCACATTTGAACGCTTTTGCTTTGAGGTCTCATAAAATCCTATTTGCTTAAATTATTAGACTGTAAAGTATTCTCACTTTAAGAAATGCAAATAAACTTTGTTTTGGACAAATAACTACGTAAATTTAGTAAGGGCGTATAGTTTATTTTTATTTAAAAACGAAGTAGGTCCTTATGTTCAAAGGTATCGCCCATGTGGGCAGTTTTGAACTAGGCTGGGACACTTTTGAACGACAGTATTTGTAATTGCAGAAGCTAATAAGTTACTAAAAGGTTTGTATTTATTTTTAATAAAATAAATTAACTTTATTATTTTAATAAAGAAAACAAAAACGACTTAGCAAAAGCAAACTGAAATTTTGAAATTACTGAAATAGTTTACAAATGACTAAAGAAACTTTATAAAAATGAGTTATTTTATTAACCGACATTTTGAAAAAATTAAGACAAGAATTATCACCGCAGCTGTCCTCGATGTTCCCGGAGCGTTAATTGGTGGTGGTAGCTTAGCTTTTAGTTCAATGCTACTTACAGTTCAAATGTGTCCCGACTGTTTTGTTCAAACCTGCCCCAATAAGTCAAGCGACATAATAATATAAATTTTCGAGAGATATTCGAACCAGACCACCATTGTCGGGTCTCTTTTCGTCTCCCTACCACTAATATACCTTACCCAGAGAGACTTTCTGGATTTCTCCAGAGTTCTTCCCTGAGCTCGATTCCTAGTGTTAACGCTAGCATCTGTTTATGTGAGATCTGTTTCATCCAATGGGCCTCGACCCAATGTTGTCCCAAGATCCTCATTCTTCTGCCAGCCAAAGCTGGACATTGACACAATATATGTGCCGCTGTCTCAGATTCCTCCAGGCATAGCTTACAAGTATCATCCTCTCTAAGGCCCATCTTCCTTAAATGATACCCGAAATTACCATGACCTGTAGTTAACGCCACCACCCATTTCAATGTTCCTCGACTCATGCTTAGAACCTTTCTCTGAGTGGAGCAGGTCGGCCATTGTATCGCCATTTTAGCTTGTCTACATTGTTCCACGGTTGACCACCTACTCAAGTGTTCTGCCGTGATCCATTTGTTGATCAGCTGTTCTACCATTCCTCTACCAATTGAAGAGAATGGTTCTGGTCCCAGCAACTTTTCAGTTGACCCCTGTCAAGCGACATAAAAATGTGCGCAAATATTTATATTTTTCACATTTGTCAAAAAACGTATCTTTATACGTAGATATTCAAATGAATTTGTGCCTTAAAAATATACATTTTACACAAAAAGAAAAGCTCACTATAAAATTTGTAGGTTCAAATGTGCCACACTATCAAATGTGCCCCAGTCTCCCCTAACAATAACTACCTAACCTCAAAGTTTGACAAATGTCACTTGTCTTAGTATTGGTGAAAGTATGTGCGAATCTCCCCCTCGAATCGAGATTCGCAAAAGTGATCTGAATCTTAAAAAAAGTGTTTTTTTTTCCCAATGGAACATGATTTTGACAGACAGCTGATTTCTAGAGAAGAAAAACTGCTCTGAATCTTAAAAAAAGTGCTTTTTTTTCCCCAATGGAAATCGACATAAGGCAATAAAATCATTAATATGATGAAAAACACAGAAAGCGGAAGGATGCAGTACCTGGGTTTAGTTTTTTGTATCCCTGCGGATGTGCCACAGGGGTATAAAAAGACCTGCAACTGATACTTAGTTTTAACAACTGCGTGATCTTAGTGTTAAAGAAAAGTTTGTGTATTTAATATTTAACTAACGAAAAGATAGTAACATATTCTTTAAAATGAAAATCACAAATAAAAGACAATTTCAACATTTAGTGAAAGAAATGGAGAAAAATATTCCGTTGGCAAAAACGTTCACAAAGGGCCTAACAAAAAGTGATGTTTATCGGCAATGGGACGACATAGCCTTATCTCTGAATTGACTTGGACCACCTTCGACTTCGATAGTCTAAAATACATTTAAAATCTGAAAATAATTGTTATTAACACAATGTATGCAATTTAAATTATTTCTACCACCCACTTAATATCGGGCAAATCCAATGGATTGGATTTGGTTCGAATTTTCTTCCTTAACTTTACCAGCTCTTTTTTCTGGTTTTCTTCTTCGTCACTTCGTCATTTTTGATTTGTTTTATTAAAACATTTTTTCATTGAAAATGGCATGAACTCATACTAGAGTGTGCCGATGCAGGCTTAATTAGTCGTCCAAGTCTATATATATTTTTGCCGATTAGGCTTGATTAGAACTATGTATTATAGCGATAATCAAATACGATTAGACGCTTTGCCACTTAAAATCTATATGTGGATCAACACCAATTATAAAAAGTCACTTCCGGACACATTGCCGATTAAATAAATATATTTGGATCGAACACCATTTGCTTAAAAAGTTAATTTTGGGCACGAGCCAATTAATTAAATTGTATTTGGATCGAACACCATTTGCTTAAAAAGTTAATTTTAGGCAACAGCCAATTAATTAAATTTATTTGCATCGAACACCATTTGCAAACGATAATTGTGGCACATGAATTATGGCACTTCCCCCGATAAAAAAAAAATATTTTAAAACTATCCGAGGCACATCGCCAACGAGTATCAATTTATTCACCGGTAGCGAAAATTAACCGACTCGACCGCTGAATATCCATACTGGACTGAGTACCGACCGACCAACAACTTTGACTGCCAAACAAGAACTAACGATAATGCCAATTGCCAGCCAATGCCATTCCGCACCCAACAACACTAACCCAATACCCAAGCCAAGCCAACCGCCAGCCGATAAGAATTCGCCCCCACAAAAAACTACCTCTGCCTTCTACGTATGATCACGTCACATACCCACTAACTATAGTCTATGCTAATACGGGTGCGTGTGTGTACCATACAATCCCTCATAGTAAAGTCATGCTTGTGCGAGGAAAATTCCATTCAGTGTGCGATGTTGGGGTACAAGGAAAAAAAATGTATGTGAGAGATGGTAAACAAGGTACCGCTGTCTATAGGCTTCTTATCGCTGTTGTATGGGAAATTCTTCTGCAGTGGCGAGGTATGTAGGTAAAAAAAATGCACGGCTGTAATTTGAATTGGTAAACAAGTTACCGCTGCTTATGAGATCATGCTACGGGGTGTATAGATTTTGCGCAGTGGCATGATTCCAAGGGGAATTTTGGTATTTTTCCACTGCTGTCTCGACTGGGTTTTGCGCTTGGTACAGTCGAGTACCGAAAAGGTGGACATGTATGCAAAACTATTTTTGTTTTCAGATTTTAATTCTTTTATATTTTAGCAACCAGCAACGATGTGCTCGACTGAGTTTTGTATGTAATATAGTCGGGGACAGAGAAAAATGGACGTGTGTGCACAAATAATTTTCTTTACAGCTTGATTATTTCCCTTTGTATAGCAACCAGTTCGTTGAGATATTGACTCAACTAAAAATGAAGACAATTTAAGATATACATATAATGATAATGATAGCAAGTCTCATATTGTATGGAAAATACAATTTCTTGTAAATCTGCCAAATCTTTGAACTTACCTTCAGGCATCAACATTATTCGGTCTTTCAGAAATTTAGGTGCAGGTTTGATTTCGAAACCAAACTTAAACAAGCGATTTCGCTCTGCCTCATCTGAATAGAATCTTCTATATACAAAGGAAATGTAACTGTGTCTAAATTTACTGCATATTCTGTATGTATCTGACCCGGTACATTTCCACTCCTTTATGAGAAATTTCTCCACATTTGTACATTTTTGAAATTTTTTAAGAGTAACTGGAAACAATGGCGTCTGCATGTGGTATGTCGGTACAGAGTTTTGCTAAAAACAAAACAATAATATACATGTAGTTTTATGAATATATTTAAAATTATTCAAAAAATACATAATTATATATAAACGAATTCATCTCTTTCAACTCAAGTCTTTATTAAGCAAGTTCAAAACTTTATTTTTGTTTACCTTATGATTACGTTAATTATACTCAGAGTGGTTTTTTATTAAAATTAATTGAATAAAGAATGTTACGTTTCAGAAATTAAGGTGCAGGTTTGATTTCGAAACCAAACTTAAACAAGCGATTTCGCTCTGCCTCATCTGAATATAATCTTCTATATACAAAGGAAATGTAACTGTGTCTAAATTTATTGCATATTCTGTATGTATCTGGCCCGGTACATTTCCACTCATTTATGAGAAATTCCTCCACATTTGTACATTTTTGAAATTTTTTAAGAGTAACTGGATACAATGGCGTCTACATGTGGTATGTCGGTACAGAGTTTTGCTAAAAACAAAATAATATACATGTAGTTTTATGAATATATTTAAAAGTAGCGGGAACTTCCTACAAATGTCCTATACTATATACAATAAATTAGACGACAACCGAATTCATCTCTTTCAACTCAAGTCTTTATTAAGCAAGTTCAAAACTTTATTTTTGATTACCTTATGATTACGTTAATTATACTCAGAGTGGTTTTTTATTAAAATTAATTGAATAAAGAATGTTACGTTTCAGAAATTTAGGTAGGTGCAGGTTTGATTTCGAAACCAAACTTAAACAAGCGATTTCGCTCTGCCTCATCTGAATAGAATTTTCTATATACAAAGGAAATGTAACTGTGTCTAAATTTATTGCATATACTGTATGTATCTGGCCCGGTACATTTCCACTCCTTTATGAGAAATTCCTCCACATTTGTACATTTTTGAAATTTTTTAAGAGTAACTGGATACAATGGCGTCTGCATGTGGTATGTCGGTACAGAGTTTTGCTAAAAACATAACAATAATATACATGTAGTTTTATGAATATATTTAAAAGTAGTGGGAACGTTCTACAAATGTATTTTTTGGATGTTGAAGGTGCAAACGACCCTAAGCGAGCGGACTTGTAGTATGGTGCAGTGGCGCGCAGTATGGTGTGCACGACAAGCAGACCCTGGCTAAACTGCGGCTGTGGGGGTTCCAACTGTCGCTACTCTACTTTTATACTTACGGGATCGACACAAAAAATATATAATTTTTCGTGCACGAAGGTTGATATTATATTCTTTAGTTCTGTTTTCGATGACTCACCCACTGGGGGGGTAGACTGTCAATGGGTGAAGTGTCTACCAAGCCCTCCCAACCATGATTCTCTCAAATGTCCTATACTTTCTCCTGAGGAATCCCAAATAAAGAACCCGGCTTTCTCTTACCCCTCAATCCATCTTCCAATAAATTAGACGACAACCGAATTCATCTCTTTCAACTCAAATCTCTGTTAAGCAAGTTCAAAACTTTATTTTTGTTTACCTTATGATTACGTTAATTATACTCGGAGTGTTTTTTTATTAAAATTAATTGAATAAAAAATGTTACGTTTCAGAAATTTAGGTGCAGGTTTTATTTCGAAACCAAACTTAAACAAGCGATTTAGCTCTGCCTCATCTGAATATAATCTTCTATATACAAAGGAAATGACAATAAATTAGACGATAACCGAATTCATCTCTTTCAACTCAAGTCTTTATTAAGCAAGTTCAAAACTTTATTTTTGTTTACCTTATGATTACGTTAATTATACTCGGAGTGGTTTTTTATTAAAATTAATTGAATAAAGAATGTTACGTTTCAGAAATTTAGGTGCAGGTTTGATTTCGAAACCAAACTTAAACAAGCGATTTCGCTCTGCCTCATCTGAATATAATCGTCTATATACAAAGGAAATGTAACTGTGTCTAAATTTATTGCATATTCTGTATGTATCTGGCCCGGTACATTTCCACTCATTTATGAAAAATTCCTCCACATTTGTACATTTTTGAAATTTTTTAAGAGTAACTGGATACAATGGCGTCTGCATGTGGTATGTCGGTACAGAGTTTTGCTAAAAACAAAACAATAATATACATGTAGTTTTATGAATATATTTAAAAGTAGCGGGAACTTCCTACAAATGTAAATTTAAGATACATAATATGATAATGATAGCAAGCATCATATTGAATGGAAAATACAATTACTTGTAAATCTGCCAAATCTTTGAACTCACCTTCGCCTGTTGGCATCAACATTGGAGTCGTCTTTTTCGAACTTTCCACACTTCTTTTTCGTTTTCGTTGGGTGGGACAGTTTTCCTTTGCAGGTTTGATTTCGAAACCAAACTTAAACAAGCGATTTCGCTCTGCCTCATCTGAATAGAATCTTCTATATACAAAGGAAATGTAACTGTGTCTAAATTTATTGCATATTCTGTATGTATCTGGCCCGGTACATTTCCACTCAGTTATGAGAAATTCCTCCACATTTGTACATATTTGAAATTTTTTAAGAGTAACTGGATACAATGGCGTCTGCATGTGGTATGTCGGTGCAGAGTTTTGCTAAAAACAAAACAATAATATACATGTAAATTTTGACTGAGGTAACGAAAGAAAAATAAAAACACCATTTTTAATTTTAAATTAAAAAGATTTTATTTATTTAGTACATCAATTCGTGCTGTTGCTTCCGTGATAATAATGACCTACTGAGGCTTGTTGCCTTCTCTATTTATACTGTTTCGCAGAACAGATTAGAATAGATCTATAACCAATGAGCCATCGACACAATATAGATTGCTGTATGGTTATCTGTGTGTTTGGTTGTTATCTCTTTTAGGGGTTGTTGGTGGTCTGATATGACATGTAGTTTTATGAATATATTTAAAAGTAGCGAGAACTTCCTACAAATGTAAATTTAAGATACATAATATGATAATGATAGCAAGCATCATATTGAATGGAAAATACAATTTCTTGTAAATCTGCCAAATCTTTGAACTTACCTTCAGGCATCAACATTATTCGGTCTTTCATAAATTTAGGTGCAGGTTTGATTTCGAAACCAAACTTAAGCAAGCGATTTCGCTCTGCCTCATATGAATAGAATCTTCTATATACAAAGGAAATGTAACTGTGTCTAAATTTATTGCATATTCTGTATGTATCTGGCCCGGTACATTTCCACTCATTTATGAGAAATTCCTCCACATTTGTACATTTTTGAAATTTTTTAAGAGTAACTGGATACAATGGCGTCTGCATGTGGTATGTCGGTACAGAGTTTTGCTAAAAACAAAATAATATACATGTAGTTTTATGAATATATTTTTTAAAAGTAGCGGGAATTTCCTACAAATGTCCTATACTATATACAATAAATTAGACGACAACCGAATTCATCTCTTTCAACTCAAATCTTTGTTAAGCAAGTTCAAAACTTTATTTTTGTTTACCTTATGATTACGTTAATTATACTCGGAGTGGTTTTTATTAAAATTAATTGAATAAAGAATGTAACGTTTCAGAAATTTAGGTGCAGGTTTGATTTCGAAACCAAACTTAAACAAGCGATTTCGCTCTGCCTCATCTGAATAGAATCCTCTATATACAAAGGAAATGTAACTGTGTCTAAATTTATTGCATATACTGTATGTATCTGGCCCGGTACATTTCCACTCCTTTATGAGAAATTCCTCCGCATTTGTACATTTTTGAAATTTTTTAAGAGTAACTGGATACAATGGCGTCTGCATGTGGTATGTCGGTACAGAGTTTTGCTAAAAACAAAATAATATACATGTAGTTTTATGAATATATTTAAAAGTAGCGGGAACTTCCTACAAATGTCCTATACTATATACAATAAATTAGACGACAACCGAATTCATCTCTTTCAACTCAAGTCTTTATTAAGCAAGTTCAAAACTTTATTTTTGTTTACCTTATGATTACGTTAATTATACTCAGAGTGGTTTTTTATTAAAATTAATTGAATAAAGAATGTTACGTTTCAGAAATATAGGTAGGTGCAGGTTTGATTTCGAAACCAAACTTAAACAAGCGATTTCGCTCTGCCTCATCTGAATAGAATCTTCTATATACAAAGGAAATGTAACTGTGTCTAAATTTATTGCATATACTGTATGTATCTGGCCCGGTACATTTCCACTCCTTTATGAGAAATTCCTCCACATTTGTACATTTTTGAAATTTTTTAAGAGTAACTGGATACAATGGCGTCTGCATGTGGTATGTCGGTACAGAGTTTTGCTAAAAACAAAACAATAATATACATGTAGTTTTATGAATATATTTAAAAGTAGCGGGAACGTTCTACAAATGTATTTTTTGGATGTTGAAGGTGCAAACGACCCTAAGCGAGCGGACTTGTAGTATGGTGCAGTAGCGGGCAGTATGGTGTGCACGACAAGCAGACCCTGGCTTAACTGCGGCTGTGGGGGTTCCAACTGTCGCTACTCTACTTTTATACTTACGGGATCGACACAAAAAATATATAATTTTTCGTGCACGAAGGTTGATATTATATTCTTTAGTTCTGTTTTCGATGACTCACCCACTGGGGGGGGTAGACTGTGAATGGGTGAAGTGTCTACCAAGCCCTCCCAACCATGATTCTCTCAAATGTCCTATACTTTCTCCTGAGGAATCCTAAATAAAGAACCCGGCTTTCTCTCACCCCTCAATCCATCTTCCAATAAATTAGACGACAACCGAATTCATCTCTTTCAACTCAAATCTCTGTTAAGCAAGTTCAAAACTTTATTTTTGTTTACCTTATGATTACGTTAATTATACTCGGAGTGTTTTTTTATTAAAATTAATTGAATACAAAATGTTACGTTTCAGAAATTTAGGTGCAGGTTTGATTTCGAAACCAAACTTAAACAAGCGATTTCGCTCTGCCTCATCTGAATATAATCTTCTATATACAAAGGAAATGTAACTGTGTCTAAATTTATTGCATATTCTGTATGTATCTGGCCCGGTACATTTCCACTCATTTATGAAAAATTCCTCCACATTTGTACAATTTTGAAATTTTTTAAGAGTAACTGGATACAATGGCGTCTGCATGTGGTATGTCGGTACAGAGTTTTGCTAAAAACAAAACAATAATATACATGTAGTTTTATGAATATATTTAAAAGTAGCGGGAACTTCCTACAAATGTAAATTTAAGATACATAATATGATAATGATAGCAAGCATCATATTGAATGGAAAATACAATTACTTGTAAATCTGCCAAATCTTTGAACTCACCTTCGCCTGTTGGCATCAACATTGGAGTCGTCTTTTTCGAACTTTCCACACTTCTTTTTCGTTTTCGTTGGGTGGGACAGTTTTCCTTTGCAGGTTTGATTTCGAAACCAAACTTAAACAAGCGATTTCGCTCTGCCTCATCTGAATAGAATCTTCTATATACAAAGGAAATGTAACTGTGTCTAAATTTATTGCATATTCTGTATGTATCTGGCCCGGTACATTTCCACTCAGTTATGAGAAATTCCTCCACATTTGTACATTTTTGAAATTTTTTAAGAGTAACTGGATACAATGGCGTCTGCATGTGGTATGTCGGTACAGAGTTTTGCTTAAAACAAAACAATAATATACATGTAAATTTTGACTGAGGTAACGAAAGAAAAATAAAAACACCATTTTTAATTTTAATTTAAAAAGATTTTATTTATTTAGTACATCAATTCGTGCTGTTGCTTCCGTGATAATAATGACCTACTGAGGCTTGTTGCCTTCTCTATTTATACTGTTTCGCAGAACAGATTAGAATAGATCTATAACCAATGAGCCATCGACACAATATAGATTGCTGTATGGTTATCTGTGTGTTTGGTTGTTATCTCTTTTAGGGGTTGTTGGTGGTCTGATATGACATGTAGTTTTATGAATATATTTAAAAGTAGCGAGAACTTCCTACAAATGTAAATTTAAGATACATAATATGATAATGATAGCAAGCATCATATTGAATGGAAAATACAATTTCTTGTAAATCTGCCAAATCTTTGAACTTACCTTCAGGCATCAACATTATTCGGTCTTTCATAAATTTAGGTGCAGGTTTGATTTCGAAACCAAACTTAAACAAGCGATTTCGCTCTGCCTCATATGAATAGAATCTTCTATATACAAAGGAAATGTAACTGTGTCTAAATTTATTGCATATTCTGTATGTATCTGGCCCGGTACATTTCCACTCCTTTATGAGAAATTCCTCCACATTTGTACATTTTTGAAATTTTTTAAGAGTAACTGGATACAATGGCGTCTGCATGTGGCATGTCGGTACAGAGTTTTGCTAAAAACAAAACAATAATATACATGTGGTTTTATGAATATATTTAAAAGTAGCGGGATCTTCCTACAAATGTATTTTTTGGATGTTGAAGGTGCAAACGACCCTAAGCGAGCGGACTTGTAGTATGGTGCAGTAGCGCGCAGTATGGTGTGCACGACAAGCAGACCCTGGCTTACCTGCGGCTGGGGGGGTTCCAACTGTCGCTACTCTACTTTTATACTTACGGGATCGACACAAAAAATGTATAATTTTTCGTGCACGAGGGTTGATATTATATTCTTTAGTTCTGTTTTCGATGACTCACCCACTGGGGGGGTAGACTGTGAATGGGTGAAGTGTCTACCAAGCCCTCCCAACCATGATTCTCTCAAATGTCCTATACTTTCTCCTGAGGAATCCCAAATCCTTTCTCTTACCCCTCAATCCATCTTCCAATAAATTAGACGACAATCGAATTCATCTCTTTCAACTCAAATCTTTATAAGGCAAGTTCAAAACTTTATTTTTATTTATCTTAGATTACGTTAATTATACTCGGAGTGGTTTTTTATCAAAATTAATTGAATTAAGAATGTTACGTTTCAGAAATTTAGGTGCAGGTTTGATTTCGAAACCAAACTTAAACAAGCGATTTCGCTCTGCCTCATCTGAATAGAATCTTCTATATACAAAGGAAATGTAACTGTGTCTAAATTTATTGCATATTCTGTATGTATCTGGCCCGGTACATTTCCACTCAGTTATGAGAAATTCCTTCACATTTGTACATTTTTGAAATTTTTTAAGAGTAACTGGATACAATGGCGTCTGCATGTGGTATGTCGGTACAGAGTTTTGCTAAAAATAAAACAATAATATACATGTAAATTTTGACTGAGGTAACGAAAGAAAAATAAAAACACAATTTTTAATTTTAATTGAAAAAGATTTTATTTATTTAGTACATCAATTCGTGCTGTTGCTTCCGTGATAATAATGACCTACTGAGGCTTGTTGCCTTCTCTATTTATACTGTTTCGCAGAACAGATTAGAATAGATCTATAACCAATGAGCCATCGACACAATATAGATTGCTGTATGGTTATCTGTATGTTTGGTTGTTATCTCTTTTAGGGGTTGTTGGTGGTCTGATATGACATGTAGTTTTATGAATATATTTAAAAGTAGCGGGAACTTCCTACAAATGTAAATTTAAGATACATAATATGATAATGAGAGCAAGCATCATATTGAATGGAAAATACAATTTCTTGTAAATCTGCCAAATCTTTGAACTTACCTTCAGGCATCAACATTATTCGGTCTTTCATAAATTTAGGTGCAGGTTTGATTTCGAAACCAAACTTAAACAAGCGATTTCGCTCTGCCTCATCTGAATAGAATCTTCTATATACAAAGGAAATGTAACTGTGTCTAAATTTATTGCATATTCTGTATGTATCTGGCCCGGTACATTTCCACTCCTTTATGATAAATTCCTCCACATTTGTACATTTTTGAAATTTTTTAAGAGTAACTGGATACAATGGCGTCTGCATGTGGTATGTCGGTACAGAGTTTTGCTAAAAACAGAACAATAATATACATGTGGTTTTATGAATATATTTAAAAGTAGCGGGAACTTCCTACAAATGTATTTTTTGGATGTTGAAGGTGCAAACGACCCTAAGCGAGCGGACTTGTAGTATGGTGCAGTGGCGCGCAGTATGGTGTGCACGACAAGCAGACCCTGGCTTACCTGCGGCTGGGGGGGTTCCAACTGTCGCTACTCTACTTTTATACTTACGGGATCGACACAAAAAATGTATAATTTTTGGGTTGATATTATATTCTTTAGTTCTGTTTTCGATGACTCACCCACTGGGGGGGTAGACTGTGAATGGGTGAAGTGTCTACCAAGCCCTCCCAACCATGATTCTCTCAAATGTCCTATACTTTCTCCTGAGGAATCCCAAATCCTTTCTCTTACCCCTCAATCCATCTTCCAATAAATTAGACGACAATCGAATTCATCTCTTTCAACTCAAATCTTTATTAAGCAAGTTCAAAACTTTATTTTTATTTACCTTATGATTACGTTAATTATACTCGGA
This sequence comes from Cheilosia scutellata, assembly GCA_955612985.1. NCBI lineage: Eukaryota > Metazoa > Arthropoda > Insecta > Diptera > Syrphidae > Cheilosia > Cheilosia scutellata. Next base: position 125,899,428 of record OY015312.1, read on the forward strand.
GTGGTTTTTTATTAAAATTAATTGAATAAAGAATGTTACGTTTCAGAAATTTAGGTGCAGGTTTGATTTCGAAACCAAACTTAAACAAGCGATTTCGCTCTGCCTCATCTGAATATAATCTTCTATATACAAAGGAAATGACAATAAATTAGACGACAACCGAATTCATCTCTTTCAACTCAAGTATTTAATAAGCAAGTTCAAAACTTTATTTTTGTTTACCTTATGATTACGTTAATTATACTCGGAGTGGTTTTTTATTAAAATTAATTGAATAAAGAATGTTACGTTTCAGAAATTTAGGTGCAGGTTTGATTTCGAAACCAAACTTAAACAAGCGATTTCGCTCTGTCTCATCTGAATATAATCTTCTATATACAAAGGAAATGACAATAAATTAGACGACAACCGAATTCATCTCTTTCAACTCAAGTCTTTATTAAGCAAGTTCAAAACTTTATTTTTGTTTACCTTCTGATTACGTTAATTATACTCGGAGTGGTTTTTTATTAAAATTAATTGAATAAAGAATGTTACGTTTCAGAAATTTAGGTGCAGGTTTGATTTCGAAACCAAACTTAAACAAGCGATTTCGCTCTGCCTCATCTGAATATAATCTTCTATATACAAAGGAAATGTAACTGTGTCTAAATTTATTGCATATTCTGTATGTATCTGGCCCGGTACATTTCCACTCATTTATGAGAAATTCCTCCACATTTGTACATTTTTGAAATTTCTTAAGAGTAACTGGATACAATGGCGTCTGCATGTGGTATGTCGGTACAGAGTTTTGCTAAAAACAAAATAATATACATGCAGTTTTATGAATATATTTAAAAGTAGCGGGAACTTCCTACGATTTTATTTATTTAGTACAGCAATTCGTGCTGTTGCTTCCGTGATAATAATGACCTACTGAGGCTTGTTGCCTTCTCTATTTATACTGTTTCGCAGAACAGATTAGAATAGATCTATAACCAATTTGCCATCGACACAATATAGATTGCTGTATGGTTATCTGTGTGTTTGGTTGTTATCTATTTTAGGGGTTGTTGATGGTCTGATATGACATGTAGTTTTATGAATATATTTAAAAGTAGCGGGAACTTCTTACAAATGTAAATTTAAGATACATAATATGATAATGATAGAAAGCATCATATTGAATGGAAAATACAATTTCTTGTAAATCTGCCAAATCTTTGAACTTACCTTCAGGCATCAACATTATTCGGTCTTGTAATAAGCGTAATTGGGAGGATATAGATGGAGCTAGGAGTTTGAAAAAATGACAGGAAGCAAGGATGAGGATGGGACCTTAGGATGGGACGTGTGAAAGAGAAGGTTAGAGTGCAGAGAGCGAGGAGCACGGCATGCTTGCTTAGCACGACTTAGCTCGCCGGACGGGGAGGTCCTTGTCCTCGCTACTCTACGACCTATTACAAAACATATATCATGCCATAAAAAAAAAACTAACAGGTACTTACGTTGGCTTGTGTACCAGAAGCGGACGGACGTCCACCACTCTGATAGGCGCTGCGGATGTTATTGCAGCGAGGCCATTTCCCACCCCACCTGGAAATCCGGTGGCCTTATATGTGGATTTCCCCGATATAGTTATCCGCTTCGACATCAGATCATCGCCTCGGACTTGACACCACCTTACCGCACCCCTGAAACTTCGCTTTTAATAAGCCATTATATGATCTTTTCGATCATATAATAAAAAAAAAAAACCAAAACACGGATATTTATCATATGGCGTGAATTTAATCAGGATATTAACCAAATATAAACAAAAGAAAATAACAACATAACAAAAAAATGAAAAAAGAAAATAATGAATATAAAAAAAAAACTACACAAAAATAAGGAAAATATTTAAATTACTAATTAGGTCGAATTTCGCCGCCCTCCACTGTATCGATTATGAACCTTCTTTTGGTTACTGGGAAATCTAAATTTTACTTACGCCTACCTAAATAGAGCTCTGTGTAGGTGGGTATACTTTTAGGGATTAGCGAAATATCGCAACAAAAAAAAACTAAATAGGGGTCGGTGAAAGGAACCTATCACAAACTATAAAGAAAAATAATCAATAATGAAAAATCCTGATACCACGCACAAAAAAAAAATAAATGCTAACAATCTTAAAACTAGGTACGTGAAACTATGATTTGGAAATATGTTGACTTTAAGTCTTTAAACATTAGACAAATCGAATAAATTTTTTTTTTTTTTTGAGTGCACACACCAGTGGCTGTGTAATAATATCTGTGGTGTTTTGTACTTGTAGCTATGTATAAGTTACACGGAGATATATAAATTAGGGTCTGCACATTCACTGCTGAACTCGACGATCTTGACTTTCGGTGCTCAAGGTCACCTTTACGCCAATGAAGAATTAATTTTATTTTGATGTGGGGAGGTTAAATTTCGTCACTCGCCCTCACTTTTTCGTAGTTGGTTTGTATAATTTTTCGCAGATTATAGCTTCGGCATAAATTTAGATCCGAACTAAAATCGCGGTCCGGTAAAAAAAAATGGGGCGGTCACGACTTTCAAGTTTCTTAGTCGATGACCGCCAAATTCACTTTGCAGATTATCTTTGCTGCCACCTATCAATAAATTACGAATTAACTCTCTATTCCACAATTCACAACTTATCTTTATCACTTACCCCAATATACATCAAAATTACTACACAACAAAAAAAAATCCAGAAAGGTACTCAATATATTATACTAAAGTCACTGCCTTTTTATTTCAGGTCTTTGTGTCTTTGTTGTAACGTACTTCACTGTACTTTTAGCACTTCGGCCGTGTGAACTTGCCGGCGGTTATTTTACCAATGTACAGTGTCCCCTTCTTTTAATTCTTGGAACTGGAATTCGTAAGCGGCAGTAAGTGGTGTGACTGTTGCTATAATATCCACACCCAGACACAGTGGATTTTTGTTTTTGCCGCTATTTGAGAGCACAATTTCAAATTTTAAATTTATCGTTTTTCCCTTTCTAGGTTTGAAGATAGAGGGCTCGAATTCGCTTCATACAGAGAAATTCCCTTAGTCGGGACTCAACCCATTTCGGTTATGGGGAAATTTGGGAACAAATAACAAACAGTCACATCGGCTCGCAATACATTTGACGTTTGACAGACAGACAACCAATTAAATGGAACAACAACACGACAGAGAAGGTAGGTTTTTCAATTCATTTTAGTTTTTTATTTCATTTACTATGTTGCACACTTACTTTACATTTTTTTCTTGCTTCTAGGTGACCATAACAGTCTTTCATAAATTTAGGTGCAGGTTTGATTTCGAAACCAAACTTAAACAAGCGATTTCGCTCTGCCTCATCTGAATAGAATCTTCTATATACAAAGGAAATGTAACTGTGTCTAAATTTATTGCATATTCTGTATCTATCTGGCCCGGTACATTTCCACTCCTTTATGAGAAATTCCTCCACATTTGTACATTTTTGAAATTTTTTAAGAGTAACTGGATACAATGGCGTCTGCATGTGGTATGTCGGCACAGAGTTTTGCTAAAAACAAAACAATAATATACATGTGGTTTTATGAATATATTTAAAAGTAGCGGGAACTTCCTACAAATGTATTTTTTGGATGTTGAAGGTGCAAATGACCCTAAGCGAGCGGACTTGTAGTATGGTGCAGTAGCGCGCAGTATGGTATGCACGACAAGCAGACCCTGGCTTACCTGCAGCTGGGGGGGTTCCAACTGTCGCTACTCTACTTTTATACTTACGGGATCGACACAAAAAATGTATAATTTTTCGTGCACGAGGGTTGATATTATATTCTTTAGTTCTGTTTTCGATGACTCACCCACTGGGGGGGTAGACTGTGAATGGGTGAAGTGTCTACCAAGCCCTCCCAACCATGATTCTCTCAAATGTCCTATACTTTCTCCTGAGGAATCCCAAATCCTTTCTCTTACCCCTCAATCCATCTTCCAATAAATTAGACGACAATCGAATTCATCTCTTTCAACTCAAATCTTTATTAAGCAAGTTCAAAACTTTATTTTTGTTTACCTTATGATTACGTTAATTATACTCGGAGTGGTTTTTTATTAAAATTAATTGAATAAAGAATGTTACGTTTCAGAAATTTAGGTGCAGGTTTGATTTCGAAACCAAACTTAAACAAGCGATTTCGCTCTGCCTCATCTGAATATAATCTTCTATATACAAAGGAAATGTAACTGTGTCTAAATTTATTGCATATTCTGTATGTATCTGGCCCGGTACATTTCCACTCATTTATGAGAAATTCCTCCACATTTGTACATTTTTGAAATTTTTTAAGAGTAACTGGATACAATGGCGTCTGCATGTGGTATGTCGGCACAGAGTTTTGCTAAAAACAAAACAATAATATACATGTAGTTTTATGAATATATTTAAAAGTAGCGGGAACTTCCTACAAATGTAAATTTAAGATACATAATATGATAATGATAGCAAGCATCATATTGAATGGAAAATACAATTACTTGTAAATCTGCCAAATCTTTGAACTCACCTTCGCCTGTTGGCATCAACATTGGAGTCGTCTTTTTCGAACTTTTCACACTTCTTTTTCGTTTTCGTTCGGTGGGACAGTTTTCCTTTTTAATCCGTTTGGGACTACGCTTTCTGCTGTTCCGTTCTTCAATTCGTTGAGATATTGGACTGTACTTGACTCAACTAAAAATGAAGAAAATTTAAGATACATATATGATAATGATAGCAAGTCTCATATTGAATGGAAAATACAATTTCTTGTAAATCTGCCAAATCTTTGAACTTACCTTCAGGCATCAACATTATTCGGTCTTTCAGTAATTTAGGTGCAGGTTTGATTTCGAAACCAAACTTAAATAAGCGATTTCGCTCTGCCTCATCTGGCCCGGTACATTTCCACTCCTTTATGAGAAATTCCTCCACATTTGTACATTTTTGAAATTTTTTAAGAGTAACTGGATACAATGGCGTCTGCATGTGGTATGTCGGCACAGAGTTTTGCTAAAAACAAAACAATAATATACATGTAGTTTTATGAATATATTTAAAAGTAGCGGGAACTTCCTACAAATGTAAATTTAAGATACATAATATGATAATGATAGCAAGCATCATATTGAATGGAAAATACAATTACTTGTAAATCTGCCAAATCTTTGAACTCACCTTCGCCTGTTGGCATCAACATTGGAGTCGTCTTTTTCGAACTTTCCACACTTCTTTTTCGTTTTCGTTCGGTGGGACAGTTTTCCTTTGCAGGTTTGATTTCGAAACCAAACTTAAACAAGCGATTTCGCTCTGCCTCATCTGAATAGAATCTTCTATATACAAAGGAAATGTAACTGTGTCTAAATTTATTGCATATACTGTATGTATCTGGCCCGGTACATATCCACTCCTTTATGAGAAATTCCTCCACATTTGTACATTTTTGAAATTTTTCAAGAGTAACTGGATACAATGGCATCTGCATGTGGTATGTCGGTACAGAGTTTTGCTGAAAACAAAATAATATACATGTAGTTTTATGAATATATTTAAAAGTTGCGGGAACTTCCTACGATTTTATTTATTTAGTACAGCAATTCGTGCTGTTGCTTCCGTGATAATAATGACCTACTGAGGCTTGTTGCCTTCTCTATTTATACTGTTTCGCAGAACAGATTAGAATAGATCTATAACCAATGAGCCATCGACACAATATAGATTGCTGTATGGTTATCTGTGTGTTTGGTTGTTATCTCTTTTAGGGGTTGTTGATGGTCTGATATGACATGTAGTTTTATGAATATATTTAAAAGTAGCGGGAACTTCCTACAAATGTAAATTTAAGATATATAATATGATAATGATAGCAAGCATCATATTGAATGGAAAATACAATTACTTGTAAATCTGCCAAATCTTTGAACTCACCTTCGCCTGTTGGCATCAACATTGGAGTCGTCTTTTTCGAACTTTTCACACTTCTTTTTCGTTTTCGTTCGGTGGGACAGTTTTCCTTTTTAATCCGTTTGGGACTACGCTTTCTGCTGTTTCGTTCTTCAATTCGTTGAGATATTGGACTGTACTTGACTCAACTAAAAATGAAGAAAATTTAAGATACATATATGATAATGATAGCAAGTCTCATATTGAATGGAAAATACAATTTCTTGTAAATCTGCCAAATCTTTGAACTTACCTTCAGGCATCAACATTATTCGGTCTTTCAGTAATTTAGGTGCAGGTTTGATTTCGAAACCAAACTTAAATAAGCGATTTCGCTCTGCCTCATCTGGCCCGGTACATTTCCACTCCTTTATGAGAAATTCCTCCACATTTGTACATTTTTGAAATTTTTTAAGAATAACTGGATACAATGGCATCTGCATGTGGTATGTCGGTACAGAGTTTTGCTAAAAACAAAACAATAATATACATGTAGTTTTATGAATATATTTAAAAGTAGCGGGAACTTCCTACAAATGTAAATTTAAGATACATAATATGATAATGATAGCAAGCATCATATTGAATGGAAAATACAATTACTTGTAAATCTGCCAAATCTTTGAACTCTCCTTCGCCTGTTGGCATCAACATTGGAGTCGTCTTTTTCGAACTTTTCACACTTCTTTTTCGTTTTCGTTCGGTGGGACAGTTTTCCTTTTTAATCCGTTTGGGACTACGCTTTCTGCTGTTCCGTTCTTCAATTCGTTGAGATATTGGACTGTACTTGACTCAACTAAAAATGAAAAAAATTTAAGATACATATATGATAATGATAGCAAGTCTCATATTGAATGGAAAATACAATTTCTTGTAAATCTGCCAAATCTTTGAACTTACCTTCAGGCATCAACATTATTCGGTCTTTCAGTAATTTAGGTGCAGGTTTGATTTCGAAACCAAACTTAAATAAGCGATTTCGCTCTGCCTCATCTGAATAGAATCTTCTATATACAAAGGAAATGTAACTGTGCCTAAATTTATTGCATATTCCGTATGTATCTGGCCCGGTACATTTCCACTCCTTTATGAGAAATTCCTCCACATTTGTACATTTTTGAAATTTTTTAAGAATAACTGGATACAATGGCATCTGCATGTGGTATGTCGGTACAGAGTTTTGCTAAAAACAAAACAATAATATACATGTAGTTTTATGAATATATTTAAAAGTAGCGGGAACTTCCTACAAATGTAAATTTAAGATACATAATATGATAATGATAGCAAGCATCATATTGAATGGAAAATACAATTACTTGTAAATCTGCCAAATCTTTGAACTCACCTTCGCCTGTTGGCATCAACATTGGAGTCGTCTTTTTCGAACTTTTCACACTTCTTTTTCGTTTTCGTTCGGTGGGACAGTTTTCCTTTTTAATCCGTTTGGGACTACGCTTTCTGCTGTTCCGTTCTTCAATTCGTTGAGATATTGGACTGTACTTGACTCAACTAAAAATGAAGAAAATTTAAGATACATATATGATAATGATAGCAAGTCTCATATTGAATGGAAAATACAATTTCTTGTAAATCTGCCAAATCTTTGAACTTACCTTCAGGCATCAACATTATTCGGTCTTTCAGTAATTTAGGTGCAGGTTTGATTTCGAAACCAAACTTAAATAAGCGATTTCGCTCTGCCTCATCTGAATAGAATCTTCTATATACAAAGGAAATGTAACTGTGCCTAAATTTATTGCATATTCCGTATGTATCTGGCCCGGTACATTTCCACTCCTTTATGAGAAATTCCTCCACATTTGTACATTTTTGAAATTTTTTAAGAATAACTGGATACAATGGCATCTGCATGTGGTATGTCGGTACAGAGTTTTGCTAAAAACAAAACAATAATATACATGTAGTTTTATGAATATATTTAAAAGTAGCGGGAACTTCCTACAAATGTAAATTTAAGATACATAATATGATAATGATAGCAAGCATCATATTGAATGGAAAATACAATTACTTGTAAATCTGCCAAATCTTTGAACTCACCTTCGCCTGTTGGCATCAACATTGGAGTCGTCTTTTTCGAACTTTTCACACTTCTTTTTCGTTTTCGTTCGGTGGGACAGTTTTCCTTTTTAATCCGTTTGGGACTACGCTTTCTGCTGTTCCGTTCTTCAATTCGTTGAGATATTGGACTGTACTTGACTCAACTAAAAATGAAGAAAATTTAAGATACATATATGATAATGATAGCAAGTCTCATATTGAATGGAAAATACAATTTCTTGTAAATCTGCCAAATCTTTGAACTTACCTTCAGGCATCAACATTATTCGGTCTTTCAGTAATTTAGGTGCAGGTTTGATTTCGAAACCAAACTTAAATAAGCGATTTCGCTCTGCCTCATCTGAATAGAATCTTCTATATACAAAGGAAATGTAACTGTGCCTAAATTTATTGCATATTCCGTATGTATCTGGCCCGGTACATTTCCACTCCTTTATGAGAAATTCCTCCACATTTGTACATTTTTGAAATTTTTTAAGAATAACTGGATACAATGGCATCTGCATGTGGTATGTCGGTACAGAGTTTTGCTAAAAACAAAACAATAATATACATGTAGTTTTATGAATATATTTAAAAGTAGCGGGAACTTCCTACAAATGTAAATTTAAGATACATAATATGATAATGATAGCAAGCATCATATTGAATGGAAAATACAATTACTTGTAAATCTGCCAAATCTTTGAACTCACCTTCGCCTGTTGGCATCAACATTGGAGTCGTCTTTTTCGAACTTTTCACACTTCTTTTTCGTTTTCGTTCGGTGGGACAGTTTTCCTTTTTAATCCGTTTGGGACTACGCTTTCTGCTGTTCCGTTCTTCAATTCGTTGAGATATTGGACTGTACTTGACTCAACTAAAAATGAAGAAAATTTAAGATACATATATGATAATGATAGCAAGTCTCATATTGAATGGAAAATACAATTTCTTGTAAATCTGCCAAATCTTTGAACTTACCTTCAGGCATCAACATTATTCGGTCTTTCAGTAATTTAGGTGCAGGTTTGATTTCGAAACCAAACTTAAATAAGCGATTTCGCTCTGCCTCATCTGAATAGAATCTTCTATATACAAAGGAAATGTAACTGTGCCTAAATTTATTGCATATTCCGTATGTATCTGGCCCGGTACATTTCCACTCCTTTATGAGAAATTCCTCTACATTTGTACATTTTTGAAATTTTTTAAGAGTAACTGGATACAATGGCATCTGCATGTGGTATGTCGGTACAGAGTTTTGCTAAAAACAAAACAATAATATACATGTAGTTTTATGAATATATTTAAAAGTAGCGGGAACTTCCTACAAATGTAAATTTAAGATACATAATATGATAATGATAGCAAGCATCATATTAAATGGAAAATACAATTACTTGTAAATCTGCCAAATCTTTGAACTCACCTTCGCCTGTTGGCATCAACATTGGAGTCGTCTTTTTCGAACTTTCCACACTTCTTTTTCGTTTTGGTTCGGTGGGACAGTTTTCCTTTTTAATCCGTTTGGGACTACGCTTTCTGCTGTTCCGTTCTTCAATTCGTTGAGATATTGGACTGTACTTGACTCAACTAAAAATGAAGAAAATTTAAGATACATATATGATAATGATAGCAAGTCTCATATTGAATGGAAAATACAATTTCTTGTAAATCTGCCAAATCTTTGAACTTACCTTCAGGCATCAACATTATTCGGTCTTTCAGTAATTTAGGTGCAGGTTTGATTTCGAAACCAAACTTAAATAAGCGATTTCGCTCTGCCTCATCTGAATAGAATCTTCTATATACAAAGGAAATGTAACTGTGCCTAAATTTATTGCATATTCCGTATGTATCTGGCCCGGTACATTTCCACTCCTTTATGAGAAATTCCTCCACATTTGTACATTTTTGAAATTTTTTAAGAGTAACTGGATACAATGGCATCTGCATGTGGTATGTCGGTACAGAGTTTTGCTAAAAACAAAACAATAATATACATGTAGTTTTATGAATATATTTAAAAGTAGCGGGAACTTCCTACAAATGTAAATTTAAGATACATAATATGATAATGATAGCAAGCATCATATTAAATGGAAAATACAATTACTTGTAAATCTGCCAAATCTTTGAACTCACCTTCGCCTGTTGGCATCAACATTGGAGTCGTCTTTTTCGAACTTTTCACACTTCTTTTTCGTTTTCGTTCGGTGGGACAGTTTTCCTTTTTAATCCGTTTGGGACTACGCTTTCTGCTGTTTCGTTCTTCAATTCGTTGAGATATTGGACTGTACTTGACTCAACTAAAAATGAAGAAAATTTAAGATACATATATGATAATGATAGCAAGTCTCATATTGAATGGAAAATACAATTTCTTGTAAATCTGCCAAATCTTTGAACTTACCTTCAGGCATCAACATTATTCGGTCTTTCAGTAATTTAGGTGCAGGTTTGATTTCGAAACCAAACTTAAATAAGCGATTTCGCTCTGCCTCATCTGAATAGAATCTTCTATATACAAAGGAAATGTAACTGTGCCTAAATTTATTGCATATTCCGTATGTATCTGGCCCGGTACATTTCCACTCCTTTATGAGAAATTCCTCCACATTTGTACATTTTTGAAATTTTTGAAATTAAGAGTAACTGGATACAATGGCATCTGCATGTGGTATGTCGGTACAGAGTTTTGCTAAAAACAAAACAATAATATAGATGTAGTTTTATGAATATATTTAAAAGTAGCGGGAACTTCCTACAAATGTAAATTTAAGATACATAATATGATAATGATAGCAATGGTTAAATGGAAAATACAATTACTTGTAAATCTGCCAAATCTTTGAACTCACCTTCGCCTGTTGGCATCAACATTGGAGTCGTCTTTTTCGAACTTTCCACACTTCTTTTTCGTTTTCGTTCGGTGGGACAGTTTTCCTTTGCAGGTTTGATTTCGAAACCAAACTTAAACAAGCGATTTCGCTCTGCCTCATTTGAATAGAATCTTCTATATACAAAGGAAATGTAACTGTGTCTAAATTTATTGCATATTCTGTATGTATCTGGCCCGGTACATTTCCACTCCTTTATGATAAATTCCTCCACATTTGTACATTTTTGAAATTTTTGAAATTAAGAGTAACTGGATACAATGGCGTCTGCATGTGGTATGTCGGTACAGAGTTTTGCTAAAAACAAAACAATAATATACATGTAGTTTTATGAATATATTTAAAAGTAGCGGGAACTTCCTACAAATGTATTTTTTGGATGTTGAAGGTGCAAACGACCCTAAGCGAGCGGACTTGTAGTATGGTGCAGTAGCGCGCAGTATGGTGTGCACGACAAGCAGACCCTGGTTTAACTGCGGCTGGGGGGGTTCCAACTGTCGCTACTCTACTTTTATACTTACGGGATCGACACAAAAAATATATATATATATTTTTCGTGCACGAAGGTTGATATTATATTCTTTATTTCTGTTTTCGATGACTCACCCACTGGGGGGGTAGACTGTTAATGGGTGAAGTGTCTACCAAGCCCTCCCAACCATGATTCTCTCAAATGTCCTATACTTTCTCCTGAGGAATCCCAAATAAATAACCCGGCTTTCTCTTACCCCTCAATCCATCTTCCAATAAATTAGACGACAACCGAATTCATCTCTTTCAACTCAAATCTTTATTAAGCAAGTTCAAAACTTTATTTTTGTTTACCTTATGATTACGTTAATTATACTCGGAGTGGTTTTTTATTAAAATTAATTGAATAAAGAATGTTACGTTATATTACTTTTTTTACTGTAATCCGCTGCGAGAAATAATTCCTGACTTTGTTAACAGATTATGTATACAATCATTAATTTGATTCCAAAAAAAATTAATTAAGGAAATTGAGGTACGAGGTCGCGCGAGAGAAAAATTCATTGGCAATGTGCCCTAGTTAGTATGACTAAACGTTTGTATATGAATGGGTAAATGAATCCAAACTACGAACAATCTACTTAAGATATATATTTATCAAAGGGTACAAGCCCGAAACTTACCCGAGTTACTCCTCCAATGCATATTTGGTTGTACTCGTGCTATGACCAACATAATCAGCCTCCATGTATCTATATTGCTAGACTATTTATAATTTAAATTCCATTAACCACTAATAAAGCAAAAACAAATAATCTGAATCGAGTCGAGTCATTCTCGAATCGTTTTGTCTTCTAATAATTATAATTAATCTTAAAATTAATTTTTGCAAAGTTACAAAAAAAAAATCGATTTCTCTCGATCGACGAAGTCTCGTACAAAACTATTAAGGCTAGAGGTGGGTCGTTCCGGACCTGTATAGGTCCAGGAACTATGTCCTCTGTCGGAAACATTTCCTATCTTTCCGTAAACTGCATATAAACATGTCCATGTCCACCCATATAGTTCCGTTCCGATCCGACCTCACAGAGAAGATAAATGAACGTTTACGAGAGAAAAGGAAAATGTGTATAATAAACAGATACAGAAGAAACACACATGCATAGGCATATTGCATACCTACGTTTACTGCGAAATTCGCGCTTTAATCTTAATGGGCAAGAACCGTGTCCGTGTGTGCTGTGAGTGTGCGTTGCGTAGCGTAACGGAATTGAAACTATATGAGTATGGTATGGATATGGTTGGTATGGAACTATCATTTCCAAGTCCATTGTTCATACATCATGATCATACTGTTTGTTTTCAACTGAACGAACTGGAACTACGAACTAGAAAGAAGAGCGAGGACATATGATGTTACGTATGGATATGGACATGGACATGATATTTCCGGAACTATTATACATACCATCATGTTCACAGTTCTCTCGTTCTTCTTTCTAGTTCGCAGTTCCAGTTCGTTCAATTCAAAACAAACAGTATGTGACATTCCTTGTCTGGACTGTGCAATTTTTTTTTATTGTTGTGTTGTTTCTTTTCTGTCGAAGTGTATGTTGATTTTAAGGATTCTAACTTTACTGCTCAGTTATATTAAAAAAAGATTCGGTTAAAATAGTGAAATTTGAAATGTCGATGCGGAGAAAAAAAACTTTTTTTATCTTAAAGTAAAATGATCCTCAAGCCTTAATTCTTTCTTATTACATCGGTATATACCTCATTCCATAGTTTGAAACTCGTTCAAAGTACAGATCAATATATCAACGCTAAACAAAATTTCTATGGAACTACATAGTTCCTCGGACATGTTTCCAGGAACTAGTTCCGCTTAAAAAAAGAATCGTTCCATGTTCGTTCCATCATTGGAACTATTTCGCGCAACTCTAATTAAGACTAATCGTTAAAATTTACGCGAGTCGGATTTTCAGAGCAAAAACGAAAAGAATTGGACAATTTGACTTCAGAACTGAGTCTAAGATTACCACCCGATTGAGAAAAAAATAAAAAAAAATCAATTATAAAAACAATCAAGATACTTCAGACTGCATTTTATGATACTGGTAGACCTTTTTCTTCGTCCTTTTCCGGAATACCAATACACCAGTTGGAGAGGAGTCTCATGCTGTTTCTACAGGTTGCTTGGTTATAGATGCCAAGTGGATGCTTCACCCGTTTCAGGCTACTTCACCTGCACTTGGTTAGATTTTGGCCGATCGAGGCTATATTAACAATAATGCGTGTGGCCGATTTGAGGCGTATCGTTTATAACTTTTATGAAATATATTGCTACTGTTCAGGTGCCCAACCACCAACCGTATTGAAACTTTTTCGAACTATGGGATTTACTGTGCCCAACCACCAACCGTTTAAAAACTTTTCCGAATTAATTTATTGTTGAGGTGCCCAAACACCAACCGTATTGAAACTAAGAAAATTTCAGGTCTAACGACAGAAAATAATTAGACAACCGTCTTCGACCACGATATAAAACAAACTCGCCATCCTTAACAAAATCACTGAACAACCTACCTCGCCAAGCCACACAACCACCGCACAGTGTTGTCACTTCTACCACAATGTGGTAGATCTACCACAATTTCTGAATATTTGTCCAATATACCACATCTACCACTGCACCCACAAATTCTATCACTTTTTATCATTCTACTGGTAAAAAGCTATTTCCTTTCTATACCTTCATAACTCTATAAGAAAATTAAAATTTAAACGGATTTTTGAAAGCTATTAATTCGTTGTCGTCATAAACTTTTTTCCATCAGCTTCTCATTCTAGAAAACAGACAATTCGCTTTTCGTTCGCTCTGAGTCGTCCAAATCCATGTCTTCAATTTCATTAAAAAAAAAGTAGTTTCACATGGCTCTGTAACGTCCACCGTTGACCGAAACGTTGTTCCCAGCCTCATTTTCGAAGAAAAATGGTCCAATGATGCCACCACTCCACAATCCGCACCAAACTGTTTGTGCGCATCGTACGGCGACGGGGACCACGAGTGTTGTCCACTAGCATACCAGTCTCACAAACTTTTTGCACAAACTTGCGTACAGCAGGCGCAGTGGGCACGTTCAGCCAGAAAATGAAGCTACATCTAAGAGGTCTAGGGTCTAGCACGTAACTTGATACAATCGAGTTCAGTCGATACAATCGAGCTCTGGCAGCACCTAATTTGTCTCAATCGATTATTCTCGATTGATTATCCTCGATTGAGACAAATTAGGTGCTGCTGGAGCTCGATTGTATCGACTGAACTCGATTGTATCAAGTTACGTGCTAGACCCCCAGACGACACTAACAACCGAAGATGGGATACAATGGCCGCGTTCCATTGTCCTCTAGATGACTAGCGGCATGCCAAACTCCATATAAAAAAAAAACTGACATTTCACCACTCTAGCACATTTTGTGAAATATCCTTTTCTGGGAAATTTTTCAATCTAGCGCAAAATGAACTGCTAGATTGAAAAAAATAACGAACTGTCAAAATAAAAGTGAAAGTGCAGAAGTCAAATATTTCCAATTTGGTGTAAAATGGGAATTCCAACTTTTATGTAATTAATATAAGGCATATTTTTTTGGGAATCTATAGCTAGCTCACTTTTACTTTTACATGCAAAACTGGTATACCCACTTTTGGTTTTGTTATACTCACTTTCGGTTTTACATGCAAAACGGTTATACTCACTTTTGATTTTGTTATACTCACTTCCCAAAAAAATACGCCTATAAGCCCAGTATCCTGCTCGCGCTAAATTTTAGCGACCGCACTTCTCTCCACAGCACAGATAAATGCTCGCTAAATTCGTTGTCCAGGATATAGATGGGACACGCACCCATATGTTATTGCCACATGTATTTTGATTTTTGTTATTTTTTTCATTTTTTTCCTACTCACTTACATCGATTATCAAGTATTCCACGAAATATTCAATTCAAAATTTGTTTTGTTTCGGAAATGTCAAAATTTATCGCCGATTTAATGCACCACACAATTCTTTCGCGAGCTAAATCAGTGGAGACATTTTCTTGGCCGAGTATAACAAAATTGTACGTAGTACGTATAACACACAATATTGTTATACTCGACTGACAATTAGTGTGTCCCATCTATATGAAAGTAAGAATTTAGCGTGCGGAACAGGATACTGCTTTGCTAAACTGGCTCGCTAAATTTTATCTCTGTAGACATTTTTGTATGGGAGATAAAATTTAGCGCGAGCAGGATACTGGGCTATAGATTGTATTTACTTATTTAAATTATAGTGTAATAATAAATATGCGGCATGATGACACAAAATACATTTTTGACTCTCATGAAGATAAAATAATACGAACTCAAATTGGTTCTAATGTCACTTTGCCGCTGCCGGCCGCTAGATCTCTAGCACCAGCGTTCCTTCATCAGGGATATTATGTGCTAGACGACTAGCGGTCATTGGAACGTGGCCAATGATGGAGTACCTATATGATGAAAGAACAAATCCAAACGACGTGACCAAACCATTGATACTCTGGTAGAATAGATACAGGGGTTGACTCAAAATATGCTCCCCAAAATGGTATTGCGAAATATTTAAAAACGGTGCACGTGGACAATTGTGAACTTAAAGCACTTATCGATATGGGCAGTTCCGAGTGCACAATTAAATCGACAGTGGCTTTACTTAATGGATTTGACGTCCAAAAAGGTTGGATGGAACTGAAGGCGTTTGGTCCAGCAGATTTCAAAGTAATGTCACCTGGGTGGATCGGAGCTGAGCTAAGAGTGGACAATGAAGTTGCTAGCAGCGTAAGGATTCGGAGCTGCCGTATATTAAGTATGTGAAGAAAGAAAATTCGTTGGTGTTCACGAGGAAAGAAGAGCCGCTGAAGTTTGCTGATTTATCATTGTGTGACAGAGACTCCTCGTGGTGGCGAAGTGATGGAGTGACAACCATACCATCAGGTTCAATGTCTTCCATAACCATTCATTCAAGGGGAAGATTTTGTCGTAATACCTACCCTTGCAGCAACGTTGGACCCGAAAATTGAAGGCAAAGATTGGATAAGAAGCTGAAATCTGTCGCGGTAGATCTCAATAACAGCGAAAACAAGACTACCGGAAAGACTCCTCATGAGCTTTTATATGGGTATGTGACGAGATTTGAGGAAGGACCTTTAAGGCTTCTAACTGTTCAAGAAGAAAATAATCGACCCGAGATTTTGCAACAGGAGGTCATTGAACGAATAGTATCCGAGAAGAAAAGATTCAAAGACCGTTTTGACCGCGGCCGCAGATTAAACGTACAATTCGACATTGGTGATATAGTTTTGAAGAAGACAACTCCAACCGAGGAACCGAGAGATTAACTAAATGTGGAATCGTTGTACGATGATGAAGAACGTCAATATGATCCGATTGGAGAAGAGGAAGAACGGTATCCTTTAGCTTTCAATGAAGATCTGGACGTACAGCGACAAGGCGAATTGGTGGTTGCCTCAGCCACAAATAATTCAGGATCAACCACAAAGGATGAACAGTTGATCAGATCCTCGGAATTTAGACCAATGCACACAATATTAATTGCTTTTCCTAAAGTCATGAATTTTCTTTTATGTTTTCGTATACTTACAGGTCATTACAATTGAAAGAAGGATGACTCTGTTTTGGGCTGATTTTTGTTTTGTTTTATTATTTATTCACCTTTTCTTATAAAATTGTGTTAAAGATTGAATTTATGTATTCAGAATTATTTCTTAATTTAGTACAAATTACTAATCTAGTACTTACTTTCTTTTCTAAACAATTCTGTTTGAAATAACATTTTGGCAGCATTGTATTAATTATGTGCCTATATACAAATGTCAATTATAAAAGCCAACTTTTGGCGGAAAATCTTAACCTCAATAAAATCGAAAAATTTATAACGAATTGGTGCGTTTTTTAATTACTTTCTTTTGAGTAGAAAAAATTCCCAAGTGTAAGTGTTTCGAAATTATACATGTTTTTTTTTTTTTTTTTTTTTTTTTTTTTCAGAGCTCATTTTTTACAAGAAACGCTGGAAATACTCCTCTGGAAGCAATGTCTGCTGGGTTGAGCTCAGAAGGAATCTGTCCAAGTATATATTTTTGGAGAAACTAATTTCAAAGCCCTAACCGTTTCTGTTATCAGTTTCGCCATTAAAACAGCCCCGCATAACTCCAACCTAGGAAGTGAAATTGATTTTAGTGGCGCTACCTTGGTTTTAGATATTATTAAATGCATGGAGATTTTATTATTTTTATCTAATACCCTAATGTAGATTGCTGCTGCATACGCTTTCTCGGAGGCGTCGCTGAAACCGTGAATTTCCAGGTTGATGCTGTCTATTCCAGTGTTGATCCACCTGGGAATCCTGATTTCCTCAAGAGCTGGTGATTCCTGACAGCAGATGGCCCATTCGCGTCTTATTTCCGGTGGAACCGGTTTGTCCCACTCGAGTCCTCGTTCCCAGAGAAGTTGCATTAGCATTTTCGCCTTCACAATGCAAGGTGAAATCCAACCCATAGGGTCGAAAAGTTTAGCAATCGATGATAACATGCTCCGTTTTGTCGTTTCAGTATCACTCAGTTGAGCAACCTGGAAAGTGAAGCAATCGTGTACTGGAAGCCATTTTATTCCCAACGTTTTAACATGGTTCGCTTCGTCAAAAGGGAGGGAAAAGTCGATTTCTCGTTCCGTAGGAGATAGGTCTACTAGAAGCTCTGCCGTGTGGCTCGTCCATCTGCGCAAGCAAAATCCTGCCGACGCCAGAAGATTTTTTACTTCATCTCTCTTTTTTATAGCCTCCTGAATAGAATCTGCTCCTGAAATAACATCATCGACGTAAGTTTCCTCACGAAGTATTGGTGCGGCCAAAGGAAAGTTTGCAGCTTCATCATTAGCAAGTTTGTGGATTGTTCTAATCGCTAAGTATGGAGCTGATGCAGTACCGAAAGTCACCGTTTCGAGACGATATGCTCGTATTTGCTGCTGCTGGTCGTCCCTCCAAAAGATGAGTTGGTATCTGGAATCGTTCGAAGCGACTCTTATCTGACGGTACATCTTCTCCATGTCAGCGGTGAAGGTATAACGATATTTTCTCCATCCAATAATTACATCTAAAATGTTGGATTGTATTTTAGGTCCCACCATCAATTGGTCATTGAGGGAAGAGCCAAAAGATGACTTGAAAGTTGCGTCGAAAACAACTCTCAACTTAGTCGTGGAACTGGATTCTTTGATGACCGCATGATGGGGGATAAAATAGTGGTAAGGTGCTGAAGTAAATTCAAACAAATTCTTTACCTCCGTCATGTGACCAAAGGTAATGTATTCGTCCATGCATTTTTTGTAAGCCTCATAGTATTCAGTGTTGATCGTAAATTTTCTTTCCAGATGCTGAAAACGCTTGAGTGCTCCTTGCTGACTAAATCCTAAAGCAGGATACTGTTTTTCCTTAAAGGGAAGGCTAACCTCAAAACGCCCATTCGGCAAACGTTTTGTATTTTCAAGATAGTGTAGCTCACACTGTTTGTCTTCCTCCTTTTCAAACCTTTCAAAGGGTTCTTCTTCGATTTCCCAGAATTTTCGTAGTTGGGTGTCGAGGTCGAAAAGCTGAAGATGGCTTCGGATTGTTTGGGGAGCTTCTATGGGAGCCTTTCCTAACAAAATCCAACCAAGGAGCGTATTTTGAGCAATCGGTGCAGTAAACCGGTCATCTCTTCGTACGTCTGGCAGCAAGATATCTGCATAGACGTCACTTCCTAGAAGCAAATCGACATTAGTTGGCGTGTAGAAAGTCGGATCTGCCAAAGTAAGACCGTGTATGTGCGTCCATTTGTTGAAGTCGATTTTCTGAGCCGGAAGAAGCCCAGTCAGTGATTTAAAAATGAAGGCACGGGTGTGTCCTTGGAAGGTCGTATGCAGCGAACCAAACGATAGGTCAACATAGCTGTTGCAGGTACCACTGCTGACCTTCCCCAGCCCCGAGACTTCAATAAAGGTGCGTTTTGGCCGAAGGCCAAGTTGTTGCACTGCTGATCCTGTTATAAAGGTGGCTTCCGAACCTCGATCTAGCAGTGCTCTCAAAGTTAAAAAGGTTCCTGAAGCCGTTTGTACTCTTACTAGAGCGGTTGCCAAAAGCACTTGTGTATTAGTGTTGTGAATATGGTAATTTTGCAAAGACGAACTGGTGCAGGGGTCTGTGTTGGGGTGAAAAGCCGGTGCGTTTGGGTTAACTATTGTTGTATGTGATTGGGTGTTAGTGTTGTGTGGTGCTATTGTATGTGATTGGATATTAGTGTTGGGTAGTGCTACTGTTGTAGAAAAGTGTGTTGAGTTGTTTGTGTAGGGTAGTTGAGTAGATGCGGTTGTGTAAGTTTGATGGTTGGTGCTGGTGATGGGTGTAGTATTAAAAGTGTTGTGAATATGGTAATTTCGCAAAGCTTCTCATTCAGGATGCACATGAGAAAACATTTCATGGTGGCGTACACAAAATGGCGGCCTACTTGCGTCAATCTTATTGGATTCTCGGCTTTAAAAATGCAGCAAAGAAACATGTCCACGGCTGCAACATATGTTTTCGGTACAGACCAAAACCCATGACTCAACTAATGGGAAATCTACCTGCTTCTCGTGTCAGGATGTCAAGACCGTTCACCCACACTGGGGTAGATTACGCAGGCCCTATAGAGATCAAAACATGAAAGGGACGAAACGCTAAAACACTGAAAGGGTATTTTTCCATTTTTGTGTGCATGGCTACTAAGGCAGTGCACATAGAGGTGGTCAGTGACCTGACCACACAAGCTTTTCTCGCGGCGTTCAGACGATTTACCGCAAGAAGGGGGTTATGCATTGCTGTTTATAGCGATTGCGGAACTAATTTTGTTGGAGCCAACACCAAATTACAAAAATTATTGAACGCCGCGAAATTTGATTGGACTTCGTGCAAAGAGACAATCGCAAATGAAGGAACACAGTGGAATTTCAATCCACCCGCTTCCCCCCACTTCGGAGGATTATGGGAAGCAGGTGTGAAATCGATCAAATTCCACCTAAAAAGAGTCACCGGAAATCAGACACTCACATATGAGGAGCTCAGCACACTTCTGACGCAGGTTGAAGCGTGTCTCAACTCGAGGCCTCTGTGTCCGATTACGGAAGATATCGACGACCTCCATGCACTTACTCCGGGTCATTTCCTCATTGGAGAACCACTCATCGGACCACCACAACCAGACTATGAAACAAAAAATATCACTTACCTTGATCGATGGAAGCGCGTCCAAGGACTTCTTCAGTCTTTTTGGAGAAGATGGAACAGCGAATACCTCACGCGGTTGCAGCAACGACCGAAATGGACAAAAACCGAAGAAAACGCAATTAAGGTAGGGGATCTGGTACTCCTAAAAGACGAGAGACTCCCACCGGCGAAATGGAGTTTAGCTCGTATTCTAAAATTACACCCAGGAACCGACAACTTACCTAGAATCGTCACAGTCAAAACAACAAATTCATCAAGGGGCCGCGAATTCAAGACACCGATCGCGAAAATTTGTTCTCTGCCAAGCAACGCGGTGGCAGACGACACTGTAATTTAAAGCACATTTAATTACATAAAACTAATCAACACTACACTTGAACACAAAATTAAAACCATTAAATTACCTTTTGGAAATCATCACTCAAACAAAATTATTCAATATGCAATTTTCCAAAAGAGTAAACAAATAAATCGCACAACACTTAACTCGCCTTATATGTCATGCGAGAGCTTTTAAGCAAACACATTTTAATGTCACTACACTCTCTCATGCCTTACACTTACACTAGGTATACTATACAATATACTTTAATATGTATGTTTGCTGTATTCCGCAACCGCACCGCGACAGCTATCAATACATGTTAAAAGCACTACACTGAACGACCAAATCACGCGAACGGTATGTTACATCGAGCGCGCTCGCTCTAACAACAGCATCATACGACGATGCAAATAACTCCAACGCAACCATTCATGAAATCCGAAAAACAAAAAAAAAAAAAAAAAAAAAAACACCAATTCTTACTCTATAAGCAACTTTCTCACAACTAAAATATCAAAAAAAAGTAATAATAATAAAAATCAAAACAATTTTACACTTATAAACAACAAACCACCATTTACAAATAAAGAAAATTAAAACACAAACAACAAACACGAATCAACCGAACCGACGAAAGATGCGACCGCGACGTAATCAATCAAAACAGCGAATATGCAGCGAACAGCAAACTGATGCTGATAAAATAATGTCCAAGCACGATCATTATACCACACGTCATAACGTTTGTAAAAACAAAAACACTGCACTGCAGCACCAACAGCAATCAACCACAGCTTATCTCTCATCTCATTGCAAGCCATATTCAGCCACTACACTAGCACTCTTTGTTGTTTGTTTGTTTAATTCTCCGTTTGGTTTACTATATGTTTGTGTGTCGTCTTCATTAATGAACTTTTTTCCCTCATAGTAAACAAGAGGTAAATGCAGTACACAATACCGTAACCGTAACACTGGAGAAGATGTTCGAGTGATTTAGATCGAAGCAGCGTAGGGTTGCCATGCAGTTCAAAACCAAGAAGACGACTGAAAAACCGACAGAGTTACCAACTACACCAAACAAATGAAGGCGACGAAAATTTGTGAACAAGTTCACGGTGGGGAGAATGTTAAAGATTGAATTTATGTATTCAGAATTATTTCTTAATTTAGTACAAATTACTAATCTAGTACTTACTTTCTTTTCTAAACAATTCTGTTTGAAATAACATTTTGGCAGCATTGTATTAATTATGTGCCTATATACAAATGTCAATTATAAAAGCCAACTTTTGGCGGAAAATCTTAACCTCAATAAAATCGAAAAATTTATAACGAATTGGTGCGTTTTTTAATTACTTTCTTTTGAGTAGAAAAAATTCCCAAGTGTAAGTGTTTCGAAATTATACAAATTGTTTAACGTAAAGTAACGATTATTTTAATGAACTTGGTATGATATTTGTAATTCGAGGACGAATGTATTAATAGGATGGCCGATTGTTAGAGTAAAATAATAACAGCATCAGAACAACAAAACGAACAGGACTGATAGATACGGAGAGAGGAGAAAAACGTCAAAGATGAGAAAGAGGGTGTAGTCGTTGTTGGATTTGATTGAGATCGGTAGCATCTGTGAGATAAAAACAAGATTTGGAAGATTTATAACATAGCTATTCTGTCATTTTTCTCTCTGCTTTGTTGGTTTGTGGTTGGGTGTGTATGAATCGGGTAGGCGCTGACTGGCATCAACTTGGCGGTGCCCAGCTGTTGTAACTTTTTCATACACATCAATTGTGCTTATTTTACCTCCGCGTGGTAACCACCGGGTACTGGCCTCGCCCTTCCGGGCTTGGCTTGCTAAACTTATAAGCGCGAGTGTTGAACACGAAGAAAATAGCAACACTATAATGCTCTGTCGGAATGACTGACTGAACGAGTCTCAGAAGTCTTACATGAGCCCCTCAGAAAGAGGACGTACGGCGGATGAATTCACTAGACTGAATCAACGGTGACGGCAACAGTCAATTTGGCAGATACCTTACCTGAGCTACTTCGACATATTTGGAGCTGAGGTCAGTGAGGATTTTTCAGGACTAGTCAGGGTCCTGAAACAGAGATGGTGGCGGATGAACCCTTTATGGGCCAACGGCAGCTCTCACATCCCCGAAGTGGGTTACTGACACCGGAGGAATCCGGCCCCTTTCGTCCAAGGGGTCCAACAAAGGGCCTGGCCCTCCAGGTTGGGGGTTGTACGCCGGGGTAACTGCCCGACTGCGGAAAACAACAATAGTTCCGAAACAACAACAAGCCTCGGATACGGATGATTTTACTGTTGACGAACCTGGCAAACGAATAAAGGACAACGAATTTCGGATCTGCACTTGGAATGTTAGGTCCCTTAACAGACCACGTGCAGCCGAACAACTAGCGGAGGCCCTGAACTGCTATAAAGCAGACCTAACCGCCATCCAAGAAGTGCGATGGGATGGACCGGGCAAGAAGAGGATGAAAAACTGCGACATCTATTATGGCGACTGCTATCGGCAGCAAAAACAGCGCTTATTTGGATGTGGTTTCGTCGTTGGAGGCAGACTTAGGCAAGAAGTCTTAAGTTTCAGCTGTGTGAACGAGCGCCTCGCGACAATCCGCATCAAGGCTAAATTCGCCAACATTAGCCTAATATGCGCCCATGCCCCCACGGAAGAGAAAGACGACGACACCAAAGAGAGGTTCTACGAGCTCTTGGACAAGACATACGAGCAGTGCCCTAACTATGACATTAAAATTGTCCTAGGAGATTTTAATGCAAAGATAGGAAGAGAGGGCATCTTTGGTAGTACTGTCGGAAGGTACAGCCTACACGACACCACCTCCGATAACGGATTTAGGCTGATCGACTTCGCGGCGGGGCGAAATGGTGTCATAGCAAGTACGCGGTTCCCGCATCTCGATATTCATAAAGGCACATGGAGATCTCCCGATCAATCAACCGTCAACCAGATTGACCACATTGCGATCGACGCAAGGCACTCCTCCAGTATTATGGATGTCCGAACGTTCCGAGGGGCCAACATTGACTCGGACCACTACCTTGTTGTAGCCAAGGTACGCCTTCGGATATCCCGAACACCGCCAATACAAGTAAATACTGTGAGGAAGTTTGACGTCGGACGGCTAAAATCGCAAGAGGTCACCAGATCCTTCTCCGATCGAGTCTCTCTCAATCTCTCAAGAGGTTCTATGCAGCCAGCATCAAGCATCGAAGACCAGTGGCAACATTGCCAAAAAGCCATCAGAGACGCCGCCTCTGATGTGCTTGGTTTCACACGACCACCACAACGAAACCCCTGGTTCGACGACGAGTGCCGGCAAGCACATGCAGCGAAACAAGAGGCATACAAAGCGGCGCTGCAAAGAAGGACCAGAGCTGCTCGTGAGCTCTACGCGCAGAAAAGAAGAGATGAACACCGGCTTCTCAGGAGAAAAAAGAAAGAGCACGAGAAGCGCGCGATCGAGGAAATAGAGAGATGCTACAGCAGGAATGAGGTTCGGAAGTTTTACCAAAGGGTAAAAAGAACCTGCCAAGGCTACAGAGCCCGAACCGAAGCCTGCAAGGACGAACAAGGGAACATCATAGTAGAATCGCAGTCGATGCTGAGGATATGGAAGAATTACTTCTGCAGACTGTTTAACGGCGATGACGAACTAAGTCCCGCTGTCAGGCAGAATGAACCATTCAACCTGGACGATGAAGACCAACAATTCCGCCCACCCGACCTGGACGAAGTCAAGATAGCTATATCTAAGCTTAAGTCCAACAAAGCCGCTGGAGCAGATGGCCTAACCGCCGAACTATTCAAAGCGGCAGGCGATGACTTGGTTAGGAGCATGCACCAACTCATCTGTAAAATATGGTCGGAGGAAAGTATGCCCGATGAATGGAACCTCAGCATTGTTTGCCCGATCCTCAAGAAAGGAGACCCTCTGAACTGCGCCAACTACAGAGGGATTAGTCTTCTTAACATCGCCTACAAGATCCTATCTGCCGTGTTGTGTGAACGCCTGAAGCCTTTCGTCAACAACCTGATTGGTCCCTATCAGTGTGGCTTCAGGCCAGGAAAGTCTACCATCGACCAAATATTCACACTGCGGCAGATCTTGGAAAAAACCCAGGAAGTCCAAATCGATACCCACCATCTTTTCATCGATTTTAAGGCCGCCTATGACAGCATTTATAGAGACGAGCTATACAGAGCAATGTCTAGTTTTGGCATCCCTGCCAAACTCGTCCGTCTGTGCAGGATGACAATGGAGAATGCACGCTGCTCCATCAAGGTCGGTAAAGAACTCACCGAGACCTTCGATGTCAAAAAAGGATTTAGACAAGGCGATGCGCTGTCATGTGACTTCTTCAACATCGTTCTTGAAAGAATAGTGCAAAACTCAAACGCTAACACCAGAGGCACTATCTTTCAAAAGTCCGTCCACCTACTCGCCTACGCCGACGACATCGACATAATCGGCAGAACGCAGCGTGATGTCACTGGCGCGTTCGTGGGCATTGAGACGGAAGCGGCGAAAATGGGTTTGGCGGTCAATGAGGGCAAGACAAAGTATATGCTGTCATCAAGAAAGGACACCCAACACCGACGTCTTGGACAGAACGTCACTATAGACAGATATAACTTTGAAGTGGTAAAGGACTTTGTCTACCTAGGCTCCGCTATAAACTCAGACAATGACACCAGCGCTGAGATTAAACGAAGAATAACTCTTGCCAATCGCTGTTTCTTTGGGCTAAGAAAGCAATTGAGTAGCAAAGCCCTCTCTCGAACAACTAAAGTGACCCTTTATAAGACCCTAATCATCCCTGTCCTACTTTATGGTGCAGAGGCATGGACTCTATCAAAAGTGGATGAGGCTACTCTTGGCTGCTTCGAGAGGAAAATTCTTCGAGTAATTTTCGGTCCCGTCTGCATAGACGGTGAATGGAGGAGGAGATACAACGACGAACTGTACGGGCTGTACAGCGACATCGACCTAGCCAGAAGAGTGAAGGTCCAACGACTGCGGTGGCTGGGTCATGTAGAGCGAATGGACGTGAATGCTCCGGCCCGGAAGATCTTCGAATCCACACCCGAGGGACGGCGCAGTAGAGGAAGACCGCGACTCAGGTGGCGCACGCAAGTGGAAGGGGACCTCAACCAACTTAGCGTGCGAAACTGGAGGCAGCTGGCCAAAGATCGTGCTGGCTGGAGACGCTTGTTGGTTGAGGCCCAGGTCCACCCCGGACTGTAGCGCCACCTTAAGTAAGTAAGTTTGTTGGTTTGTGCACAGTGTTGTGCCGACACGACTTGTCGACAAAGTTCAATCAAGCAATACATTATAGTTTTTACAGACAATTGAAATATAAAATAGGTAACTTTTTTATTTTAAAATGGGTAAACGTTTTTTTTTTATTTAAAATTTTGCAAACATTTCTAAATAGATGAATAAAAAAGTGTCTGAGGCGATCAGGTATGCTTAAAAGATTTATTTTGCAATTATTGCAACTAGCTGTTTGTTTATTATTCAACTTGACCAACTCAAAGTCGTTCAGTCATTAAATTCTAATGTATTAATAAATTCATATTAAAGCAGTTCTGTTCTGTTCCTGCGCGTATGCCTACTATTACTAGAGCTAGAGACGTTGCACTAACAGCTGTTTTGAATGACATTGACAATCCTAATGACGCAATTAACGACATTGACGACATAGACGACGCAAAAAACGAAATTGACGACATAGACGACGCTATTGTCGACATCAGAGTGTCGTCAATTAAAAACGACGCGTCGTGGAACAACACTGTTTGTGCATAAGGTAAGTATGCGCCATCTACAAAATGGTTTTCATACCATAATATAGATACCTACATACTAGCAGTCCCTCTTCCACATTTTGTTATTGGCTCTCCGTCTTCGTATGTTTGCAATTTTCGTTTTCTTTATCATTTATTAGAAACAAAATTGATTATTTACAATGTTGGATGAGTTTTTATATATTTTGAATTATTAAAAAAAATCTGTAGTCAATTATTCACCTTACAATTCATGTAACAAGCTTTAAATTTTCTGCAATATATACAAATCAATGCAAGACGATACGTCTTTAGCTATCGTGCAAACGCTATCGTCTTGACGATAATGTTATGTCAATTATTCACCCCTATCGTGGAATCCGCTGGGGGGAATTATTCACGGAAAAGACTATTTTGTTATCGTCAAAATGGCAAAGTGAACAGTTCCCCGTTCGGGAAAAATTCGATTTGAACGTTTTTAACGATACTGTGAAACTCATTCACATTACCCACAGCCAAAACTGTTCACTTTGCGATTTTGACGATATCAAAATATTCTTTTCCGTGAATAATTCCCCCGGCGGATTCCACGATAGGTGTAGTGCGAATAACACATTCCACTTCCACGGGTAACAATGCTGCTGAGTCGGCTCATTCCAATCGTCCACGAGCAACTTATTTGCTCGTCATTAGAAACCACGCTCATGCGAGCGCGGGGTACATTACGAATTTAAGACATACCATAAGTTAGCGACATAGCCGCATAAGAATATTTCGTATATTCATTGAAAACTATGCTGCTGAGTCAGCTCATTCCAATCGTCATTGGAAACCACGCAACTGCGAGCGTGGGATACATTAACCATTTAAGATATACAATAAGTTAGCGGCATAGCCGCATAAGAATAATGTTGACATTCAATAAAGGTAACTACAATCGATAAGACGTGTTTTCTTATTACATGGCGATCCTGCCAGTGTAACTACCAAACAGTGTGTTGTGTCGTGCCCAAAAGACTTTTTGAATAAACCAAGTGAATGTCGCTTACATTGCTAAATATATATATAAAATACACAAACAAAATTTAAAATTAAACTCTTTGAGGTGTACAGTGATCGTCAAAAGTAGAAAAGTTTGTTATATTCTCATAAAACAGTAATGTAGAAGTTGAATAACTTTAAAAACGTCAATAAAAAACAACACCGTAAAGTACGTATAAGCAATTCAATGCGGGTGCAGACATGATGTATCAAAAGAAAAAAAAAAAACAAGTGTGCGGTACAGTGCAGCAGGACGGTTGTCAGAACAATTTTAAGGAATAAACCCAACTTCAATAAAGGAACGTTTAAAAATTAACTAAAGAATTCAACGGAAAAGCAGCGAGAACGAGAAGAAGTAAGTTATATCTATACTTATTTCTTAAGTGAAAAATAAATTTTATAGACAGCAAGTTATTGATTCTTAGATAGATATACGTATACAATATACATACATAACAATAAAATATAATACCTAAAGAATTTTAATTATTAAAATTTTACTTCCTATCCAAAATGGGCAAACAACAGTCCAAAATAGAAAGACCAAGTGCAAATGTAATAAATGAAGTAGAGATTACTGAGCAAAAATCAAATAACGAAATGTATCTTATTATAATCATTATACTATTAGCTGCTCATTTAGCAATTAAGCTCTATTCAATGCACAAAAAATCATTAAAGAAAACTTACATGACAAGAGCACAGTCTCTTGGACAAATTTAGAAAACATTTTTTTTTGATAAAATAACAATACTTATGTAATGAATCATATTAAATGTATAAACTTTATTGACATGTACGATGACGACATACAGAGTTTATTGTAGTAAAAACATGGCTCCAAAATGTATAGATATTTGATTTCATTACCATAAACCTTTCTCTTTATTCCGATTCCATTACTTGAAAAAGTTCATCAGTTTACTCATTCCAAAGAATTTCTCATATTAAGGCCATAGCCAATTAAATGGAATGGCAAAAGATTGTCGAGAAAGTACGCAGAAATAAAGACGTACTCGACAAATCCTACAAGTGTATCAACCAAGATAGACATATAGGTAAGGAAACTTTGAATAGACACTTGGAGGTACTGGTAACCAGCCTAGAAAAAATCAGAGTAATACTAAACGTTAATTACTCAAGGCTAACCAATCAACATAAAGACAAAGCTCACCAATTTTTTAATGAATGTAGAGACAAAGTCTCTAGAGCAGCATCTAGACACTCAATAGATCTTAAAATACCTGTTTCACTCCATGAGAATGTATCAATCGATATCGACACCACGACTAAAAATATAATTGATAAGAACCAAGAAATTAGTAGCAAAACCAATATTGCAAATTCAAGCAAAATGTCGCAAACACCTGTGGAATTTCTAAATATTGCTTCGAAAATCCTTCCGGATTTCTATGGTAACGCAGACGACCTGCAAAGCTTTTTAGCTGCGTTAGAATTGATAAATAGCATAAACGATGGCAACAACATCGTTGCTATTAATCTAATAAAAACAAAGCTAAAAGGAACTGCTATAAATCTGATATCTGGTTCAGAAAGAACAGTAGCAGAAGTAGTTCAAAAATTAAAAACCACAGTAAAAGGTGAATCGGTAGACGTCATCACTGCAAAGTTGATGAACGTCCGCCAAAGTTCCAAACCGGCAAATGAATATGCAAAAGAGGTTAAAGACCTCACCAAAAAATTGCAAAGCGCATATATTTCGGACGGACTAATGCCTCAATTGGCTGAGACATACGCCACCAAGGCCGCCATAAAAGCCATGATCAAGAACTCCAACAATGACAAGGTTAAACTTATCATGGAGTCCGGTCAATTCATCAACATGAATGAAGCAGTGGCTAAGTTCGTAAACTGCTGTACTGAAGCTTATGGCCAGCCAAATGCAATACTGCATTTAAGAAATAATAGAGGTAGGAATAACAGTTATTATAACATTAATAATCGAAATAATAACAACTTTCGTGAACGCGGACGCGGCGGAGGTCGTGGACGTGGACGCGGAAATTATAACAACCGCAACAATAGAAATTATTATAACCAGTCCAGAAATAATAACAACAATGCAAATAACAGCAATAGAAACGTTAGAATGACACAACAGGTTACGGAAAACGAGCCAACCCCAAGTACTCATTAGGAAACACTAAAATAATCAGTAAAATCTATAATATAAGACTAAACTTAACATCATTCATAGCATTAAATACTTCACTAAATAATGATATAACATCGTTTATTGTCGACACGGGGGCGGATATTTCTATAGTAAAGAAAGGACAAATATATCAATTTCATACTCTTAATACACATGAAACAACAAGCCTACAAGGCATAGGTCAGGGAATAACTAACACCCTAGGAAAAGTTAACACTGATTTAAAATTTGGAAATCTCCTAATAGCTCATGAATTTCATGTCGTTAGTGATGATTTTCCAATTCCATCCGATGGAATAATTGGGCTTGATTTTGTCAAGAAATACAATTGTATACTTAACTATGACATAAACCAAGACTGGCTAGTAATAAGACCACACGGTTTTAACAAAATTGAAATACCAATGTCTTGCTCACCAACTAATAATGCAATAGCAATACCGGCAAGATCTGAAATTATCAGACAGGTCAACATCCAATGCCAGGAAAAAGAAGTGCTTATTCCACAACAACAACTTAAAGATGGAATATATGTGGCAAATACAATTGCAAAAAGCGCAAGAGCATTCGTCCGTGTGATAAACACAACAAATGAAAATGTATTGATACACAATGTTACATTAAAAACAGAAAGTCTAAACGACTATGAAAACGTATCAATACAAAATGTCCAACATACTGACGTTAAGTTACAAAAATTGTCCAAACATTTTCCTGACTTCATAAAGTCGGATTTACATAAACTCTGCTCGGAGTATATTGACATATTTGCGCTCGAAACAGATAAAATAACGGTTAACAACTTTTATAAACAAAAGCTTCGTTTAAAAACCGACGAGCCAACATATATTAAAAACTATAGAATACCACACGTTCATAAAAATGAAATAACAAAACATGTTGACAAATTGATACGAGACGATATTGTGGAACCATCCGCATCAGAGTACAACAGTCCAATACTTTTGGTACCGAAAAAATCTTTACCGGGTAATAACCAAAAACGATGGAGATTAGTAGTGGATTATAGGAGTATAAACAAAAAACTAATTGCAGACAAATTTCCATTGCCAAGAATAGATGATATTCTTGACCAACTAGGCAAAACTAAGTATTTCTCTTGCCTAGACTTAACGTCAGGATTTCATCAAATTGAATTAGATGAAAAATCAAGGGACGTTACGTCATTTTCAACTGACAAAGGTTCATACCGTTTCAAGCGTCCTCCCTATGGCCTAAAGATAGCACCAAACTCATTTCAAAGAATGATGACAATTGCGTTCTCTGGTTTATCACCAACGCAAGCATTCTTATATATGGATGATTTAGTTGTATTGGGCCGTTCAGAATCACATATGTTAAAAAATTTAACCGATGTATTCAAAACGTGTCGAAAATACAATCTAAAATTACATCCTAATAAGTGCACATTTTTCAGTCACGAGGTCATAAATGCACAGACCAAGGCATTCTTCCAGATGATAGCAAATTTCAGATTATCTTAGACTATCCAATTCCCAAAAATGCAGATGAAGTAAAGCGATTCGTTGCATTCTGCAACTATTACAGACGATTTGTTCCAAATTTCGCTGAACATTCCAGGCTCTTAACGAGACTCTGTAAGAAAAATACCCCTTTTGAATGGACTATAGAATGTGGCAATGCATTCCAATACTTAAAGCAAGCGCTATTAAGTCCAAACATTCTGCAGTATCCAGACTTCCAGAAGCAATTTTGCATAACCACCGATGCAAGCAAATACGCATGCGGTGCTGTACTTAGTCAAGAGTACAATGGATACCAACTCCCAGTAGCATATGCCTCCAGATCGTTCACCAAAGGCGAAAGTAATAAATCCACTATCGAACAAGAACTAGCTGCTATTCATTGGGCAATTAAACACTTCAGACCCTACATATATGGGACTAAATTCTTGATTAAAAGCGACCATAGACCACTATCGTATCTATTTGCTATGAAAAACCCCTCCTCAAAATTAACACGCATGAGACTAGATCTCGAGGAATACGATTTTACTATAGAGTACTTGAGGGGAAAAGAAAACTATGTAGCGGACGCATTGTCGCGCATAAATTTTAAAGAAATACAAAATATAAGAAATTCAGCCAACAAAATATTTAAAGTCACAACCAGGCTGCAATTAAAGACAAATAACATCGAATTAACAGCCAACAAAATAGAAAAGTCATCTAATAAGATAAATATATATGAAGCGTTCAGTAGCAGAAGTAAAAGAAACAGCGCCCGGCTAGCTATTAATGGCGATTGTTTAAAAATGACTAAGAATAAAAAATTGATCACTATAGATATAAATAACCTTATTACTAATGGAAAAATTGACTTGGATCAATTATTTCTACTGCTTGAAAAAATAGCAAGTGATAACGGAATAATAAAGCTGCAGCAGTCACTAAGTGACAATATTTTTGAGAAGATCCGGATCAATGAATATAAAGAAATAGGAAATAGAGCTCTAACAAACCTTCGAATTGCACTGACGCCTATAATTATAAAAATAACAAATAATGACAAAAGAAAATCGATAATACAAAAGTACCATGATGATCCAATCTGTGGTGGCCACTCAGGGATCACACGTACATTAAAAAAGATACGACGAAAATATTATTGGAAAAATATGACTAGGGATATTATAAAATACGTTAAAAGATGTGACAAATGTCAAAGAAATAAGTCACTGAAAAACGTAAAAGAACCAATGATTATAACTGATACCCCAACAACCGCATTTGATGTAGTACTGATAGATACCATTGGTCCATTACCAAGATCAGAAAATGGCAATGCGTATGCAGTCACAGTAATATGCGACTTAACCAAATATCTGGTATCAGTACCAATCGCTGATAAAAGTGCAAAAACAATTGCGAAAGCAATCTTTGACCATTTCATACTAGTTTACGGTCCTATGAGGAAAATAATCACAGACATGGGCACCGAGTATAAAAACAAAATGTTTGACGAAATATGTAAACTACTGAAAGTAGAAAATGTTACCTCAACGGCATACCATCACCAAACGTTAGGAACTGTGGAAAGAAACCACAGAACATTTAATGAGTATGTTCGGTCATACATTTCAATAGAAAAAACAGACTGGGACGAGTGGCTAAAATACTTCACGTATTGCTACAATACTACGCCATCAGTGGTGCATGACTATTGCCCATTTGAATTAGTATTTGGTAAGTCCCCAGGTGATTGCGACTTTCTTTTGGATGCAAAAATAGACCCCATTTATAATGTGGACGCGTATGAAAAGGAAGTCAAATTTCGACTTCAAACGGCTCATAAAAGGGCCGTGGAAATTATAAAAAACAAAAAGGATAAGGAAAAAGTTTTATACGACGGCTCATTCCAATCGTCCACGAGCAACTTATTTGCTCGTCATTAGAAACCACGCTCATGCGAGCGCGGGGTACATTACGAATTTAAGACATACCATAAGTTAGCGACATAGCCGCATAAGAATATTTCGGATATTCATTGAAAACTATGCTGCTGAGTCAGCTCATTCCAATCGTCATTGGAAACCACGCAACTGCGAGCGTGGGATACATTAACCATTTAAGATATACAATAAGTTAGCGGCATAGCCGCATAAGAATAATGTTGACATTCAATAAAGGTAACTACAATCGATAAGACGTGTTTTCTTATTACATAGGGGTGATTGAGCTACACGAAGCAAATGTTGGATCGTCGAGACGACTGTTATTTCAAAGGTTACATGGAGCAAAACTATCGCCGAAACGATATCGTCAGACGATAGTGCTCTTACGCGATGAGACCCCAGTTTTCCGGCGAGATTCACACCGGTACTCAGAGCCAGCGTGAACTGTTGGTAACCAGATGCTTACCATAAAACTGTGGATACACCCACTGCTGAATTGTATGTGACAGTGACAGATAAAATGTCATTCACATTAAATGTTTTTTTTTTTATTGTAATTTTTGGCGCTAATAAAACATAACCTTTTATAACGTTTAAAGAAGCAGTTGGCGTTTTATTCATTTTGAAATTTATTGGATTTATTGAATATTTAATTGAATTGAACAGAACATTTTGAGTTAAAAACATTGGTCCTTCGAAGCCGTTCCGTGCCACGTATTTACCAAATCGCAACATCCGTGCAATTAATCTTTTGGGATTTCACGTCGACGCGACGTTATCACCAGCTGAAGTTATACACCACCGTATTTTTTGAAGCGAAATTTCCCATTTTCCAGCAAACGAGCGTACAGACACCTGCCACTATTATCAAATTGCCGTTTTGGACTTTGGACAGCATCTATTGAACCTTGACCGGACAGCCATTTTGCAAGTAAGTGGAATTTTTCTTACTTTTCTTGTAAATATCATATAAAATATAAAATATGTCGCTAAGATTGTTGTCGAAACAATTTGCAAGCATGAAAAAGGATCATGATAGTTTATATTTATATATTAAATTATATCTCTGGCCGTTTAACGTTGTTAGAGACAGCAATGACATCGGCAACCTCAAATTATGAACAAGTGTTGGCTGAAACTGGCGAAGCGGAGGCCGATAAATTGAAGTGACCTTCGATAAAATCCGAGATATTTACTGCGATTATCGATGTTGTTTATTGGATGCTCTCGACCAGTTAAAGATTGCTGTTGATAAAGAGGAAAAACCAATAAAATCTAGTGCTACCACGTCCAGTAACTCCGATATTAATCTGCCAGGGGTAAAGTTGCCTATTTTCTCAGGGCAATACGAGAATTGGCGATCATTCCGTGATATGTTTAGCTCCATAATCCACAGCAATGAAGGGCTATCTAATGTAAAAAAGATGCACTATTTAAAAACAAGTGTTTCTGGAGAAGCAGAAAAATTACTAGCTCACCTGAGTATAGACAATGGAAACTACTCGAAGGCGTGGAGTATCCTAAATGATCGGTATGATCATCAACGTTTTTTGGTTAACACCCATCTTAAGTGTTTGTTCAATCAACCTTCTGTAAACCAGGAACGTGCGGACTCTATTAAGGAGTTGTTAGACACATCGACGGAAGC
Source organism: Cheilosia scutellata (assembly GCA_955612985.1). NCBI lineage: Eukaryota > Metazoa > Arthropoda > Insecta > Diptera > Syrphidae > Cheilosia > Cheilosia scutellata. Next base: position 125,934,636 of record OY015312.1, read on the forward strand.
TATCCACAATTTAGAAAATTTAAAGGTGCCCGTCGGACATTGGGACGCTATTTTAATTTTTGTGCTGCTCCAAAAACTCCCCAAAAAAACGCAGCAACTCTGGGAGGAACGATTAAGTAGCAGAAATGACCCAAAGACGTTACCAACTTTTACGGACTTCAGTCAGTTCTTGGAAATGAGGTTTCGCACTTTGGAGGCAGTAAACCATCAACAAGGCCGAAGTTCAGTGGATATGTCCCGAAGTATATCACGTCGAAACTCTTTTCACGCTGAAACTCATGAGGTAAAATATTCCTGTAAGCTTTGTAATAAGGGACAGCATGCCATCCGAAAATGCAATCGATTTTTAAAAATGAGCATTTTCGACCGCTGTCAGAATGTTAGCAGGTTAGGCATCTGCAAAAATTGTCTGGCTTAAAGTCATGTGTTAGAGCAATGTCAAAGTAGTCGCAGGTGCTATTATTGCCAACAACAACATCATTCTCTGCTTCATTCAAACACAAATATCACCCAAAATATGCAGGAAAACACACTACCACTAGCAATATTCAATCTCAGCCACACCAAAATACACATCATTTCACACAACCTCAACACAATTATGCTCATGTAACGCATGTATCTCAAATGAACGCTAATGCTTCTAATTTCGAACCTACACATTCAGGTTCAACAGTTAACACTAACACTTTTGAGCCTACACCCTCGACTTCAAGAGCCATACACATCATTCGACAACGAACACCGCTACCTTTTCAAACACCGCTACCCAAATCTTATTGGCAACCGCAATTGTTAAAATTAAATCATCATCCGGTGAAATCTTTTCACTCCGTGCTCTGCTCGATTCGGGTTCCGAGTCAAACTTTATAACCACAGCAGCGGCTGAAGTATTGAGGCTTCCATCAAAACCTACCCGCGTCGAGGTTTCCGGGTTGGGTTTGGTCAACAGTGGCACCAGTTAAAGGGTGGTGGAACTTACCCTTTCATCATGCCATTCAACCTTTGAAGTTGCCATGAAGGCTCTTGTATTTAAGTCACTGTCTGGACACTTGCCGACCCGGACCTCGACAGTAACAAAGTGGACACATCTGGAAGGATTGGTTTTGGCAGATCCGAAGTTCTATAAATCAGCCAAAATCGACTTACTTTTGGGAAGTGACGTGCTAGCTGATATCCTGTTGCCAGAGATTGTCCGGCCCATCGACACCAATTTGCCAATTGCCCAAAACACCAAACTTGGTTGGGTTGTGTTTGGTAGAGCCCCATCAGAGCCACAGCACATACAAACTTACCACCAGACATGCAATATGGAGACTCAACTCCAAAAATTTTGGGAAATTGAAGAGGCTCCCTTCCAGCTTTCCGAAACACCGGAAAACATTGCATGTCAGGAACATTTTTTAGATAATGTACGGCGCCTAGCAGATGGACGTTGTCAGGTCGCACTTCCGTTTAAAGGAAACGTTTACCCAGTTCTCGGACGATCGTGAGAAGGATCTTTGCACCGTTTTAAGCGAATGGAAAGACGTCTACTTGAAAACAAACAGCTGCTCCAAGAGTATACGACATGTATAATGGAGTACATCAGCCTAGGGCATATGACCGAAGTCACAAATGACGCCATATTTGAGACCACATCACATTATGTCCTGCCTCACCACGCTGTCATAAAGGAAAGCAGTTCGTCAACTATACTGCGGGTAGTATTTGATGCTTCCTTTAAAACTACTGATGGAACATCATTAAACGATAAATTGATGGTAGGACCAGCATTACAAAATAATGTGATTGATATAATCCTCAGGTGGAGACTATATCAGTACACTTTCACGGCGGATTTAGAAAAAATGTACCGTCAAATAAAACTAACTGATCAGGACTCCAACTACCAGTTAATTCTTTGGCGCAATAGTCCCACAGATCCAATCAAAACGTATAGTCTCAAAACAGTGACTTTTGGAACCGCATCTGCACCTTTTTTAGCAATCAGGACACTGAACTGGATAGCAGAAAATGCACGAGAAAATTCGCCACAAGCAGCAAAAATGAACAAGGAAGAAATGTGTGTTGATGATTTGCGTGAATGATTTGCGTGATCAAGGTGAAGTCCGAATGAATTTGCTGATAGCTAAAACAAGAGTTGCCCCAGTTCAACCTATAAGCATTCCACGGTTGGAATTGTGCGGCGCAGTTATTTTGGCGAGACTTCTTAATCACGTAATAAATGTTCTCAATCTACCGGATACCATCAAGGTGTATGCGTGGACCGATTCCAGTATCCCACTTTGCTGGATTCATGCACCACCAACGCGATGGGAGACCTTTATCGCGAACAGAGTGAGCGAAATTCAGCGCCTCACCGACCAACGCATATGGAAGCACATTCCGACCCAACTTAACCCCGCTGACCTGACATCCCGAGGAGTACTGCCCTCAGCGGTAGTAGACGCAAAGTTATGGTGGAACGGTCCTACATTCCTCAACTCATCATGGGATTTTGAAATTCCAACCCAAACAGCAGACGGTCAAAAACGAGTGCACGTTCATCACGTAGAAATTGCCGCAAACCCGTTAAGTCAACTCATTTCACGATTATCAAATTTCAGTCGACTAATTATAATAGTTGCATATTGCAATCGTTTTATTAAACTTAAAATTCGACACACTGAACGGGACGTCGGTCCAATCACTGCAAGCGAATACCACACAGCGACTAAAACTTTAATCAAAATTGCGCAAAGTGAAATGTTCCCTGACGGTATAACCAATGCTAGAGGTATGGGACAACTCAACCCTTTTACCGACAATGAAGGCATTTTGAGAGTAGGAGGAAGACTTGCAATGGCGAACATTAACTACGATCAACAACACCCAATCATTTTATCATCACACAGTTTAACCAATATAATAATCCAAAACGCTCACGAGCAGACACTACATGGCAACCTTCAACAAATGGCGGCTTATCTACGCGCGAAATTTTGGATATTTTCCATGAAACGTGCCATCAAAAAATGTATACACCACTGCACTATTTGTTTCAGGTATAGGACAAAGCCAGCATATCAACTCATGGGAGAGCTACTAGCTCCGAGAGTGAGAGTTTCCCGTCCATTTTCTCACACAGGGGTGGATTATGCTGGACCAGTCAATATCCGGGCCTGGAAAGGCCGAGGAGCAAAGTGCTTCAAAGGCTATTTAGCTATTTTCGTTTGTTTAGCTACAAAGGCAATCCATCAGGAGGCAGTCAGTGATCTCACAACAAAGGCATTCCTAGCTGCGTTTCGACGATTTGGAGGACGACGAGGAGTCTGCAGTCACATTTATAGCGACTGCGAAAAACTTTGTAGGAGCGGAAGTCAAATTGCGTCGACTTTTGAAGGCTGCAATGCATGGCTGGAAGGAGATTGCGGACGTCTTAGCAACACAAGGGACAACATGGCATTTCATTCCTCCTGCTTCATCCCACTTCGGCGGATTATGGGAAGCAGGAGTAAAGAGCGTAAAATACCATTTAAAAAGAATAGTCGGAAACGGAACATTGATATTCAAATAGAAACTTGTTTGAACTCCAGGCCTCTTTGTCCGATTACCGAAAATCCCGATGATTTCCACGCATTGACACCATTACATTTCTTAATAGGAGAACCGCTTTACATCATACCGGACGCAGATCACGGAAAAGGAGCAACTTATGTTGACCGATGGAAACTCGTCCAAGCACACTTACAATCCTTCTGGGATCAATGGCAAGTTGAGTACTTGGCACGTTTACAACAAAGACCAAAATGGCTCAAAAAGGAACCTCAGATGAAAGTTGGAGATTTGGTTTTACTGAAAGATGAGCGACTCCCACCAGCGCGATGGAATTTATGCCGAATCATCGAAACAGGCGCAGACAACATCACCAGAGTAGTGAAGGTTAAAACCGCACAGGGAGAATTCCGTAGGCCAATAACTAACTAAACTTTGCCAACTTCCAATAACCTCACATGAAGAAAACAAATAAAAATCATATCTAACGTTCAACTCTAGAATAAACACAACACAACACAAATCAAAATAAAGAAAACCCATTTTTTTTTTAATAATTATCTAATTTATGTTGTAGGTACTCTAATATTGCAACACAACACCAATCAATTCGAATTGCTGAATTCTGAAAGGAAACATTATAAAATTCTTTGACACCACAACACCATTTAGGTATATGTCACTGCATCTGGTATAAAAAAAAAAAAAAGGAATTAAATAAATGCCCGCAAACTTTACCCACTACTGTTATCAAACACAACACAACACCGTTACATCATTTGCATTCCAACGCAGTCGTATTCGAACTTGCGGTTTATCATAAATTCTTTATGCATGAGCATGCACAATACCCAACACACTGCATTTCAATTAATCTTGAAAAATTATATTACATTCCCACTCACACTCACTTGAAAAACTCATATCAGCCCTCGCCTACCCGCAAATCGTTCGGTACAACAATACCCGTATGAAATTATACACCCACAACCATATACCTACATACTGCTAGGTTCCACATTTCACTTTCACTCGAAATGAAATCGGAAATGAATTTTTGTGTTCTACATTTCACTGAATTTGATTTCGATTTCAAAATTTTCGGAATTGAGACAAAGTGAAATTGTGATTTCGAAAAAAATTCTAAGTTTCCGAATCGCTCGAAATGCAGAACACTGAAAACGAATTCACTCGATTTGCAATTTCGATTTCACTCGATTTCTGGAACCTAGCTGATAATATCCAAAATATCCACTCAAAATGAATTTAATATGTAGGTAATAATAAAGTACGTTAACAATGAAACTAATACGAATCTGAAATTTACACGATAAACTCACCTGGATTCAACAATTCTCTGGATTCGACGTAACGGCAGCTCTCGAAGTAAAAAAATCCAACGATGAAAATTATCCCAGAGGAAATGCAGCAGCTAATTTATTAAAATTCATTAATTTAAAACACTTCACTACACTCACTCGGATTAATTAATAAATCTTCTGAGGACACTTACTTGTTACACTCACGTTTTATTTTACGCCACTCAACACAAAAAAGGCCAACATTGCGTATATAAAAAAATAAAAAAATATCACTACCGAAAAATGCAACCGACCGACGCACGCACGCCAACAATATAAACTACATACTATACTCTACAAATTACAATGCCCCATCACATCAATCGCCGTCTATCGATAATACGATAATACGAACAAAGATCACCGCAAGTACCATTCAATAATAAAACCTATGCAAAAAAAAAAAAAAAAACAATGCTGTAACATAGACGAAAACGGGATGCTTCGTACGTACGTAGAGAGATGACATGAGAGTAAATTGGAGACTTGGAGAGTTGGGCTCCTTCGTTAATTTCTTCTTTTGACATTGGCCTATTTTCTGTGTTTTGTGTTTGTCACACACCCACTGCAATTTGTAATTTATTATGCGAGAAACAGATTGGCACAGCAACAGCAACAGCTACTTTGACAGCCACAGCGCACTTTTTAGAGCCCATGCTTTTTAATGGCTGAAGTTACACCACAGCAACATCGACATCGACGTTAGAGCTAAGTCCTAAATTCAATGTTGCTGTGCAAATGCTACCAACACCACGTCGGTGACTTTTTCAGTTCTCTCAACTTTCGAATGCTGACATACTCAAGGTGCAGCAGCATTACCAGATATCTACAATTACGTTTCAGCAGTTTAGAAAATATTCTTATGTATTATATATGTAAATTATTTAGAAAATACTAGGGGTATTCATGCAACGTCGTAAACTCGTCGTAAACGTCGTAAACGTCGTAAGTTTACGACGTGGTAAATGAACTGTCAAAATTTGTATGGAAAATCATTTACGACGAGATGGTAAACTTATTTAGGCCTATTCGGCAAAATCTTTTATTCTGTTATGAATTTTCTGTTATGAATCATAAAAGATCTCGACCATAAAAGATCTTTTATAATTCGTATTCAGGGTTTCGAACTTTTATGAAAATCTGTTATGGAAGTTCGAAACTTGAAAATCTGTTACGAAGCTGTCAAAACAAACCGCAGAGTTTTTTAGACGGTAGGCACCTGATCAATTTTGTGCAAAAAACATATTAAAATGCAGTCTGAAAAAAGTATGTTTTGAATTATTACAAACTAAATAATTGTGTAATAAATACTGGAACATCTTTTTAGGAAAAAGACAACAAAAAACCACGACGAGGCAAAAAGAAGTATATTGCTCTTACATGGAGCAAAATGCATTTAGAAAACTCTATTTCAAATCAGTAACCAACTGAATCGATCTCGATGTACTGGGCTGCGATAAACGAAAAATGTGTTCCTATTGATGCCTGATATGAACTGTATCCGTAAAAATGTAGTGTCGCGAGAAACTTGAAATAAATACCCAACTTTACATCGTCATTAGAAATACAATTTACCTGCATTTGAAATGAAATGGTTGTATTCGTGTTTTGTAAATTGTTCCAATTTGTTCATTATAATTCTAGCGAGTAAAACGCACATTAGGAAGATCAAATGGATTACTATTTAATCTTAGTTCCAGCAAAAGTAATCGGTGTGGGTGTCTTCGTCTGAACCAAAAAAAATCATTCAATCATTTTCAATGGTCCGCTTATCCATTAAATGGGTTGTTTGTGTAGGTTGCTCAAGTGGACCCTCCATAGCTCTCGATTCTCCGTCATCGTCTCTAAATCATCAAGGGCAATCCCCATACGACAAGAGGAGAGATTATGAACTTGATATAACCATCTCATACTGGGTCTACATATAGGACGCCTGCCTGATGATGGTACGGATTCCATAGAACGTCGTGGGATCCTGGTTGGGGACATGCGTTTAACATGACCAAACCACCGAAGCATGGGCCGCTCCGGAGAAGCTACTCGACATTGAGTTCCTCGCGAATTAAAGCAAAAATATAATTATTACATTTGTCTTCTTTTGTAAATATTTCGTTGACCATAAATTATATAGATTATCCCTTTCAATCCAAAACTTTCTAATTAATAAAAATCTTTTATGATAAAAGTCACAAAATGCTGTCTTTTATTCTGTTATGATTTATAACAGATTTCATAAAAGATTTTTGCACGCAGAATACCAATTCTGGAGATCGTAAAAGATTTTTTGACAGTTCGAACTTTTGTATGGAAATTCATAACAGAATAACAGGAAAAATGGATAAAAGATTTTGCCGAATAGGCCTGATTACGCGAATTTGTGTGGAAAACCGAGATGGTAAACTTACGACGAGGTTATTGTGACATTTCACACTTGAAATAAAGGCGCGAAATCAGAAAAAAATTACTTTGCATGCATTTATAATACTTTTGATGCATTTATAAATAGAAATTGCACATTTTACTATTCCAAGTGCAGGATAACTCGTTAGTCCATCAAATTGTATTAAGAAAACAAGTTTTAAAAGAGATTAAATAACGAAATTTCCAATTCCAAACAAAGGGAGTTCTCGTTCGCGCCAAAAATATTGGTATTGTAAATTTCGTTATTTAAACCCTTTTAAAACTTGTTTTCTTAATGCAATTTCATAGACTAACTAATTATCCTACACTTGGAATAGTAAAATGTGCAATTTTCTCTTTATAATTGTATCAAAAGTGATTTGTTCGCATTTTATCAATTCGTTCGTTCCCTCTCATGTGAAACAGCTGATTGGTTTACCACCATTTACCACAAACAGCAAATTGGGGCGTTCATGAAACGTTTGTCGTAAACTTACCATTTTACGCAAATGGTAAACTTACGACGTTGCATTAATACCCTTACTATTTTCATTTTCTTTAGATTTATATTGCTTTCATTTACGATTGGCAAACATTTTTTTGTGATCCGTGTCAGTAGGTACACGGACTTTCACTGACAATTGTGTATAACATACTGCAAGCGTCAAATTATTTACTGTCGGTGGGACGTGATTTTGAATTCAATTTTGCTATTGCAATCTGGAAACGAATTTTTTAATTCAATCGTCGCGAGCTGTGTTAAAATTAATGTTTGACAAGCAATTAAAACAAAAGTACATACAAATTTGAATTTGATGTTGGGCAGCAGAAATCTGAAATACCCAGTCGAAAATGACATTAGATATGTTTTTAGTATTTTATACTTTAGCTACCACCAAGTACCTACTAAATCCCTAATGTGAAGAGACCTGCGCAAGAAATTTTCACTTAAGTTGGGACGGGCTATAATAGGTCTGTTTTTTTCCACATCTATCTCAGTGAAGTAAAGTAAAGTAGGATTTTTAACACGCAATTACAACAACTACGAACTGTTTGACACATTCGAGACTCTATATAGTTGTTGTAATTGCGTGTTAAAAATCCTACTTTACTTTACTTCACTGAGATAGATGTGGAAAAAACAGACCTAATTAGGCCTATTCGGCAAAATCTGTAATTCTGTTATGAATCATAAAAGATCTCGACCATAAAAGATCTTTTATAAATCGTATTCAGGGTTTCGAACTTTTATGAAAATCTGTTATGGAAGTTCGAAACTTGAAAATCTGTTACGAAACTGTCAAAACAAACCGCAGAGTTTTTTTTTATGCATAGACGGTAGGCACCTGATCAAATTTGTGCAAAAAACATATTAAAATGCAGTCTGAAAAGAGTATATTTTGAATTATTACAAACTAAATAATTGTGTAATAAATACTGGAACATCTTTTTAGGAAAAAACCTGATATGAACTGTATCCGTAAAAATGTAGTGTCGAGAGAAACTTGAAATAAATAGGTGTCCAACTTTACATCAGGTCTGTTTTTTTCCACACCTATCTCAGTGAAGTAAAGTAAAGTAGGATTTTTAACACGCAATTACAACAACTATATAGAGTCTCGAATGTGTCAAACAGTTCGTAGTTGTTGTAATTGCGTGTTAAAAATCCTACTTTACTTTACTTCACTGAGATAGATGTGGAAAAAAACAGACCTATCGTCATCATTAGAAATACAATTTACCTGAATTTGAAATGAAATGGTTGTATTCGTGTTTTGTAAATTGTTCCAATCCAATCTAAAGAGCTGAATAAAACTCATACATTAGGAAAATCAAATGGATTACTATTTATTCTTAGTTCCAGCAAAAGTGATCGGTGTCTTCGTCTAAACCAAAAATATTCATTCAATCATTTTCAATGGTCCGCTTATCCATTAAGTGGGTTGCGGGTATTGGTTGCTCAAATGGACCCTCCATAGCTCTCGATTCTCCGACATCGTCTCTAAATCATCATACGGGTGTAGAGGAGAGATTATGAACTTGATATAACTATCTCATACTGGGTCTACCTAGGGGACGCCTGCCTGATGATGGTACGGATTCCATAGGACGTCGTGCGATCCTGGTTTGGGACATGCGTTTAACATGACCAAACCACCGAAGCATGGATCGCACCGTCCGGAGAAGTAGCTACTCGACATTGAGTTCCTCGCGAATTAAAGCAAAAGTATAAATTTCAAAATTATTTTCGATTACATACCACTAGTTTATGCACAATTATTACATTTGTCTTCGTTTGTAAACATTTCGTTGACGATAAAAAATTTATAAATATCCCTTTCAATCCAAAACTTTCTAATTAATAAAAATCTTTTATGATAAAAGTCACAAAATGCTGTCTTTTATTCTGTTATGATTTATAACAGATTTCATAAAAGATTTTTGCACGCAGAATACCAATTCTGGAGATCGTAAAAGATTTTTTGACAGTTCGAACTTTTGTATGGAAATTCATAACAGAATAACAGGAAAAATGGATAAAAGATTTTGCCGAATAGGCCTAAATGTTGTGTTGCAATCAACTGACAACAAATTTTTTTTTCCTCTCTTGACAAAGCTGCTGTTGCTGCGGTAATCTGTTTCTCGCATTAAACAGTTTTCTCTTTTCATGTACAAACATCCATACATGATGATGAGAAGAGTCAGGTCAATGAGGTTGATGAATGTATAGTACAGTAGCGGCCCAGAAATATAACACCAATGAGATGATCTTGTGAGCTCCGTCACCGAGGGGGGAGAATGTTGGTAACCAGATACTTACCATAAAACTGTGGATACACCCACTGCTGAATTGCATGTGACAGTGACAGATAAAATGTCATTCACATTAAATGCTTTTTTTTATTGTAATTTTTGACGCTAATAAAACATAACCTTTTATAACGTTTAAAGCAGTTGGCGTTTTATTCATTTTGAAATTTATTGGATTTATTGAATATTTAATTGAATTGAACAGAACATTTTGAGTTAAAAACAGATATGAATCATGAATGTTTACCTGATGTAGCACATACTGTACTCTCAGTATGGATAACGTTCACCGCTCTCCTTCTTTAGTATATAAATTATATGTAATTAGTATAAGTTATGTAGAAATAAAGTTAGTCTTAAGTTGACGGCCGTGCGTTTCATTTCTTTCACCGAATACACAAAACTGGCGACGAGGATAACCGGATTTTTTTTTTTGTATGAAACAACTGTTCGGGCTTAGATAGCAGTGTGGATTACTGGTGCAAATACCCGCTAATGCATATTGATACACGTTTTTTTCTAAATGAGCCGGATGATAAAAAAGTGTTCGGGCTAAACGAAGAAAGCATTGATACGAAGAAGAATGGCGAGTTTTATTGGACGCATCAAATATTTCAATCCGGGTGACACATCATTATCTTCGACTGTGGAAAAACGGATCTTTCTTTCTGAAGTCATGCAAAATTGCGCGGTGTGGTTATGTAAATCCACCATAAAACTAAAACGTGGATTTGCATATTTTTCATATTTCACTACGATTTAGCTCGAAACACAACGTTTTCTTCATCTCTGCAATACGCTTTCGTAAATTTGAAGTGGGAACGCTGCCTCACACCGAGCGGAAAACCTGGGTTTTCGCGCACTTAATTGAAAACATATGTACTGTTTTCAAAACGACTTGAAGTCGTTTTCATTTAAAACACCACGAAAACGACTTCCAATCGTTGGGTTGTTGAAGCAGACACACCTTTTGCAACATTCAGCGAGTTCAGCAAAAATACTGACAGGATTGACACTCGGTCATACCGCGTCTAGCGGATTTCGGCGGAACCCTAATCACAGGATAAGTCGCTCCATTAACTGTCAAATCGTATGAAAATTTGTGTTTCAAAAAATAAAAAAATTAAATTTAATAAGTAGAAACTGATATTTAGCAAGTTTATTGGTGAATTTAAGGGAAGAAATATTTAAAAGTAAATCTTGGTATAGAAAAGCAGCTATAAAAACAAGCTAATAAATCAATTTCGAGTCTTGTAAATATTTTGCCTGTACCTCGTACCTGTCCCACGTGAAAACAATTTGTAAAAAGTACGTTATAATTGAAATTAATTACTATGTTGAAGTTAATATTTTCATATATGTATTGAATCGATTTTGTGGTCAAGTGCAAGAATGATGGCAGAAGAAACTACATTAAAAACTGGGGAACTCTGTGGAGTTACATAGTGCACATCATATAGGAATCCAAATATGTATATCTATGCACCGAATTCCCAGAAAAGTTCATAATAATCGAAAGGAGCTCTTTCCAAAGAATTTTTTTATTTGTAGCCGCCACTTGAAAAATAATGTTAACTCCTCATTCACAAGGATAGAACAAAATATCTATATTCTGGACTAAGAATTTCCAACTAAAAACCTGCCGCAATCCTGTATTACGTGTGGAGAAAATTAAATCCAAATATGAGATATATTACTTGTAAATCCTAAAGGTGTTTTAATTAGTTATAATTAAAAGATATTATGTTTTAAATTATTTTAAGTTGATTTATTTTACACGTTTTATGTTACACTGTTCGTCTTAGCTTACCACGAGGGAATGAATGTGTCTACTTACTAACGTCACCTTCATATCGATAGGTGCGTTCAGGCCATTATAATACATTTTATTACATGCTCTTTTTTTTTTTTTTTTTTTTTTTTTTTTTTTTTTTTTTTTTTTAACAGGTAGTTGATATAATACTTAAATCTAAATTATACAGTATTAAGAGTATTTAAAAATTAGTTCATAATAATTATTTTATTAGCAATGGTGGACTCAAGGTTTATCATAGGTATCTTGCTGGACGTTGCACAAGTCTACCACTGCGCGTTCTGTAAGCAGACGATTCAGGCGCGTCATTTTCAGATTCTTCGGTTTCACTAATAGATACTTCAGAATCACCATCAGCAGTTGAATACTCTTCAGAAGAGGTATTATTCAATTCTACTGACGGAGCAACATTTTCCACATGTCCAGCATAATCTTGATTAACTAGCAATTGACCCGAAGAAGCTATTTCAGTTTTGTTTAAATTCGGATTATTACTGACAATTTTGTTATCAATACAAATGTTATCTTCACACAAAATGTCGCTACCTCTAACTTCATTGTTGGTTGTTTTCACAATAAATCTACGATTTCTACGGAAGTAGTTACTAAAATTATCTATGATAATATACGATTTACCGTTAATGATATCCTGGATTTTACCATAACTCCATTCCTTCCCGTTTTTTTTAAACATGATTTGATCTCCTACTTTTAACAACGGTAATAACTTGGCATTCTTATTGTAGTAATGTTTCTGGTTTTCCATTTTCCTATTAATTCTTGTTTGAACTATTTCCTCATGAAGGATATTTCGACACAATAATGAATCTGAAACTGGCAATTTGGTTTTAAGAGACCTACCGAAAAACAATTGCGCTGGTGCCATTTTCATACTTGCCACAGGCGTTACGTTATATTCTAGTAGATGATATTGGAATTGATTAACTTCGTTTGCCTCATAACATCGCTTAAGTATGTTTTTAGCAATAGCCACAGCCTTTTCAGCCAATCCATTACTTTGCGGATATCGAGGGCTTGAGAATTTAACTTGAATGTTATGAGCATTCGCAAATTTTTCAAATTCACGTGACCCGAAAGGGCTATTGTCACATCTCAAAATTGATGGATACCCAATTTTATTAAACGTTTGGCTAATGACTTCGATAATGTGTCCCGATGTTTTATTTTTTAGGCTATCTGCTATTAGGAATCCTGAATATGCATCAATAATTGCCACGAAATCATGACCCGCATATTCGAACAGATCCATTGATACCTTGTGAAAAGGGTATTTAGGCGGTTCTTCTTGTGTCAATGGCTCTTTTTGTTGATTCCGAGTAAACTTTTCACAAACTGCACATGATGATACAATTTCCTTGATTTTCGCGTTCATTCCGGGCCAAAAGTATAACATTCTAGCACGTGCTAGCGTTTTCTCAATACCTAGGTGAGGTGAATGTAACCACTTGGTTATTTTTTCCTGCAGATCCGTTGGAATCACCAATCTATCATTTCGGAAAAGGAGCCCCTGCTCGAAGTGTAGCTCATGTTTAAGCTTGTGAAAAATTTTACTCAATTCATCTAATCGATTATAGCTTTTCCACCCATTTTCTACGTATCTACATACTTGACCGTATTTTTCATCTGCTTTAATTTTTGAGCAATAATCATCATAATTATGCTTGGATAAACATACACGTCTCATTACTCTGTGTATGACTGTCTCAAGTTCAGCATTTTCGTGAACATCCGGCAATTGTGCTCGAGACAAACAATCAGCCACAAGCATTTCTTTTCCTGGCTTGTAAACGATGATTAATTTGGGATATTTAAGTAAAAACAATAACATGCGCTGCAAGCGTGCAGTCACGTCGTCAATATCTCGTTTAATTAGGGTTTCTAGCGGTTTGTGGTCACTTTGTACTATAAATTCCCTACCATAAAGATAGAAATGAAAACGTTCGCATGCAAAGACGATTGCTAACAACTCCTTTTCTATTTGGGCCCACTTTTGCTCATTTTTACTGAGTGTTCTAGAAGCATAAGCTACCGGCTGTCCCTCCTGCATTAGTACACACCCCAGACCATCTTTTGATGCATCCGTTTGCACAACTACAGGTTTATCTGGACTGTATATCGATAAAACAGGATCAGACGTAATAATTTCTGAGAGGTTTCGAAGTTCATCTTCATGCTTCTGAGTCCACTCAAATTTTGTTTCTTTCAATGTTAATTTACGCAATTCAGCCGATTGCTTCGAAAGATTCGGTATATATTTCCCTAGATACTTAAATAAGCCCAAAAGTCGTTCCACATCACCCTTATTCACCGGTTTTTTGATTTCCAATACTGCCTTTTTATATTTTTCTTTCGGTCTTATTGTTCCCTTTGACAAAATGTTACCCATAAACTCAACTTGTGATTTTCGATATTGAAGTTTATCAACATTAAACTTAATGCCGTTGGCACGAGCGCGATCGATTACAATTGCTAAGATTTTATCATGTTCCTCTTCATTTTCCCCTACTATGCAAACGTCATCAAAATATATCAAAACACCCGGTAAATCTCCAAAAATTAGAATCATTTTCCGTTGGAACATTTCTGGTGCACAATTAAGGCCAAAAGGTACCCGGAGAAATTTAAATCTACCGAAAGGTGTCATAAATGTAGTCATATCAGAGCTAACATCATCTAATTCCATGTGCCAAAACCCACTCGAGAGGTCAAGTACCGTGAACACTTTCTTGTTGTCTAATCTGCTCAAGAAATCTTCGATTGTTGGTATTAAAAAGTGCTCACGTCTTATTTGTGCATTAAGGGGTTTTGGGTCCAAGCAAATACGAAGTTTTCCATTGGGTTTTTCAACTATTTGTAGATTGTTTACAAATTCAGTTGGATAATCTACAGGTGCAATTATTGCATCCTGAACCATTGCTTTAAGTGCCTCTTTAAGTTTGTTAACCAAACTCAACGGTACACGCTTTCTATAATGTACAACTGGTTTTGCATCATCTTTTAATTTTATAGAAAATTTTCCTGGAAATTTACCTAGTCCTTTAAAAACATCACGATTGATATCCAAAAACTTTTCTTTAGAAGCAAATAAATTCACTGAACACACATCAGCCCGTTTGATAAGTTTAAATGCAATGCAAGTTTTGAGCCCGAGTAAAGGTTCATATGTATCTTCAACAACCAAAAATTCAGCTACTTGTTCCGAACTATCTTTTAAATCTATACATTTTAGTTTAATTTTTCCAAAAATATTTATTTTGTTATTACTATAGTCAAAAACTGAAAAGTTATTTTGTTCCTTTAAAAAATTAACATTAATTTTCTTAATTAACTTCAATGGAATACAGTTTACGTCAGATCCCGTATCCAATTTAAACCGGATTACTTCATTTTTAATTAAATAATCCTTGGTCCACCTTACTTGATTTACTTGATACATTTCATTAGGCCTCGAATTTATTCTAAATATACATTTATTATTCAATGTGTTTTTCCCATCGTGTTTAGATTCTAAATTACCTGATTCGTCCCATTGAAGACTATATGCTTGTTGATGCTGCTTTCCTCCGACAGACGTTTGTACGATTTTGTTGTCCACAGAACTGCTGCTACCCGCTCTCTTGTTGAAGTTGTCCGAATAACTTCCTTTTTGCTGCTTGCAATATTTTTGGAAATGTCCCTTACGACCGCAGTTGTTACATGTTATCCCAGTAGCTTTACAGAAGCGAAGATGTGTTGGCGTAAAAAGGTGTCCACAATTATAACATTTTTTAGTAACTGCACCAACCATTGCGTTTTCTGTTGTGACGACTTGCACGTTCGTTTTTGATGAGTTTTGTTCCAATAGTATCTTGTTCGCGTTTGCTGCCTCAAACACTTTGCATTTTTCAATGATCTCCTCCAGTGTCATTTCTTTTCCATCCAGTAACTTAAGTTGTAGTGATTTGTCGTAGACAGCAATTATTATACGATCATGCAACATACGGTCCTTGTATGATGCTCCACACTTGCAGTTGAAGTCACAATGCTGAATTTGTCTTCTCAGCTCAGTTTCGAATTCTGCGAATGGCTGGCGTTCTGATTGTTTTATGGAGTTAAATTTAAATGCCTCCATAGCAATATTCTTCTTAGGAATGCAGTATTCGTCGAAGCGTTTGATGACTTCCATCAAGGTACGCTGTTCTCCCTCTCCGCCTGCATCTCCCTCTCCGCCTGCATCTTGCTGTTGTTCTTGTACTGGACTTGGTTTGCCCAATAATGCATCAATTGTTGTATCATTTGGATACATTGTACTATAAAGGTCGATTGCATGTTTGTCACCAATCATTAAAAACTGGGCAATTTTTACGGATTCAGGTTTATCCAACAATTGTTTGCCAGCCATATAAATTAAAAAATGGCGTTTCCACCCTGGCCATTGCGTTGCTAAGGTAGCTGCATCAAGTGGTGGTGGCATTCTTTCGTCGTGTCCCGTCGCCATTTTTTTATTTTTTACTTTTATGCACACTTTTATTGTTTTATTCGTCCTTTTATTTATAGAGATTTATGATATCTTTTTATAATATTATGTTTTATTATGGTTTGGCCACTTCTGACACCATGTTTTAATTAGTTATAATTAAAAGATATTATGTTTTAAATTATTTTAAGTTGATTTATTTTACACGTTTTATGTTACACTGTTCGTCTTAGCTTACCACGAGGGAATGAATGTGTCTACTTACTAACGTCACCTTCATATCGATAGGTGCGTTCAGGCCATTATAATACATTTTATTACAAAAGGGCAACAGATAACACAATAAAACAATTGTTGTATGTATAATTGGTAACTTCGAGTGCTTTGTTTACAATTTTTTAAGCCATGATTTTATTCACATCTCTTAGCTTTTCACAAATATTTTACTTGTTTTATATACTTCGACATTTTGCAGAGGCATTCTGATATCAAATTTGTTAATGTCTATACAATAAATTAAAAATAGAATGTTTTGCGCGCACTTCCAATTTATAATTTTAGTAGGAACTTCTGTGATGAAATCAACTGTCACAAAACTTATCCTGTGATTCGGGTACGTAAAAATCTTGGTAGGTGGCGTGGAAATCAATTTACCGAGTCACAATAGCTCCATTTTCACTCAGTGCCTTCGTTTCTACTATTTTTTTTTGTTTACGAATGTGGATTCTCTTGGTATCTTTGCACCATAAACAGCTTCAGTTTTTCTCGAATTTTAGAACGGCACTACCTGTCACAACTACTTAAATGGTTATTTTCAGATGTTTTGATTTTAATCTTCATTTATGTTGATTGTTTTATGCATTCAACAACCGTTAAGATTATCAAGCATACCTTAATTAATTTTGTTTGTATATAATGTCAATACGAGCGGAGTTTAGCTACTAAAATAATCTAGTCGACATAAACATTTCACGTCAAACGGAAACTAGTTGGTGTATGTTGTGAATGCGGCGACAAGTTTTCGTAAACTTTTTTGTCGAAAACTCAGTTTTCAGTGCGAATAGCTTCAAAATTAATAAACTTTGGTATGTAACGTAGGTGAAGCGAGGAATGCGCTAAAGCGGGATTGTGATACAGGCATTCACATAATATTATATGGAATTATAGTGAAATGTAATTTTACGTTGTTGCGGTCGCCTAGAATACCTATTCCAAAACAAACCGATACAATAACGTAGCCAAAACAAAACTCTCAAATGCACTGTACCGCACATCCCATTTGGTTCACTGAATATAGCCGACGATTGTCGGCTGAGAGCACTGCTTCTTTGCAAATCAAAAGAAAAACCATATTTTTAGCAACTGAAGCACACAAACCAATAAAACTAAAGATTAATATAAATAAAAAGAAGAAAAATATATAAATATAAAAACTTCATTCCTGGTCACCGGCATTTCTGTTCTGTTGTATAATTTTTGTTTGTTTGTTTATGCCCCTTTTGACATTTAGACATTTCGAAGTTCGAATTCGAGCTTACACAAAGCTTTAGAGGAGCTCTAAACCACGTATAGGGAATGAAATGGGTAACATTACGTTACACTAATGGTCTACATTACCACGATTAGAGAGGTTCTAATTGAAATTCTTGGGGGTTCTCTTCGGGTGTGAGCAAATAGAAAAGAAACAACAAATTCAAAACAAAAAAGTTTAACAAAGGATCGGATGATTATGATTAGGTAAGAACAATATCCGAAAGGATAGGGTGCGATTACTGTGCACTGAAAATTTGCGAACGACTTCGATGCGAGAGTCAAGTTCAAACTGTCTCCGAAGTGACAGCTCTCTAAAAACGCACATAGTGCATTAATAGTTGTGCAAGTTAAATTTAAAAAGTCCTTTTAGTATAAAAAGGCGGTGCTCTAACTATAAGTTATAGCTCAGAAAAACTCAAAAACTCTATAATATTCTTAAAATATATACCTACGCTGTAAGTGAACATTTTTTTGCTCTAATTTTTTTGTTGTGTGATGGTGAATGATTTGTGATTTTAGGCACACGCTCGTCGACATACAATTGCTCAATTTGCGAGTTGGCGGTCATAAATAATTTCGTGGCCGCCAGCAGTTTTTTTGTATATTCAAAACCATCGTATATTTACCTAACTCCAAGCCAAAAATCACAACTCAACAACTACAACAAAGGTAGAGGTGATATAGAGGTGATTTAAAACAAAGAACCAAGTTGGCAACCCATCGAAGCCAATCCCTGCACCGGTTCAAGTATTGGATTAATTTATATCGCAATCATAATTTCGAAGCCGCTACAGTCGAGCTAAATACTTTTCATACACCTAGTTGATTGTATGTGCGCTGTTAAATAAAAAGCAAAGGAAAAAGGAAAGAGGTATCCATCACAAGTGTTGTTGCATCGTATATGTTTTTTTTTGTGCTGTACAAAGATTAGTTTAAATACACAGGAATATAATAATTAAACACACAATTATTAAAACGCGACATACACGTATGGTACATTGAGTACCTAGGACATAAGTACCCTCGCCCACATACAGAAGAATGACTACAGTCGGGTCAAAAAGAATCTCATCAGCACATAAGTCAACGTAAAAAAAAAAAAAAAAAAAAAATTTAAATTATAATTTTGTTTTGTTTTGTTATTTATTTTTTTTTTACTTTTGGCGTGATATTTCCTTTGGTTTTGTTTTCTTTTTTTTTGTTAATTTATATATATATTTTTTTTGTTGGTTTCCTTATTTTTTTTCGTATTTATATTTTTTTGGCTTGTTATAAGTTTCCCCTTTTTTTTGTTGTTGTCTTGCTTCTTTTTCGAACTTTGGTGAAGAGATAGACCCCTAAAAAGAGCTCTACTTAGGCAGGTAACGCGGCTAGTTAGTCAGGGAAGGGTACATCAGGGAAAAAAAAAAAAAAAAAAAAAAAAATTTTATATATAAAGGTGAAGGGGAGATTTAATTTCCGAATTTTCTTTATTTAATTTTTTTATTTTTTTTTTGTTATATTGTTATAAATTTAGAATTAAATTTACTTTACGTTTTTGTAAAGTTTAAAATTTTAGCATTAAATTTAGTAGTAATGATATGACCATTTATAATTAAATAAATTTGGAAATATGCATCACGCCATATGGGTCGAAACTCAGTTTTTTTTTTGATTTGGCTCGACTGAGCTTGATGGCTTGTTGAGAAAAGATTTCAGGGGTGCGGTAAGGTCTGCTAAAATACTTTCGGTGAGCATGGTCTAATAACAGCAACTACAATATTGGGGAAGTTAAACAAAATGGCCGAAAAACTTACAGGAAGGGTGGGAACTGGCCTTCGCTGCATCACCATCAGCAGCCCTCTCAGTGTGGTGGACGTCCGTCTGCTTTATAAGGTAACATTTTTTTTTTTGGCATGTTTAATGTTTTGTTGTAGGTCCCGTTAAGTGTGTAGGACAAGAACCACCCCATCCGGCGAGTAGAGCCGTGCTACGCAAGCATGCCACGCTCCTCACACTTAGCATTCCAACCCTTTCTATTTCCGCTTCCTACCTTAAGTCCCATCCACATCCTGCTTTCCGTCTTCAATCCGCTTCCAACGCCACCTATAATTCCCGAATTAGACCTATAACAACGTGAACATTATTAAATTTTATTAAACATTTAAGTGGCCTCAACTCCAAATGCGTTTCGCTCCGATGTGGTGGGTGGGCTCATCAGTAGACGAACCACCACATCTGCCTAGACGCACTATTTACTCGTTACCGATATTATATGGAATCACAATCACAAAGCGACTGTGAACCACAACCTAATAATAATAGTCTTTGGTCAAAGATTTAATTGTATAGGATTATTTGGCCGTGGCCTGGCGTAGTTTATACCAAAAAATTAATTTCTTGAATTTATTCTTGACTTGAAAACTTTTTGGTATTTTACGTGAACTATCCAGAATATTATATACCTATTATATAATCGAATACGACATTATTTTTTTTAGAAAGAGGTGATGCGAACTCGTTTTAATAACTGAAGTTAGCTATTGGTACAAACTCGTCTTTTTTGTGGTGACTGATAGTGCCTACCTACCTTATCTACAAATGAATCGAATCGAACGATTCTAAAACAGAACTTACTGTCATTACACTGTATTGCGTTCCCTAGATAATGTCATTACTCCTCGTATTCGCAATCGAATTGTACTGTCAAAAAAAAATGGGTGTGTTGTATATTTATGCATTCTCTCTGGGTGTAGTGCGTGTTATTCTTTTTTCGTCGGATTCGTATAATCGTATCGTGTCCCCATTCACCACAGACAACAGGAAATTCTTCACCTGAAAGAAAGTCTATAATTTTCGTTTATTCAAATAAATTGATTAAGGAAAATAAAGTTGAACGATATCTGCAGAATGGGTCTTAAAGGGTGTCAAATTCAATTGGACAATCCATGGAATACCTATTACGCTGGCCAGACAATCAATGGACAAATTACTTTAACATTTGATTCACCGAAAAAAGTCAGAGGTAAGAACAAAATTTATTTTATGACCTTAGTAAAGCGACAGAGACAGCAGCCTTATTGCGGGTGGAATGACTCGTAGACTGTGAATAAGATGGTCGAAAAGGGTGGCGGCACCCCGCTTGTGGGAAAAATACCTAAAACTATGTGCATTCACACAAAATAATAAATTTGAAAGTACGTACAGGCATGAAAACCATCCTCGCAAAGTGTCTGTGCAACATAACGCCAGCAACGCAAAGTATTCCCACTTGTAATATTTTTAGATATTATTATGCTTTAAACAAAAAATGTGGGGATGTAATATACATACATATTCATTCATCAGTGAAGTAATGGAAAATTCTTGAATGATGAAATTACTTTTGACCGCAGACTAAACTGTCGAACAAAATAAAGTACTTTTTTCTCCATTTGTCATAATTTGAACTAGGATAGGAACTATTATGTTTTTATTAACTGGGAGACTGGAAATCCTAAAATTTTTTTTTAAATCTGCTAATTATATTTATTATACATATTAGCCGGTATTACTTCTATATTATCTAAGAATATTATATACAAAATAAAAGAAATATGTACATACTCAGCCGTACGATCAATGACATCATGCATATTTCATTATGCTAGAATAGAATATTTAGTAATACGAAAAACTGTATTTCATTTTATGTGAGGTATGGATTGGATAAGCTTTAAAGTTCTAATGATTAAAACTTAAATGTATGTGTGAAGTGCCCAACATCTTAGCTGCAGTCTACATCTAGGTAGGTACCATGTTAATATATAGTTTTAGTTTCTCCTAATTGATTGATTATTCAATAATGGTCCTCAAATAGTTGTGATGTTGTTAATTCAAAAATAATGCGTGTATTAGAGTGGATTTAGTAGATACCCTACCTATGGGTTGTTCTCCTAAATTCAGTTGGTGTGTTGGCTTCAAAATGTATACCTATCCATTGACTATAGTAGCGCTTTTGAAATTTTAGATCACTTATATATTGCATAATGCAACGCGCCCATCGGTACCGCTTTAAAACTAATATTTACCATAGATTCTAAATCATCAAAGGCAATCCCTTGATTAATATTCAATTGCTTTTGACCATAACCAAGAAGTTATGGTAGCTACATCTCCGAGCGAGCGGTCTATAATTTGGTGGTTTGGTCACTTTGAACTTACTTACTTAAGGTGGCGCTACAGTCCGGGGTGGACCTGGGCTTCAACTAACAAGCGTCTCCAGCCAGCTCTTTGGCCAGCTGTCTCCAGTTTCGCACGCTAAGTTGGTTGAGGTCCCCTTTCACTTGCGTGCGCCACCTGAGTCGCGGTCTTCCTCTACTGCGCCGTCCCTCGGGTGTGGATTCGAAGATCTTCCGGGCCGGAGCATTCACGTCCATTCGCTCTACATGACCCAGCCACCGCAGTCGTTGGACCTTCACTCTTCTGGCTAGGTCGATGTCGCTGTACAGCCCGTACAGTTCGTCGTTGTATCTCCTCCTCCATTCACCGTCTATGCAGACGGGACCGAAAATTACTCGAAGAATTTTCCTCTCAAAGCAACCAAGAGTAAGCTCATCCGCTTTTGATAGAGTCCATGCCTCTGCACCATAAAGTAGGACTGGGATGATTAAGGTCTTATAAAGGGTCACTTTAGTTGTTCGAGAGAGGGCTTTGCTACTCAATTGCTTTCTTAGCCCAAAGAAACAGCGATTGGCAAGAGTTATTCTTCGCTTAATCTCAGCGCTGATGTCATTGTCTGAGTTCATAGCGGAGCCTAGGTAGACAAAGTCCTTTACCACCTCAAAGTTATATCTGTCTATAGTGACATTCTGTCCAAGATGTCGGTGTTGGGTGTCCTTTCTTGATGACAGCATATACTTTGTCTTGCCCTCATTGACCGCCAAACCCATCTTCGCCGCCTCCGTCTCAATGCTCACGAACGCGCCAGTGACATCACGCTGCGTTCTGCCGATTATGTCGATGTCGTCGGCGTAGACGAGTAGGTGGACGGACTTTTGAAAGATAGTGCCTCTGGTGTTAGCGTTTGAGTTTTGCACTATTCTTTCAAGAACGATGTTGAAGAAGTCACATGACAGCGCATCGCCTTGTCTAAGTCCTTTTTTGACATCGAAGGTCTCGGTGAGTTCTTTACCGACCTTGATGGAGCAGCGTGCATTCTCCATTGTCATCCTGCACAGACGGACGAGTTTGGCAGGGATGCCAAAACTAGACGTTGCTCTATATAGCTCGTCTCTATAGGCGGCCTTAAAATCGATGAAAAGGTGGTGGGTATCGATTTGGACTTCCTGGGTTTTCTCCAAGATCTGCCGCAGTGTGAATATTTGGTCGATGGTAGACTTTCCCGGCCTGAAGCCACACTGATAGGGACCAATCAGGTTGTTGGCGAAAGGCTTCAGGCGTTCACACAATACGGCAGATAAGATCTTGTAGGCGATGTTAAGAAGACTAATACCTCTGTAGTTGGCGCAGTTCTCCTTTCTTGAGGATAGGGCAGACAATGCTGAGGTTCCATTCATCGGGCATATTTTCTTCCGACCATATTTTACAGATGAGTTGGTGCATGCTCCTAACCAAGTCATCGCCTGCCGCTTTGAATAGCTCGGCGGTTAGGCCATCTGCTCCAGCGGCTTTGTTGGACTTAAGCTTAGATATAGCAATCTTCACTTCGTCCAGGTCGGGTGGGCGGAATTGTTGGTCTTCATCGTCCAGGTTGAATGGTTCATTCTGCCTGACAGCGGGATTTAGTTCGTCGTCGCCGTTAAATAGTCTGCAGAAGTAGTTCTTCCATATCCTCAGCATCGACTGCGATTCTACTATGATGTTCCCTTGTTCGTCCTTGCAGGCTTCGGTTCGGGCTCTGTAGCCTTGGCAGGTTCTTTTTACCCTTTGGTAAAACTTCCGAACCTCATTCCTGCTGTAGCATCTCTCTATTTCCTCGATCGCGCGCTTCTCGTGCTCTTTCTTTTTTCTCCTGAGAAGCCGGTGTTCGTCTCTTCTTTTCTGCGCGTAGAGCTCACGAGCAGCTCTGGTCCTTCTTTGCAGCGCCGCTTTTTTATGCCTCTTGTTTCGCTGCATGTGCTTTCCGGCACTCGTCGTCGAACCAGGGGTTTCGTTGTGGTGGTCGTGTGAAACCAAGCACATCATAGGCGGCGTCTCTGATGGCTTTTTGGCAATGTTGCCACTGGTCTTCAATGCTTGATGCTGGTTGCATAGAACCTCTTGAGAGATTGAGAGAGACTCGATCGGAGAAGGATCTGGTGATCTCTTGCGATTTTAGCCGTCCGACGTCAAACTTCCTCACAGTATTTACTTGTCTTGGCGGTGTTCGGGATATCCGAAGGCGTACCTTGGCTACGACAAGGTAGTGGTCCGAGTCAATGTTCGCCCCTCGGAACGTTCGGACATCCATAATACTGGAGGAGTGCCTTGCGTCGATCGCAATGTGGTCAATCTGGTTGACGGTTGATTGATCGGGAGATCTCCATGTGCCTTTGTGAATATCGAGATGCGGGAACCGCGTACTTGCTATGACACCATTTCGCCCCTGCGAAGTCGATCAGCCTAAATCCGTTATCGGAGGTGGTGTCGTGTAGGCTGTACCTTCCGACAGTACTACCAAAGATGTCCTCTCTTCCTATCTTTGCATTAAAATCATCTAGGACGATTTTAATGTCATAGTTAGGGCATTGCTCGTACGTCTTGTCTAAGAGCTCGTAGAATCTTTCTTTGGTGTCGTCGTCTTTCTCCTTCGTAGGGCATGGGCGCATATTAGGCTAATGTTGGCGAATTTAGCCGATAGCAGTCGCCATAATAGATGTCGCAGTTTTTCATCCTCTTCTTGCCCGGTCCATCCCATCGCACTTCTTGGATGGCGGTTAGATCTGCTTTATAGCAGTTCAGGGCCTCCGCTAGTTGTTCGGCTGCACGTGGTCTGTTAAGGGACCTAACATTCCAAGTGCAGATCCGAAATTCGTTGTCCGTTATTCGTTTGCCAGGTTCGTCAACAGTAAAATCATCCGTATCCGAGGCTTGTCGTCGTTTCGGAACTATTGTTGTTTTCCGCAGTCGGGCAGTTACCCCGGCGTACAACCCCCAACCTGGAGGGCCAGGCCCTTTGTTGGACCCCTTGGACGAAAGGGGCCGGATTCCTCCGGTGTCAGTAACCCACTTCGGGGATGTGAGAGCTGCCGTTGGCCCATAAAGGGTTCATCCGACACCATCTCTGTTTCAGGACCCTGACTAGTCCTGAAAAATCCTCACTGACCTCAGCTCCAAATATGTCGAAGTAGTTCAAGTAAGGTATCTGCCAAATTGACTGTTGCCGTCACCGTTGATTAAGTCTAGTGAATTCATCCGCCGTACGTCCTCTTTCTGAGGGGCTCATGTAAGACTTCTGAGACTCGTTCAGTCAGTCATTCCGACAGAGCATTATAGTGTTGCTATTTTCTTCGTGTTCAACACTCGCGCTTATAAGTTTAGCAAGCCAAGCCCAGTTGGGCGAGACCTGGGGCCCAATTCCGCAAGAGTGCGTTTCATTGTGTGCACGAAATATTGTGTTCACTATCTTATTCCGAACCCGCAAGGGTGAATTTGTTTTGTGAGATGTTGTGTGCACACAACTAAATAAATTTGTTCACTCTATTTCAGAGCGTGCGTTTAAATGGCATGACTGTGAGCACACCGCAAAAGTAACAACGGGGAATGGACGAACAAAATATGAGAGCGGCAGAGCGAGCAATATAAAAAAGCAAGAATCAAAGGAAAACCCACGTAAAACTAAATTCAGCGCTCTCAGCTGAAGAAAGAGCGCCTAAAAACTCACAGTATCTTGCGGAATCGCGTGAATTGGAAATTGTGTAAACGAGTCGTGACGGTGAGTCTTGCTAACTGTGCGCACGGGCGAAATTTGCACGCTTGCGGAATTGGGCCCCAGTACCCGGTGGTTACCACGCGGAGGTAAAATAAGCACAATTGATGTGTATGAAAAAGTTACAACAGCTGGGCACCGCCAGGTTGATGCCAATCAGCGCCTACCCGATTCATACACACCCAACCCTGCCAGGACCTCTGCTTGGAAAACGCTGCTATGGTCGGGGAGGCGTATAGATTTTGATATACCCATCGATTCAGAGAAGACACCTGACCCTACCCCAGTGTCCATTTTTGATCCGTCTGTAAATACGGCTATGGTCGGTGTGCTAGGTACGAGTCCGTCTCACCAGTCTTCTCTGCTGGGATAGAGCGCTAGAGAAGGGTCTTGTAAACTCTAGGTGAGGCGTGATGTAATCCGTGACAGGTACACGGCCAAAATATTTCTGTAGGATCATAGAATAACCCGTTTCATTCAAATTCCATTTTACCGATTGGCTGATTCTCATTGCACTAATTGCGGCCGATAGTTGTACATGAATGTCTAGCGGACGCAGGTTGAGGATAGCTTCAAGTCCTGCGGTTGGAGTTGTCCTCATGGCACTGGTGGTGCCAATGCATGCTAGTCTTTGAACCTTCGTTAACGCTTTTAGGTAAGTGGCTTTATTGGTTGCCGGCCACCATACGAGACCACATAGCACATGGTGGTTAGATCAAGTCAAAGTTTAGTGCCAGTGACGTAAGATTGTGAGTTATGGACAGTCTGGTTGAACACTCTGGACCTGCAAATCTTGTGATAGGGCTTATAGTATAAAGCAGTGTTTCAAGCTTTGAAGAACAGGTGAAGCGTAAACCGACGTATTATGCCAACAAAGTCAATATCTTCCCTGTTTGAAAATTGCAAACTCAGAATTATTTCAAAACGTTCCTTGCTTTTTAATATTATGTATGTCTCTTTGTTTATTTCCAGGAATTATAATTCGCTTCCTCGGAGAAGCCAATACAGAGTGGTCTGAGTCCAAACGTGTTACGAATAGCGAAGGTAAAGATGAGGAAGAAACCGAGAATTTGACTGGCCATGAAGAATACTTTCAAATTCAGTATTATCTGTTAGGAGGCAAGAATAGTAAGTGCATAAATCATAAAATATAGAAAGAATATTAGTAATTTGTTTTTTATTTTCTTTAGGTTCCGAAACTGAGCTTCCAAGCGGTACTCATAATTATCCATTTACGTGCGCCTTGCCTCCTACGCTGCCATCGTCATTCGAGGGCGAGTTTGGTCATGTGCGTTATACAATCAAAGTGACCCTTGATCGTCCATGGAAATTCGATCAGGATATGAAGATGGCATTTACTGTTATCTCTCCAATTGATTTAAATCTCAATCCAAGAGTTAAGGCAAGTACTTATAGCACTATTCATTTGTTCTTGGATTCATGTGTATTTTTATTAATATTTTTTAGGAGCCCTTTAAACTAGAGTTAGAAAAATCGTTTTGCTGTTTTTGCTGCCGGTCGGGCCCACTTTCAGTAGTCGTTAATCTTCCAGTGACAGGTTTCGTATCTGGTCAAATTATACCCATTACATGCGAGTGTGATAATGCCAGCAATGTGGGTATTAACTTGGTAAAGTTCATCCTTCGTAAGGTAGTTGCGTTCCATACAACCCAACCCCGTCGAGAAACTAAAAAGGATAAAATAACTATATCAGAGTTAAGTGTTGGACCAGTTGGAGCTTCCGAATCCAGAACATGGACTCAACAATTAGAGATTCCACCTCTGCCACCATCGAGTTTATTAAACTGTGGGATTATTGATTTAGATTATCAGTTACATGTAAATACATGCAGAATCAAGTTATGTATTTGGTTGTTAAAATCGTTTTTGATTGCAGGTGGAAGTTGAAGTTAGTGGACCACATAGAAATCTAACAGGAAATATACCTATAACCTTGGGAACTATTCCGTTGGCATCCTTTAAATCACCGGCACCTTATACAGATGTGCCAGCACCAGAAGATCCATCAATGGCTCCCACTCAACCAGTTAGTCCAGCTAGTCCACCAAACGGTGCAGGTGGAGCCTTAGGATGGAATATGGCTGATAGCGCTGGAGGACAGCTTTATCCAAATATTCGTAAGTCCTGCATTTGTATCGTATATTATATTCTATATGAAGAACGGCGGAAATAACACGCAAGCAATAATATCTGCTACAGTGGGTTCACTACGCCACCTATCGTGAAAGCTTGGCAAACATCCGAGAGTATAACTGTTCGGACGCGGCATTAAAATGAAATTCCCTACATTCGACCCAAAAATATAACCTCGGAAACGATTGGTTGCGAAAAGTTAGACGTAGAGCCTCTACAGACCTGTTGCTCTAATTATTTAGTTTTTTACTTTTAAGGAGAGAGTATTTTCTCGCAATATTTTCTACACTTTGTACATATTTCGATTTAATTTTTAATTATTTTTAACATAATTTCAAATGTCGGAATTAACATCTTATGCTTACTTAAATATTTCCATAGAAACCCTAGTTTTTATTGCATGCTAACTCAAAATAGCATAGCCTCATCGCCCACGACTCAGACTATTTCTGCGCTACTTCCATACACAATCCTGAGTGATTTCTTGAAAGTCACATTCATTGTCTTCTAAACGCTTCCGTGGTCTGCCTAGGGCTTTCTCGTCATCTATAAAAATCACCCACATGTTGGCAAGTGACCATAAGTGCCATAAAGAAGGTTAATGACATTCCGCGGTACTAATAATCATTTTTTTAGTGTCCAGGCTAACTTTTACAAAGTCACAATAGCGAAAATTTCCATATAAAAATGTCCATTGTGACCGTTAAAATATTTAAGCTGAAGATTAAAAATGATTATTGGTAAGGCCCATTATCTGATATGGGATATCCTGGTCTAATCGCGTACGCAACTCATTTTGGGCGATATGCATCCGTTTATAAAATTTCGAAGCTAATGACAATGGCATAGCGTCTTAAATGAGTGGTGTATGGTAGCACCTCCCGCACGCCGCGTCCTAAAATTGGCTTTGGCACCTACACAAAATTCAATGTACCTACACGTACATATACATAATATTCATATGGCGTTTTTAATGTTTTTTTTTTATTTTTTCATTGGAGGTATTACGTGTGTAATACGTGTGTAAGTGCTTCGTACAAACAATATACATCCAGGTATTATATGGCTGCTATATGTTTCTTTGTACCAACATTAGCGTCTAAATTGTGTTTGATTTATGGTAGGTGTAACCACCCCTCATCTGAAACTGTTCGTATAGTGCAAAAAATATGCTCCAAAGATCCGCGTATAGGACAGCAAACCAAAAAAAAAACAATTTACAATTATCAAGTCTATTGCCAATCACAATAGGGGCCATAGTAGATTGTTAAAAACTATATTCCAATCTCTCCAAAATAACATCTTCATTACTATCTTTTTCTAAAAAATGTTGCGAGAAAATATATGAAACACATTATGTTTTTATTTGTCTTTATTTTATGCAGCTCCACCACAATTTTCGGAAAGCCAATTCAAGGCATCTACACTGCACAACAAGGAAGATTCTGAACACACTCAACTTCTAGATACTAACTTTGCTCCACGGTATCCAACGTTCCAGTTCAATCCGAGTGCTCCGCCAACAAATTTCTAGAGTGCTATTATCGCCTCTTATAGGTCTTTCGTATTAAAGCTTACGAATATAAAAAGCAAATAAAAATCGAAAAACTAAAGAAGTGAACAATTTAAAGCGCACAAAAAAAAAAACACGTCTAATAGAAAACTATATTTTTTTATAAAATAAACAAAAAGACAAGGTCACAAATATTATTTTTTTATTTTGTCAGTGCTTTTTCTTTTTTCTTTATGTAATTATTATTCTATTCGAGAATGGGTGCTGTGATTGAATATTCATCACATTATATTTTTATGTTTATACATGTTTTCCTTTTTCGAAGATCTATTTTTTGTACTAATTGATATTATTTGTGCATTTTATAAGACTTTTTTTTTTTTGTTTAATTTTATTTTTATATACAAATGATTATTATACATTTAAAAAGGTTGATTATATTTTGGCTTTTTCCGTCCAATTTAACGTTTTATTTAATTTGCTCTTGAATCTCAGCTGTTGAGTATATTAAAACTATTTAAATAAAGAACACTTATTAAACGATTATACATATAAAACTAATAAATTTAATTGATCCATAAACTAACAAAATTTGAGAAGTTAAATACAGAATATGAGTGCCTAAAATACATACATTTTTAAAACGATTTAAACAATAAGGAAACTGAATGTAATATATATACATAATATATAAAATATAAATAAATCAAAAGAAAGAACAAAATAATTAATCGAAAAGCAGCAATTTCCAAATTTCTTTATTTCGCTAGTCAATATATTGGAAACGCGCCGTCGAACGAATTGTGAAAGAAATTATGTATAATGTATTTTGTAAAGGTAATCTGATCAGCTTATTAAGAATTATTTTTTTAAATTAATCAACTTATGAAATAACGATTTAAACATTTATGTATGTATATTGGAAACTTTTTTAAATATATATTTCGATATTGCTTTATAAACTTGTCAATTTGGCATGAAATGCTCTGTATGCGAATTTTCTTATTTATAATTTTATACGGAATATATACAAATAAAAAAAAAAAATTAAAAAAAATCGAATTGATTTTGTATCAGCGACTTAATTAAAACTCCAACAGGCACGGATGATATTGGAATTCTGGGGCCTTACTCTGTATTTCGACTATTTTGACCATAACCAAGAAGTTATGGTAGCTACATCTCCGAGCGAGCGGTCTATAATTTTGGTGGTTTGGTCACTTTGAACGCATGTCCATAATTCGGATTGGAATTTGTGCCATCAAGCAGAAGTCCAAAAAGGCCTCTATCGACCCTGAATTACCGATTATTATCTACATATTACCTACAAAATTGTTTTATAAAATTCTCGACAGTTTGGAACTCTAACCACACTAAAAAAAACTTCTCATCATGACCAATCAAAGAAAGATCAATAAATGATCATATTTTCAAATTTCAACGTTCAGTTGCATTTTCTAGATTATGGACCTTACCATTTACCAATACTCATTTTTAACCTACAGCTTAATTAATTTAATAGCCACAATAGATAATTTTAAACAAAAATGTTCGCCATTGTGAATTATTATTTATTAGTACCGCGCTAATAAGGCTTGGTTCTTCTTAATCTACGAATACCTATTATTTATATCGTACATTTAAGAAGTCTTATATTTCAGGATTAATATGCATCTGCAAACGGTCATTGTGATGGATTGCGTACTTTTTAATTATTCAATCTGCAAATCACGACGCAAGTTATTGTGCGGTACCTACTAATAAGTAGAGACCGGATTATATGCAACTTAAAAAGCATAATATATGTATGCAAATATGCATGAAAAATGCTAGAAATATGCATAAAAAGTGCCAAAATATGCAACACTAAGTGATACAAAAATTGTATTTTTATTTTAGTTTATATAGTTTTTTTATTTCAAAT
This sequence comes from Cheilosia scutellata, assembly GCA_955612985.1. Classification (NCBI taxonomy): domain Eukaryota; kingdom Metazoa; phylum Arthropoda; class Insecta; order Diptera; family Syrphidae; genus Cheilosia; species Cheilosia scutellata. The sequence continues at coordinate 125,966,047 of OY015312.1, forward strand.
TCAGCATACAATAGTTGAATAATATTCCTGTTACAATTAAAAAATTTTCAACATAATCACCCCTATTGTCGTCGTCGTTCACGACTCTAAAAAAAAACGACACGACTGTTTGGTATTGGCGACTGAAAATAAACGACTTTTGTCGCGGCGACGATCGACAAATGGCGTCTGAAATGTCAAAAAATGTGGATTGTGTTTTTCAACGACGATCATCGGTATTGCGTGAGGCGTTTTTTGACGACGTTTGTCGTGGAAATGATATATTTCTGTCGTCGACTATTTTGCGGACGACTGTGTGATAAATGTGTTAAAAAAAGTATGTGTACTTAATTTTTAATTACCTAACAAAAAGACAATTATAGTTATTTTTCAGAATGGAGACAACAAATAAAAGAATTTCTACATTTATTGAACGAAATGCAGAAAAATATTCCTTTGGCAAAATCATTCACGAAGGCCTAACAAAAGTGATGTTAATCGACAATGAGACCACATAGCCCTTTCTCTGAATTGTCTTGGACCATATAAATCAAGGCGCACAGGTAATGAGTTATTACACGACGACTCTAATTAAGGCCATAAAATCATTTATGATGAAAAACCCAGAAAGCGGAAGGATGCAGTATTTGGGTATCGTTTTTTGTATCCGGATGTGCCACAGGGGTATAAAAAGAGCTGCAAAAATAGTTTGCATTAATTTTTTACAACTGCGTCAATCAAGGGTTAAAGAAAAGTATGTGTATTTAATATTTAACTAACGAAAGATTATTCTTTAAAATGAAAATCACAAATAAAAGACAATTTCAACAGTGCAAGAAATGGAGAAAAATATTTCGTTGGCAAAGGGCCTAACAAAAAGTGATGTAAATCGGCAATGGGACGACATAGCCTTCTCTGAATTGTCTTGGACCACCTTCGACTTCGATGGTCTAAAATACATTTAAAATCTGAAAATAATTCTTGATTAGCACAATGTTTGCAATTTAAATTATTTCTACCACCCATTTAACGCCGGGCAAATCCAATGGATTGGACTTGGTTCGAATTTCCTTCCTTAACTTTACCAGCACTTTTTTCTGGTTTTCTTCTTCGTCACTGCCTGGTCACTGCTTTCAAAAAACATGTCACACTATTCTATTTTATTAAATAATTAACCAAGTCACAAACAAAACACCAGACCAAATATAAATTCGTCGACTGAAATGTCAAATCCAATGTGTCATAGTTTGTGGAATGTATGTGGGATGTGAGAGTTCAGAGAGTCGAGTCGTTTCAGTTACGCAATACCAAATTCCAAACGGCTCGACACGACAAACGTCGCCAGTCGTTTGCGACAGACGACGACGAAAATAGGGGTGAATATTGTTACTTTTGAAAACGTAAACAATCGTTCAGTGGTAAGATTATTTCAAATTAAATATTTTTATAAGTGGAAAAAGACAGTTCCACATCCACTGAGGTAACTGGGCAGTATTCGACTTGGGTGCTTTTATGTTAGCAATTTTTGTTGTTGGCAAAAGTTCACCAGTCCCATTAATAAAACTATTAATTTATCACCACGCCAACGCTTGAAAGCCTGGGATGTTATTCAAACTTTTCTTTAAGTTGACGTGTGAATACTGCTGGCAATTTGGAGTTGATTTGACGGATTTTATTTTCCTACTAACTGAATAGATTCATTCAATATTACACATTGGGCCTTACCAATAATCATTTTTAATCTTTAACTTAAATATTTTGACGGTCACAATGGTTAATTTTATATGGAAATTTTCGCCATTGTGACTTCGTAAAAGTTAGCCTGGACACTAAAAATGATTATTAGTACCGCGGATTGAGTTTCGAGCCTTTGACTACTGGTATGAGAGAAAAATGAGTGCATATGTGTACTACATCAATGTTTTTTTGTTAATGTTGGAGTCGGCTAAAATTGTTCGGCGAAAATATGCATCATCACTAGATTTTAGTTATAATATGCCGTTATCGGTTATACTGGGCAAAATATGCAAATGCATATGCAATATGCAAATTGCATATAATCCGGTCTCTACTAATAAGTAATAATCATTTTTAATGTCTAGGTCCAAGATCAGTTTTACTATCTGAAAGTAGCAATTATTTCGTTAGTTATCAGTATTTATATAAAAAAAATTAACTTAAGTTCAACCCCAATGTAAGGTCATTATCAAATCTACTCCAGCTTTTTTCTAATTAATATTATAAATAATATAATAAAATAATTATAAATATAAAAACTGACGATTTTAAGTAGGTAAATAGCTAACTCAAGCTGAACTGAATCAGTTGGAATGTAGAAGCTGATTTAACAAGGCGCTTGTTGTGTTTTGTGTATCACCAGACTAGTGGAGTGTAAGAACAGACTAAAAATAAATAACGAATTAATAATTTCTATTGGCACGACGGAAATAATCTCATATCTGGAATAAATATTTCTTAATCGGTATGGCTAAGGATAATCTCACAGCAGTTTTACATGGTATTGAGGATCTACGTCTGGTAAGTGCACTTTATAATTAAGTTCTATTTTCTATAAGGAAAAATATGTAGTACATTATGTGCCTACTCCTGCTGTAAAGCATTGCATTATTTCTTATTTATGTATTTGCTTTTCTTGGGCGTGCGCATGGAAAATAAATTGCTACTTCTGCTTAAGTAAAAGGTATAGCACTTGCATAAGAATAAATAAATAAATCAGATGTTCAGATGTTGATAAGTTCAACCTTATGAACTTGGCCGTCATTTATAATAATAATAATAATAATAATAATAATAACAACGTAGGCAAGGCAGTAAATATTTAAGAGAAAAAAAATATCAATACTGTACATGTGTATATGTATAATGATATAGTTGAATTTAATAGTATAGAGGGGAATAGGGAATGAACATGTATAACACAAACTACAGTGAGCGTCAAAAGTGAGTGACCACCAATTCTCTTTAAGTTCTCATTAGGATCTTGAAAAAGGTTTAAGAAACCAACAAACTGTAAAAAGTTTAATAGCGGGCTATAATTAATAAAACGGATCTCATTTCGACAACATAAAATATTTCATAGGTATTTAGGCCTATTCGGCAAAATCTGTTATTCTGTTATGAATTTTCTGTTATGAATCATAAAAGATCTCGACCATAAAAGATCTTTTATAAATCGTATTCAGGGTTTCGAACTTTTATGAAAATCTGTTATGGAAGTTCGAAACTTGAAAATCTGTTACGAAGCTGTCAAAACAAACCGCAGAGTTTTTTTTATGCATAGACGGTAGGCACCTGATCAAATTTGCGCAAAAAACATATTAAAATGCAGTCTGAAAAGAGTATATTTTGAGTTATTACAAACTAAATAATTGTGTAATAAATAATGGAACATCTTTTTAGGAAAAACCCTGATATGAACTGTATCCGTAAAAATGTAGTGTCACAAAGTGTGAGAAACTTGAAATAAATATCCAACTTTACATCGTCATCTTTAGAAATACAATTTACCTGAATTTGAAATGAAATGGTTGTATTCGTGTATTGTAAATTGTTCCAAACCAATCTATACATACATTAGGAAGATCAAATGGATTACTATTTATTCTTAGTTCCAGCAAAAGTGATCGGTGTCTTCGTCTAAACAAAAAATATTCATTCAATCATTTTCAATGGTCCGCTTATCCATTACGTGGGTTGCGAGTATAGGTTGCTCAAGTGGACCCTCCATAGCTCTCGATTCTCCGACATCGTCTCTAAATCATCAAGGGCAACACCTCATACGGGTGTAGAGGAGAGATTATGAACTTGATATAACCATCTCATACTGGGTGTACCTAGGAGACGCCTGCCTGATGATGGTACGGATTCCATAGGACGTCGTGCGATCCTGGTTGGGGACATGCGTTTAACATGACCAAACCACCGAAGCATGGATGAGTTCCTCGCGAATTAAAGCAAAAGTAGGTACAAATTTCCAAATTATTTTCGATTACATACCTACTAGTTTATGCACAATTATTACATTAGTCTTCTTTTGTAAACATTTCGTTGACGATAAATTATATAGATATCCATTTCAATTCAAAACTTTCTAATTAATAAAAATCTTTTATGATAAAAGTCACAAAATTCTGTCTTTTATTCTGTTATGATTTATAACAGATTTCATAAAAGATTTTTGCACGCAGAATACCAATTCTGGAGATCGTAAAAGATTTTTTGACAGTTCGAATTTTTGTATGGAAATTCATAACAGAATAACAGAAAAAATGGATAAAAGATTTTGCCGAATAGGCCTAATTATTATCATCATAGATATTAACTCATTTGGACTTTCGTTTTTGACCTGGGATGTTCTACCAATAGGAAATATAGATTTTGTGTGTTCCCATCTAAGCTTATATCTTTACCAATGTCAGCGTTAAAGGGTATATTTATTTCCGATGCATAACCTAGTACTTTTGTAATCTCTCACATCAGTTGAACTGTACTAAAACTGACCGAAAACACAATTTTATTTACAGGAACAGCGTCCAATTCCTGAAATCACCGACAATGGTAAATATCACAAACCAGAGAGAATAGACCACCAGCTTCGGGCAAAAAAGAGAATTCCATAGAGCCAGTTTTGAAATGAGTAGCGCCACCTCTTTTTCTATCTGTGAATACGTGTTGTACAGCGCGTTTCAATTCACTTGGTCATTCTACTGCGCAGGTTTCTGTGTATTTTGTTTTTGTGTTTTGTTTTGTGTCGTGTATATTCTCTTAAATCCTCTCTCTGCGCAACCGACGGTTGGCCAAGTGAATTGAAACGCGCTGTACCACAGAAATAACTGTAAATGTTATTAAGTGCCAGTGTATGCGTGACCAATTCGCCCTCCATTTACTTTAACATGACACACATACTTAACCACCTAATAACTTTTTGAAACTGTCTCTATGGATCTCTCATTTTTGGCCGAAGCTGGTGGTCTAAATATGTTATAGATGAACTTAATCAATTCATATATCTACCTAATCTAAATAAATTACATATTTGTTTTTAGATGTTCTTTTAGAAATGGATTCTGTTGGAATATGCGGTTCAGATGTGCATTATTTAACTCATGGTCGTATAGGCGACTTCATTCTCACCAAGCCTATGATAATAGGTCATGAAGCATCTGGAGTTGTTGTTAAAGTGGGAAAAGATGTCAAACACCTGGTTGTAGGTGACAGAGTAGCCATTGAACCTGGTGTGCCATGTAGGATTTGTGACTACTGTAAGACTGGAAAATATAATCTATGCGCTGAAATGGCTTTCTGTGCAACTCCACCATTCGATGGAAACCTAACAAAATTCTACCGGCATGCAGCTGATTTCTGTTTTAAGTTACCTCCACACGTTTCGATGGAGGAGGGAGCACTTCTCGAGCCACTTTCAGTTGGTGTTCATGCTTGTCGTAGAGCTGGTGTTGGACTAGGCTCAAAAGTTCTCATTCTTGGTGCTGGTCCGATTGGACTTGTAACTTTATTGGTTGCACAATCAATGGGAGCATCGAATATTGTGATAACAGACTTATTCCAAAACCGATTAGATGTAGCTAAAGCTCTTGGAGCAACTCATACTCTGTTGATTTCTAAGGACAAAACTGAAGCAGAGACGTCGAAACAAGTTCGTGAATTGATGCAAGACTCACCAGATAAATCTATTGACTGCTGCGGAGCAGAATCAACAACCCGTCTGGCTATTTTGGTATTCTCTAAAATTTTATTTATTTGACAATGACTGTACTCTGTACATTATAGAGTACCAAATCAGGAGGTTGCGTCGTTATTGTTGGTATGGGAGCTGCTGAGACAAAAATACCACTTATTAATGCTTTAGCTCGTGAGATTGACATCCGTGGTGTTTTCCGTTACTGCAATGAGTAAGTAAAGTTTGCGTGACAAAATTCGTAATTACATTTGTTTAAATGCTTGTTTTAGCTATTCAACAGCGCTTGCCTTGATTGCGTCTGGCAAAATCGATGCTAAGCGTTTAGTCACTCATCATTTTGATATAAAAGAGACAACAAAGGCGTTTGAAACTTCTCGCTACGGACATGGTGGTGCAATAAAGGTCATGATTCATTGTCAGCCTAGAAACAAGAACAACATGAAACCATTTTAAATGTGCAAATGTGAAATTGTCATAATAACCGCAGTTATATCTACATAATTTTGTATAAGATTTATTTTCTATAAAATTTGTTGCCGCAGGTTTCATTAATGACATAAAGTATCATTTAATATTGTGATGACGTCAGAAACAATTCATAACTAGACTGTCGACTCCTCCCACCAACGGGACCTTGCCTACAAGTTACCTGGCCGGCCCAGGATTTTCATGATTGGTGCTGTACAAAATCAAAGGAGCGACATTAACGCACGCATACTTGAATAATCCTAGGCTGATGGTGGGTTATCAAGTGTGGGGGCTGTGTTCGGCCCCCATCGAAAAAAAAATCGAAAAGACTGTCAAAATGGCAGAGGTGGAGATGAATTCTCTCTCAAAGAGAAAACCTTACGAAAACGTGAGGGAACACTTTGTAGTAATCGTGAAAAATGACAGATAATAATGATTTACATGTGAGTATAAATCCAAGTATGTGGAGAGTTTCTACTAACTGAACTACCTACAAGCAATAGAAAAGAAAAAAGAAAAAAAGCTACATTATTTTCCCGCCTTCTGATATCATTTTTATAATAATTTCGCATATCGCAGGAAATCAAAAGACAAATGAAACGTTACACGTGCATGAAAACAGCATTTCAAATCATCTGTCAAATTTCAGGCGACTGACATTTGTTTCAATTCTTCCTGAAAGAAATTTGTTGAGTAAAAACTAGTAAGATTCTCATGTAGTTTTCCATTTGGACAAAAAATCAATCTTTTTTTGATCCGGATCACCTTTCATGTTCTATTGTTCTATTCATAAAAATCTATATTTTTTTGATTCGGATCACTTTTTGCGGATCTCGATATTTTTTGAGATTTACACATACTCTCACATATATTTGAACTCGAATTTGAATTTGTTTTCAAAACGAAATTACTAAAACCCTCTTGAAAAGCAATTAATATTCTGAACAAAAACGTAAATAAATCAGATCAATCTGCTTTCATGTTCCATTCGCCACGAAAAATTTGAGATCTGAAATAAAAATCTGATGTGCCCAATGGAAAATCACATCAGTGTATCAGGACCCCAATTCTCAAATTCCGCATAACATAACTCGTATACGAGCAAATCCGCCTAAAAAAGGCAGACGAGTAACATTCGAAGAGAAATTCTCGTATGCGGATTTTGAGAATTGCAAATTTCAGTCTTTCGCATGAAATTAGAGATTTTGACAGATAAACGTATGCGAGAATTTTTGAGAATTGACCCCCAGGGGTATTATGTTACTCTCTCTAAGCCGCTCTCAAGAGTAAAAAAGTAAAAAGTAAAAGAACATACCTATATTGGATTATGTTAGGTTTGGTTAGTGGGGTGGCGACGAGGAGTATACTCTGTGCCACAATCAGATTAATACTAACCCATTGTAAATTGTGATATACCTTATTGGGGAGAAAGGTTGATCCCTGCCCTTCAAACCTTATCTCCCTCTATAATAATAACCAGTTCTGTCCTCTGTAAGCAATTATCTGCCATTGAAAATAACTCGAAACTTGCTGGGATTAAAAACGTAAAATTTAAAACATATAGGTAGATCTACTGCACGTAGCTATATATGGGTGCCTAATTTTATAGCCAAGAGAAGATACATACCTTACCAGTTTTCACACTATAGTTCTTAGTAAGCACGAGCCGGCTATTTTATTATTAATGCAATCTATTACTTAGTGAAAAAGATTCAGGAAGATGTACAGTACATACCTCTTGCGGAATTTCTTCATGCCAGTCTTTGCAAAGTTCTTCGTCCTTCAAACACATTTTTTTTTTTCAATACATACCTAGCTAGTACCTTGGACTCTTGGAGTACCTATTCATACTTCGTATGCTCAGTAATACTTATTGCGAAGACCGAAAGTTAGCTTCTATCTCTGCGTATAAGTAGGTTCGTCGAAGGTTAATCACAGTAGATAGGTAGTAACACAAGAACTAACATAGAAAATGGTGCCTTACAATTTAAGTAGGTGCACCGTTGAATGAGCTGCCTCACAGAGTCACTATAAAATTACAGAAGCAATTCAACCTAGTTTCTATTTAACTACATAATCTGAGATCTAAAAATGAAAAACGTGAAATTGCTTGAAATTGGAGCCACCATTTATACATAGGACTCACATATATACGAATCACATTTGTGGATTTTTATCGCGATTAGAATAACGTTCATGTGAACCACTTCCAGAAAAACCCGAATAATAACGGACACTTCAAACAATGTGCTATCTATTTTAACTGTTGATTTTTAAGCTATCCGTGGATGGTTAGAAGATAAGTGAGTTTAATACTGATTAAGATTCACTAATGCTGTTCTTTAAAATAAGTACTAACATGTTGATAAAAATTTGCGGTAAATCCCCTAATGACGAGTTGAATGCTATTACCTGTCTTTTACAATCATATACATAAATAGGAAACACAGAGTTATGAATGACTGAATAAAAATATTTAATCATCCTGATTCGTTTTTAACAAAAATGTAAATAGCTATGCTCCCAGTAGGTGATTTCTTTATAGGTGAACGATTTGTCGGTCACTACTCCCAACCAATCTTACCACCTTAGGACTTAGCTGGTGTAAAGGTAGTAAGTAATGAAGAACGTGAACAGTTTAACAAGTTTCGCAGATAGAATGCAGCAGTGAAAGTGTACACTAGACACAGAGAGAGGCTATCTATTTGCTACCATATTAAAGTATTATTTCATTACGATAAGTCCGCAAATAGTAAGCCTTTGAGGAAAGGAAAGTCTTATCGTGTCTCCGCAATACTCCATGGAAACGAAAACAAGAAGCTTCCCGTACTAAGCGGCAAACCATTGATTGAATGTTGTGTTTGTGACTTGTGCGATAACAAATTAAATCAAATCAAATTGTTTAACAGGCGCAACTGATATCGCGTATAGTATAAAAACGAGTTAAATTAAGTGGCTCTGTTCTAATTGTTATTCTCACCTCGTAAAAGGATGGGCCGGTTAGTTGGAATAGTTTCAGTGGTTGTAGTGTGCTTCCTCGTTTCCAGTAAGTAAAATTGTATTAAATAAAACGATATGATTTGAATAAAGCTATTGTCGAATTATACCAGTCGGTTTTATAATAATTAGTGAATTCTTATGAAAATGAGATTGTGATACAACTACATATAGTATACATTGATGATGTACCTACTATACCTACAATTTATTGCTTTGTATTGATTTAATTCATTTTGTGAATCTGTTTTGAACCTATACCATAATCTTCAACTGATAAAATAGGCACCAAATTCAAAAACCGATAGTAGATCTTATTGTAGGTATATCAGATTTTTTTACCCATTTAAAATGTGATATTAAAATATTACAAAGATATACCTAAATTGAGTATAAACGTGTACCTAAACTTTGCTCTAATATTAGGTAATTTCTAATTTCTTCTTTTAGTCTCAGCGAGAGAAGGATTCGGACCCGGAGATCAAGATTATGGGTTCGTTAATGTCCGCAAGGGAGCTCACATATTTTACTGGCTGTATTACACAACAGCCAATGTGAGTGAATACACTGATCGTCCACTAGCAATTTGGTTACAAGGCGGCCCAGGAGCTTCCTCAACCGGATATGGTAATTTCGAAGAGCTGGGTCCTTTAACTCTTGACTTGAAGCCGCGCAACCACACTTGGGTTAAGGATATGAACGTTCTTTTCATTGATAATCCCGTTGGAAGTGGATTCAGCTACGTTGATAATGTGATTTATCTCACAAGAACCAATAAGCAAATAGCTCTGGACTTAGTTTCATTTATGAAGGGATTTTATACACTTCATCCTGCATTTAAGACAGTTCCTTTGCATATCTTCTGTGAAAGTTATGGTGGTAAAATGGCTCCTGAATTTGCTTTAGAATTGCACACCGCTATTCAGAATAATGAAATTGAAAGCAATTTAAAATCAGTAGCATTGGGAGATCCTTGGGTTTCACCAGTTGATTCGGTCAATGCATGGGCTCCACTCTTGTTAAATATGGTAAGTTTGTAAAAATGTATGCAAGCTGATTGCCCCATCCGGGAGCAGTATATATGTTGTATATATATACGTATAATGCGGATGTGGTGTAACTGTTCATTTTACAAATGTCTGCATTTCCGTTTCAGGAATTCCGTTAAAGGAATAAAAATAAAAGAATAAATCGCACGGATAGAACTCAAACTTCTTGAAAAATATGTGTGTAATTTATATATTTAAATTATATATAAACCTGTTTCTTTGCCGAAACGTAAAAATGCCAGACACGTGTAAATTGCGCATAGCTCTACTTTAACAATTAAATTCATCCCAAGCTTTAAATTCATATTTCTAGGGAATTGTCGATCATGATGGTTACGATAATATTATGAAATCCGCAGAGCAAACAGAAAAAGCTGTTAACGATGGCAAATACACAGAATCAACTTTGCTTTGGGGTAATACCCAGAATATTCTACTAAATGAATCAAAAGGAGTCGATTTCTACAACATATTATTACCCACAAATGGACAGCAGTACTCCAGATCATTAATGAGTAATGAAGGTAAGGGAATAACTAGACACATTTGAAAATGCATGCTAATTTATTTAATTATATAGATCGTATGTATAGAACATTAGTAAAGTTCGACATTGATGAAGATCGCGATAAAATACTGCGCGATTTGATGAGAGGACCAGTGAGTAGGGCGTTGGATATCCCTTCGAAAGTAGTTTGGGGATCGCAGAGTGGTTCAACCTTTAGCGTTCTAATGGGTGACTTTATGAAACCTGTTGTGGATATAGGTAAATTATCTGTTATATCTTGTCGATATCGTTATGCGAAATCAAAAGCTTTTAACAATTTCAGTTGAAACCTTGCTGAATTCAACAAGCTTGGAAGTAGCCGTCTTCTCAGGTCAGTTGGATCTTATTTGTGCTACACCAGGTACCGTCAATTGGATCAATGGAATGAAATGGGTTAATAAGACTGCGTATGAAGCTGCACCAAGGAGGGGTATTGTAATAAATCGTATCTTGGAAGGTTATCAAAAGGAGGCTGGTAACTTTGCCATGTTCTGGGTTGACCGTGCTGGTCACATGGTACCAAATGATAATCCACGAGCAATGGATTTTATTCTAAAGAAGTACACCAATTATGATGTAAAAACACCCGTTGTGACGGAACCTCCACAAGTAACAGGAACCCCAAATGTAACATGGACTCCAGGTGTGACAGCAACACCAAATGTTACATGGACTCCAGGCGTGACAGGAACACCAAATGTAACATGGACTCCAGGTGTGACAGCAACACCAAATGTTACATGGACTCCAGGCGTGACAGGAACACCAAATGTAACATGGACTCCAGGCGTGACTGGAACACCAAATGTAACATGGACTCCAGGTGTGACAGGAACCCCAAATGTAACATGGACTCCAGGTGTGACAGCAACACCAAATGTTACATGGACTCCAGGCGTGACAGGAACACCAAATGTAACATGGACTCTAGGTGTGACAGCAACACCAAATGTTACATGGACTCCAGGTGTGACAGGAACACCAAATGTAACATGGACTCCAGGCGTGACAGGAACACCAAATGTAACATGGACTCCAGGTGTGACAGGAACACCAAATGTAACATGGACTCCTGGTGTGACAGGAACACCAAATGTAACATGGACTCCAGGCGTGACAGGAACTCCAAATATAACATGGACCCCAGGTGTGACAGTAACACCAAATGTAACATGGACTCCAAATGTGAGCGGAACCCCAAATGTAACAGCAAGCCCAAATGTCACATGGACTCCGGAACCACAGAAGCCATACAAAATCCATCAGTAATGACGCAAATAATAAGTAATGGCCATATAAGATAATTTTTTATTGTTTTAATAATACCTTTTAATTTGTATTATACTTACACTTTGAAACCATAATGTATGTACATATGTATCTTTTTTTTAATTGGCGGAACCGATATTTCATTTCATGTTTAAGTACCATTTGGTATACCTAAATGTTATGAGTATGCCTCTGTATCTATATATTACTGCCTACAAAATGCCTAAGCTATTTGATGATGGATGATCGTCCTACTATCACTATGTTAATGTGTTTCGAAACCTTGATCTAGCAAGTGCGTACATATGGTTGAGTAGCGTGATCCATACGTGAGGAGCTATATTTGAGCCCTGATGGTTTAGCTTGTAATTTATAATGAGAGGACTTGCTTCGGGTTGAAGTCTAGAGGCAACTTAGCTTTTAGGAGGCTCGATTTGCAATGTTTTGGATATGTGATGCTGACATGTTGATCCCAAATTGACTACGACTGGAAGAAAGTGTAATGAATTCTAACGATGTATGGGTATGGCTTGGTGGTCCATTATGATTTGTGGTTGTGGTACCGCCAATGTATTTTTCTTAGAGAATAAGGTGTAATAAGGTGTGTCTTGTGTGCGTTAAATTCTGCTGTGTTAAAGTTCGTTATTGAGATCATATGGGGTTTTGCTTTCAATCTGCCTGCTCTATTGCTTCTTTGTTGATGATGGTCGAAATGTGTCATCAAGGGCTGAGCAACTGATGAATACTAATTAATATTAGCAAGCCTGTAGGTAGGAATCAGCACGAAGTCATCCTTATCAGACTGGATATGCGGCAACAGCCGTTTCTTTTCTTCACTTCAAGAATAACTATAGTAAAGAGCTTTAGATTTGACAATCGGTCAAAGTCCGAAAACTAGGAATGATACCTTCAATACCACTAGGGATGGATCGTAAAACGATCTAACGAACTAACAAAACCATTTACATTAAGATTTTAGTATGTACTGCATACTCTTGGAGTACATAATATTTTTATTGAAAAATCTAAAATATTTATAAAAGAAAAGTCATACACAAAAGTCTTCAAACCGTGATAATATTAATTATACACAATATACAGTACATTTTACTTTTTACATTAAATTAATTTAAAAGATATACAAAACACTTTCAAACTACTTAAAAGCGCAATCAAATGTCTATTTAGCTTAATTTCTTTTTCAAAAGAAGAAGAATTGTAAAAAGATGTTTTCAGAATAGATATATATAATAATAAATTTTTCATAAGTACCTATACTTCATATATTCATACATAATAATAAAAATTTGGCCTTCGTCAAAGTCGAATTGAACAATTGAATTCGATTTGTTGATACGTGACTTAGATATTCCAACATTTCAATATAATGTATAATTATGTTTTATTCGATATGAAAAATATATCAAATGCATAATGTAATATAACATAGGTACAACATTATGTCTGTACATATTTATTGAATTTTGTTTCTTAAAAAGAATGCTCTTATATACAAACAATTTTGTATTATTTGTTATATGTGTCTATTAAAAGCAAAACATGCTCTTGTCCATCACATGTCATTCAGAGAAAAAACGAAAAAACTTCCTGTTCCTTAAAAAACTGAAAACCTCATTTAGAAAAATATTTTTTTATATAAAAATGATAAATTAAATTTAAAGAAATACGTCTCGCACGTTATAAGTTAATTTATTGAAAGTTATTAATAATTGAAAAAAGGATAAGGATGTTTTTGATATACCCCAATGGATAAGGCATAATTTTGCTTTTAACTAATGTGGATAAAGTACATTTTGATCAGAACTAAAAAAGGATTATTATTATTAAGAATTTAAAATTGTATTTTATTGTTGATATTATTATAGAGATACCTTATCCTGTATGTAACCAAATAAGTGAATCCTGCGAAATCTTATTTTTGCAGCTACAGAAGGAGTCGGACAAGCTTAATGCATCAACTCCTCTGAAATATTATAACGAAAAATATATCCCTTGTAAAAACATTTTGGCATTTTTGGTAAAGCCTTACGAGAATACCTAAATAATTGAATTTCGCTGATATTCTAAACCACTTCAAACTTTAATTTTCCTACATTTTTATTTGTATTATCTTCATGAAATCGGGATCTGCAATGATTTTAGCAGGCAAACATACCTGACGTTTTGAGTCAGAATCAGAATAAAAACAAAAATAAGATTACTTTTTGCTACTGCTGAACAATTTTTGTGTGGAACTTTGTATAGGATAAAGTATCTTTTGCTTTGCTTCTGCGTTAATGGATAACATAACGTTTTGGAGTAAACTGTCAGATGGATAAGATATGGTTTTGATTCTAGTAGCAGTTTTGTTTTGACTTTTAATAAGGGATAACATCGAATTTGCAACATATAAGTGAATTGATGATATAGCTCTCTAAATTTAAAATATAACGCCATCTTTAATACAATTTTTTATTTTTTGGTGGAAGAGTATGTTTTGCTTTTAATAGACACATATATGCAAATGATAATTATGGCAAAAACGCATTTTATAAAAGTCTAATCCTTGACAGTAGGTACTGTGATGATGATAATTATTTACAGAATCTTAAATGCCAAAGTAAAAGTCACACAACCTGGGCTCTATTTCATAAAAATTGACAATTGCGACAGGTGACACTGACATTTCTGACAAATTTGTTCCGACAGTTTTTTTTTTATGGGGCAGATAAAATTGTACAGTTTACTATTTTGTCGGTGCGTAATTGGCAATTCGGACAGCCGTTTCGGTCAAGTATTGATAGTGAAGTGACAATCTATATATAATTATTTCTTTAAGCCGAAGTGATGAAGAATCTCAAATCTAACTTCATAGAGCATACGCACTGGACACTTTAAAGGAAAAATAAATAAAAATATTTTATTTCATTAAGTGATTTCAAACTTATGTATGCCGTATGTTTTGTTAAAAAATTGGTGGACATCTAGATCATACCGCAAAAGCAATCACTCTTTTAATCATAAGGCCCACGAAAAATTTGTCAAAATATCTATAACTATGACAAAATTGTCAGGAAAGATTTGTCTACATATACCTATGATATAATGTTCAGGACAAATTTGTCAAAATTTGACAATGACAATATATCCATGTCAAATTTGTCGTTGCATTTAACTGACAATATTATGTCACCGGTCAATATTTTATGAAATGAACATATCAGATAAGTTCGACAAATTTGTAGAATTAAAAAAAATAGGCGGCGCGACAGGCGGTAGACACCCAAGGCCTAGCTTCTCGCAACCATTCGTTTTGTGTGAGTTTCTATTTTTGGAACGAATGGAAGGGACCTACAATTTTATGCCGAGTCCGAACGGCTGAATTGAGAAGCTTTTTCAGGGCAGTCATACTCTCGGATGTTTGTCAGACGTTCGCGAGAGGTGCCGCAGTAGAAAAAACCTTAAGATGTAATTTGTGTTTTTCCGGGGATCGATCCTGGGATCCCTCGCACAGTAGTCCAGCACACTAACCACTGCGCTACTGCGCCCACATTTGTAGAATTGTAACATGTAAATATTTATGAAATAGGGCACTGGCCTTTCGTTAACACATCTGGTTTAACTAATAACCATCTTTAGTGCCTAATTTTATTTTCAGTAACAAATCTTGTTTGGAGAATAAAATCATGCGGCATTACTTGTAGCCATTTTTAATCTTCTCCTTAATTTATTGTGCAATTAAGGGTGGATTGAGGTTTCTTTTAATTTAATGTTCTGTATTAATAGTAGGTATATTTATACCAATTTTACATCTAAAACGAAAATATGATAATATGATAAAAGGTCCGTTTTGATATCACCATTAAAAAAATGAAGCCGCCAGTCTTCTAAAATATACACATACCTAGATGGTTTCTAAGAAACATTCTATTCATACAAATCACCATTTTCTCCACCTTAAAGTGAAAGCTCTTCAGTTGATGTATTCGCATGGGCATGCTCGTCTGAAACGCGAATATCCATTAGTATTACAACCTCATAGGGGCTGCAATCGGAGAGATGCAAAAAAGCACATAGCCATCCATAAAAACCTTTTTCAATATCAGCAATCTCATTTATCCAACAATTAAATTGTAGGCTAATTTGTACGAGACCAGCATAAATCCCTAGTCCAATAGTGCAGACTATTATACCGACAGGATATGTCAATATAAGGATGGGAGACATAATAAACTTATGTACGCATCCTTTTTCTTCGTTAAAATAGTTGAACATGTTATACCACGTTATAGTACCGATATAAAATGAATAAACTCCTGAGACCAAAAATACAAATGGAAGACTTATCAGAGAGAGCAAAAAAATGTGTAAGCCCGTGGTAAGCGAGCAAGTGCAACAAAGTCGTCCTTTCTTCTTGGTTTCTATTGCGATTGCAGCTGCGTTAATTTGTTCTAGTTCCTCCCGACTTATGTTGATTTGAAGATCGACACATTGCCCTTTTTTCCGTCCTCTTTTTATAGTACCTTTAATAAACAAGTACAAATCATAATATGGACATATTATATAATAGATACCTATACCGTTATTATTTACCTGTCATCGTTAGATAATTACTATCCACAGATCGCCTAGTGTTGAACCTTTCCAAACTATGATCATCAGCATTAAGGACGCTTGTTTCTCCTGACTCAAGGTCTTCGTAATTTACAATCTCTGGGGAATTTCGACTACTTTGAACATGTAAAATATCTGTTCGAATATTAACTCGTTTTTTAGATGAACGAGTACTAAGACAGTCTTGGGACTTGCTTAATTTAGCGTCTAAGCTACTTTCGGAGTAACTACTGGGCGTCACGGTAGAGCTTTCACGACGAGTCGTTGGCAATGGAATTGGAGGGAGATTTTCAAAATTTTGCAATTCATGGTCCTCGCCTTCGTAAATGTTATCCGAGCTAGCGGATTTATTTTGAAGCTGAGTTGGTGATACATGAATTTTGTCCAGTGGGATTTGTGGCAGTGGTTGTTTGTTCTTAAGTATTAGAGATGTTTTAAGCAAGTCATCTTCGAGGCCTGGCGATGATGGAGATAACTTTTGACGATTCTGTGGGTACATTAATAGATAAAGAAAGGACATGCATAAAAATGTGCAAAATACATATCGTTAATTTGATAAGCAATGGAATTCGGGATGGAGTGGAGGTGTACATTTTGATAAGCTTGTTTTAATCTTTGATCCGGTGACTTAGTATATACCTATTTATTTATCGAATGGAAAATTTAGGTTATGATTTGAAGTCCTCGTCTCGTAAAACAAGTATCATTTTAAATCCGTGTTTCAGAATAGCGATGAGTATTTGAAGTACCACTTTTTAATTTGAATATACACGTAACTCTAAGCATATGTGCACATCGAAAATCTATGTGAGACCGACAGCGGACAAGACTTTGTAAATGTTGTAGTACACGGCATGTAGAAAGTCACATACGTATGTAGCTCTGACTTCAACAGAAAGTGCCGCATATCGTACACATACGTATGTATACCATATTTGAGTGTCACAAAGAGAGCTACACGGCATGTAGCCATTGGGACCATAATGCTGACGTATAAATTACGTCAGTGCTACATGCGTATGTGGCTTTCTACAGGCCGTGTACTATACCACATTTACAAAGTCTTGTCCGCTGTCGGTCTCACACTACCACCTTAAGGCAACAATAAATTTATTGCATTTAACATTCTTTCATGTAAAAGTACTCAATTTTATAATAATTGGCTGCCTAATATCAGGGTTACATTTTACATGTTCGACATGAAACCAAATCTCTTCGTGGGTTTCGTGGGGTTTTTGATTTTACCAACCGCACAAAAATGCACTCAGCAGTGCACCCTGAGAGCGCATACGAATAGTTTCTAACATAAGTAAGTAATAAAAATAAGTATTTGTAAGTATATTCTTCTTAAAATTACCACAAAAATTACATTTTTGCCTACAAAAAGCATTCTAGAAGCAAGCTCTACGCAAACTCTAAAAGCAAATTGTTGCGTGTAAGTGATGCATCCCTAAATAAACGTCGCTTAGGTTGGCAATTTATTTATATATATCACGTTTTGCTGCGTAACAGCATTTTAACAGTTGCGTACAATTAATTCGATTAGCTATACATTGCATTAATAAATAATTCTGCTAGAAGCGTTTAAGCTTTATGAACGTATATGTCGGCCGGCGTTTTTTAAATCATGGTGAAAGCTTCAATTTAGCATCCTTTAAAATGAACATCATTGGCATGGCATACTAAGTGTATATGTGTGTAATATCACAATCAATTACATACTTTACAAAATAAATACTTCTTATAAAGGTAGGTAGGTACATAATACCTAACAATTTTCGAATATAGCAATTTGACAGGAAATGTCGTCATATGCATTTGGTTTATGTATTATTATTTGAATCCTTGGCATATACAATGTTGTTGACACTACTTTTGGGTAATATGTACCCCTCCACATCACATTTTATACTATTAACTTTCGGGCCATTGTAGCCGTAGTTTTTAAACGCAAAACATAATATAAAATGTATAATGCCCCTACCTGTACTGCAACGATATGATCCACATAGTTTTGAGTTCCATTTGCTTTCTTTGTAGTCTGACGCTTTCGGGGGGGTATGAAAACAGGGCGTTCTTTCATAGCCTTTACTTCACTTGCCAACAGCGTCTTCCCAACCATATTTACTAATCGCTATTATATTATATTTTATAAGAACTCGACTTATTGTAATTTATCCGATTATTCGTTGTGGTTTCATTTAAAACATTACTCAATATTGCAATAATAATCATAATAACAATACAAATAAGGTCGAATTTTGAAAGGATATCGAAACTAATCCTCACTCCGCAATTATCATGTTGGTTATTACTTGAGTGATAATATACGTACGATATTTTAAAGTAAACACACTTTATAAAATTGGAACAGTTGCTCTAAATTTAATAGAAACAACAGATTGACTTTCTGTTTGTGCAATGTTTTTATTTTATTGATTTTTCATGCGGTGTCCTTGTTCCTATTTGACGTTCTGTCATAGCACGTTTTCCGCCCTCCACTATGCTATCCAGTCAGTGAAGAGCTTTTGACCAAGATGTTTAAGTTTTAAGCTAATCAGCTTTTAACTCCCGTCAACGGTAGAGTACTAAACTAATCACTAAACAAGCTTTTAAAATAAGCTACTGTGGGATTATAGTGGTTCATTATAAAAACTTATTTATATGTACAAATACTAGCTGACCCGGCAAACGTTGTTCTGCCTAAAATAGTTATTTTAAATATTTCAAGATTTATTTTGATATTTTTGTTCAATTATTTCTTTTAATAGGAATGAAGGCGGATAGCTTCAGTGGTTCAGCGGCCATTATCGGACTTACATACGCACCAACGTTTTTATATATAGGTAATGTAATATAACTGTACCCGCCCGGCTTTGCCCGTGCACATAAGTTGTATTGCTTAGGTCTTAGATAATAATGTTCTATCGTAAAATGCGAAAAATGAGAATAAATCGATTTTCTGGAATTTTATTTCTGCGTAAACCTGAAATACAGCAATACGAACAAAACAAAAAAAGAATCATGAGAATCGCCTCAGCGGTTATCGAGTTACAACGTCATCGATTTTCACCCCATAGAAGATCTTTTTTGTATGGGAGGTGCCACGCCCCTTTGTCCAATTTTGATCAATCTTCACAGGAATACTCCTGGGCCGATACCTAAGATTGTATGTAAATTTGAACTCAATCGATTCAGTGGCTTTTGAGATATAAGATTTTGAATGATTTTTTTTTGTATGGGAGGTGCCACGCCCCTTTGTCCAATTTTTACCAATCTTCCTCGGCCGATACCTAAGATCGTATGTAAATTTGAACTCAATCGATTTAGTTGTTTTCGAGATATACGATCTTTTTTGTATGGGAGGTGCCACGCCCCTTTGTCCAATTTTTATTTTTTCTAAAACCCGTACTGAGAAAATACCTTTCCAATAAAGTATAAATCATCAAAATCGGCTCGGCCAATCTCGAGTTATGGGATTACATCGCACTTCGGACACTTTCTTTTATATAAATAGATTAGGTACATAAATAGATAGGCATGATGATGGTAGGATCGAGGGTAGGATTGTCTTTCGAGCTCAGTCTGACAGACTTCTCACTACTAGTGCTATATCACCAAGCATCCGAATCATGGTTTCGGGATTGGACTTCCTATAAGATTATACCTAGGTACCCAGAAATAATTCATTTTGTTTTTTGTTTTTATTTATACCATCCACATGAAGGTATAATATTCACCTTGTCATTAAATTTTTGTAACGCCAAGTACTACATATATATATTCTGGATCAAATTCTGTATTATAGTTCAATGTATAATACACCTTACAGAGAAGCCATAGACAGTTCAGTGTTCTTAGAGTGAGTTGTGGGTGCCGCACTGTCCATAAAGACGAAAGAATAGGTAATGTCTGAGTGTTTCCACCACTACTCAAGCGAATGCGTTTCTGAAAATTAATTTACAAATAAAGTACAATATGGGCTGGGCAGGAACTGTAGTTTTAAACTATAAAAAGAAGTTCAATGTAAAAATAGTATGTAATTAGATATTCGGAGGATGTACATACTGTCGATGAAGCCATAATAAAGTAATGCAGAATATGCTAATGATACGTACTCATACATACAAAGAGCACATAATTTCAAGTTCTTACATTTCAGAATCATAGACGGGTTTTGTTTTTGGACAACTAGAATATAAGAATCAGATTCAGAATTCGAGGATCGTATTCGACTATCCCCCACACTTTTCATCCCCTTTATAAAAAAATCCTGACCACTCCACATTGTTGTCTGCTCTGCAGTGCTGCTTGCAGTGAAGTGTGTAGAAATGTTGCACAATATATTGTGGTCAATAATGGGCGCAGTGGATCAGTGCAGAGGTAAGGTAGTCCCTCTGGATCAGTGGTTAGTGTGCTGGTCTACTCTGCGAGTGTAGTTTCCTTCCATTCGTCCAAAATATGAAAACTCACCCAAACGAATGGATGTGAGAACCTAGGCCTAGAGTGTCTACACGATTTACTAGACATTCGCATGCATATGCGAATTTCCGATATAATATTGTAGATTCGCATGCATGCGAGTTTCCAATATAATTAAGGAAATTCGCATGCTTCCGGTACATCTGTTTACACGCCTGTTGCGCCAACAATTTTTGTTTTTTAGATAGGTAGACCCGTTTTACACGCACCGAGTTTTGTCATACGACTGTGCAGGGTATTCCCATCCGATTCTTGTCTTTTCTTTTCGCCCTCTTTCGTAATTTTCAGCGTTGCTTTATTCTTAAACCGTACTCGGTCGCGATAGACGTCTTGATTTGCTCTATTTTCGAATTGTGTGCGGTCTGCGATTCGAAAATGCAGCTTATACCCCGAACGACGAATGAGAAGAAAAGGAAACAAAGACAATTTGACAATCAAGGCACTAAAGTGGAAACACTGGACGTATAAATGCACCATAAGTGCCCAAAAGAGAATTAAGAAGAGTCGTACGAGACAAATCGGTGCGTGTGAAAGGGGTCGTAGCTAAGCACACTGTAGCGCTTGACAGAAAAAACGTACCTACCTACCTAACTATTTAAATTACCTAGGTACTCAAAAGTCCGAAGTCCTAAGTCCGAAGATGTTCTTTTCTGAACGTCACCATTTTCAAAGTGTAATGTCAAGCTTTACGAAGCTAGCTAGATCTACACAATGAACGTAGGTATAAACAAATATCTACGGAAGTTATTTCGCAAAATATAGAAGAATATAATGAACAAACGCGAAAAGAAATTGTCAACAGCAGAAATTCAAAAAGAGCAATTGTTTCTTGTTCAGTTAGAACGTGAATTGATGAATGTTTTGGAGAAAATTAACGAAAATATTAATACATTAAAAGTGAGTATCAGGTATACCTATTTGTATTTAGATTGTTATATCTAAAATATTTTTATAATTATGTAGGTTGAAGAACTTCAACTTCGGTCAAATGCCGTAAATAATTTAAGTAGCCACGGATCCGAAAATTTCGAAGAGTCCAAATCAAAGGCAGAGGAGCAACCAACGTTTAATGATAATCCGGAAATTGTAAATCAACAAGAACTTAACTTAGAAGTCTTCTTATCACACTTAAACAATGATGAGGAGGAAGACGAGTGAATAAAATGCAGATTTAATTATTAAAAAAAACTTCCATTTATTACTTATGGTTATGGTAATAATAAATTGAGTTAATCTAATTTTTCAATTTATAAACAATAGTTATACAAATACATGTCCAATAAAGAAATTGCAGACATTGTTAATCTTGATCTTCTGATGATGAGCTGCTACTACTGCGCTTTTTTCTTTTTTTAGTCATTGACTCGTTATCCGACGAAGACGATGATGCTGTTGATGAAGAACCTGACAAACTTGAAGCTGACGACGATGAGGATTCCGATGAACTGGACGAACTGTCCTCATCGCTATCTGATGAACCACTATCGCAGGAATCTGCACTTGAGTCCGTTTCAGAGTCTGAACTAGACCCAGAAGAACTGGAATTGTGCTTTGATCGCTTTGATTTTGGTTCATTTGTTTCTTTCACCTTAATAGCCAGTTTCTCTTTGTCGGCTAGTTTATTATTTAATTGTTTTGTACGAGAAGTACGATGAACATATTTTCGTTTAGTTTCTTTACATTCATATGACCAATGGCCAAATTCAAGGCATTTTTGACATCGAACACCATTTGGAAAGGCAGCAGCTAATTTGGCATTCCTAGAAAAATAATTAAACGTTTTAACAAGAACACATTTGGTTTGCCATACATACCGCTTCTTTATTGATAATTTTCGAGCTGCTAAGCCAACTAATGTCATTTTGCAAAAGTTTAAAAGTTTTGTCGACACAATTTTTACTGCCCAGTGAAATTTCGTTTACGAACACAAAAACTGAGGCTTCGAGACTTATACGCACGTTTAGTTAGAAATGTGTACTGCTAAATCTTGCAATAGTATTACATTCATGAAACAGATTATTTTCGATTCCAATCAATATTTTATTTTGTTGAATAAAAAATCCCAACTTCCTCAACACCAAGTACCTAAGTAGTTTTTCTCTTGTTTTTATATGGTTTTTATTTTGACAAGTGACAACCAATAAATATGTATTGTTTGTAGTATGTCGTGTTCTTTTGGCAAGAAAACCTTTTTTTGTGCCCCAGATTACTTTTCGTGTTCTATTGATATAAAAAAAAAGCAATCTTTCTTTGATTCGGCAGCACTTTTGCAAATCTAGATGTTTTCTCACTGGTGCTCGAGATTTAACAATACACTTAGGTACAAATATGATTTGACATTTGGCGTTTATTTGTTTACATTTTACAGAAAAACTTTGGCCGAAAAAGTTAGAGCTAGTGAAAAACAATGTTAAAATAAATAATTTTAAGCAAATTGGGATAAACATGGAGCAAATAATAGAAAATAGGCATATTTTTTTGAGAATCTATAGCTAGCTCACTTTTACTTTTACATGTAAAACTGTTATACTCACTTTTGGTTATGTTATACTACTCACTTTTGGTTTTACATGCAAAACTGTTATACTCATTTTTGGTTTTGTTATACTCACTTCCCAAAAAAAAAAACGCCTATAGGTATTCGGAATATTTATTTAGCCTACTTTGTTTTATTTTTTTTAACTAAACTAAGACGCGCCATCATTTTGAGCCTTATGTGACATTGGCCTAAGAGTGGTCATTAAAAATACAATGAAAAAATAAAATATTAAAATTTATTGCGCTTGATTAAAAAGATAATTCATAAAAGCAAACGATTGAAATATATTTATTGAGCAAGAATGAAATGAACACGTGAAGTGAAAAAGGCAAAGTTAAAAGAGTGACAGATACTATCGTTGGAATTCAAAAGTAGACAGTATTGCCACACATAAAGAAACATAACTAAAATATAAGTTGTCATGGCAAGGTATTGCCAAAGCGCTGGTTGAATTAACGTTCAAGTCTCAACACGCCTTCCTCAAACAGCGCATCTTAACATATTGTCAATCCGATTTCCCTCATACATCGATAGTGTGCCGGGCCTGGCAGTGGTTTGGTAAACACATCCGCCGGCATCCTCTCGGTTGGAGTATACATGACCGCCATCTTTCCATCCTTTAACAGCTGACGTACAAAGTGATATCTCGTTGCAATATGTTTCGTGCGAGAGTGACAGACGGAATTCTCTGCTATATGCTTTGCTCCACGATTATCTGTTCCAACAGTTATCTCAGCTAACTCAGGCAAATTCATCTCCGTCATCAGGTTTCGAAGATATGTTGCTTCTCTTGATGATTCCGATAGCGCAACATACTCTGCTTCTGTCGTCGAAATAGCCACTGACTTTTGTTTTTGAGAACGCCAAGTGATCGCTGCTCCACTAAGTGTAAAAACGTATCCTGTATATGATAATCTGTCGATCTCGTCGTTGGCATGATCTGCATTTGAGAAGCCTTGAAGACCAAGTTTGTCCTTTTTGTACACCAACCCATAGTTTTCTGTGCTTCGGAGGTAGCATAGCACACGCTTCACAGCTGACCAATGTACGTCTTGATAACACTCGTTGAATTGTGCCAGTCGATTCACAGTAAAAGCAATGTCCGGTCTGGTCGCAATTGCTAGATACATGAGTGACCCGATGAGCTGCCGATATGGTTTTTCAGCCTGTTGTCCTTCAGCACGACGCTCTCCACCCGGCAATTTTGATTTGGTGTCGCTTGGTGTGGTAATGGGTTTCGACTCATCCATTTTAAATTTCTTTAAAAGATCCTTGACGTATGATTGCTGCTTCAATCTTATTTCACCATCTCCTTGAATTATTTCGACGCCCAAACAGTACCGCGCCAATCCAAGATCCTTGACTTCAAAAGCAGCAGCAAGTCCCTTTCGTATGTTGTTCAAGATCTTTTCACTTTTTGATGCGTACAAAATATCGTCGACATACACTGCAACGACTGTAAACTCTTCCTTGTTTGATCTGTAGTATAGGCATGTGTCATTAGTCGCAGGTTTCAAGCCTAAACCACGTAGTGTTTCGTCCAACTTCTTATGCCACTGTCGCCCTGCCTGTCGAAGACCGTAAAGTGCCTTTCTTAGCCGACACACGTTGTGACCTTCTCGAAATTTCTGGAGCATCTGTTTGGCCTTTTTTCCTACCCCATTTCGTTGTCCGTCTTCTTTTACCAGCATCTGCAACGCATGTTGAAAGTATTTCGGAGGCTCCATGTAGATCTCCTCCTCTAATTCACCATTCAGATAAGCCGCAACTACATCCATCTGATAAACAGCCAAATTTTCACGAACAGCCAGCGCCATTAACAGCCTTATCGATTCAAGACGAACCACAGGTGCGAACGTTTCTTCGAAGTCTATACCTTGGCGTTGCGAAAACCCTCTGGCAACAACACGAGCTTTCTTCCGATCCGTTGATCCATCTGCCTTCAACTTATTTCGCAGAACAACTTTGCTGGTCACAACAGCTCTATTTGCTGGACGCTCGACCATGTCCCACGTATTGTTATTGATAAGTCCTCGAATTTCTTCTTTTATCGCCTCTAGCCATTCCTGTGCCTCTGTTCCAGACATCGCATCCTCGAGTGATAATTCTCCAATGTTCGCCATTTCATCAGATCCGACCCCATCCAGCGGATCGAAATAAACTTCGTTGTCGGTTTCATCTTCATCCTGGTCTCGATGGTCTTCACCAACCCTTTGATTCGAAATTTCCTTCTGTTTAGTGTTGCGCGATACAGATCTCGTTTCATATATTCTCCGAACCCATTGGTTTTGATTTTGCAACTCAGAGTCAATTTTTGAAACACTCGCACAATCGCGTGATGATGTCCTTACCTCGAGTTCTTCTTCTGGTTGTTGCAAAGGTATCTGAAAGGTAGTTGATCCGTATTCGCTCTTCGATTCTTCACCAGCAACTGCAAAGTATTTTTCTAGACGCTCCGTAGAGACCATCTCGTCTTCGATGAACCTGACATCCCTCGTAATAAGCACTTTTTGTTTTTCAGGAACCCACACTCGGTAGCCCTTCGATGCGTCAGAATATCCAACCATCATACCTTCAGTCGAACGCGCCTCGAATTATCCCTTGCCAGGAGCTTTGTCCAGGACAAATGCCTTTGCTCCAAACACCTTTAGGTGACTCAGGTCCGGCAATCTTTTGTTCCATCGTTCAAATGGCGTGTTTCCATTCAAGCTGACAGTGGGACACCTATTTCGCAGGTAACTTGACGTTGCTACAGCTTCTGCCCAAAATTCGTTTCCAATGCCGGACTGAATGAGCATGCACCTCGCCATTTCGACGAGCGTTCGATTTTTGCGTTCCGCCACCCCATTTTGCTGCGGCGTATGTGGAACTGTAAGTCGTCGTTTTATCCCATTTCTTTTCAAAAACTCGTCGAAGTCGTGGTTACGGAATTCTCGTCCATTGTCCGACATCAAACATTTAATTTTTCGACCTATTTGTGTTTCTACGCGAGCTTTGTATTCCTTAAAAGCGCGGAAAACGTCACTCTTTTGTTTCAGAAAAACAACTTCGCACCATCGGCTGCTATCATCGATGAAAGTTACGAAGTACCTAGATTGAGCCAGCGATTCAACTCTGGAAGGTCCCCAGACATCAGTGTGCACCAGATCCAACAGTTTTGTACACCTCTTTGACTTTTTAGGAAACGGCAGTGTGGTCATTTTTCCGCGAAGACAAACGCCGCAGGAATTTTGTCTACCATCGTCGCTGATGTCTATTCCAGTCGCCAATTTCTTTCGAGATGGATCCAGCAGGTCTCGTCCGTTCAAGTGACCAAGTCTACGGTGCCATAACTCGAAATTTGATTCTTTTTCATTGATCACGCACGCTTGTGTAGTAGCTTCTTGAACGTGGTACAGTTGACCAACTCGATTGGCGATAACCTTTATTTCACCATCATTTCCGCGAACTACAGCCTTTTCCTTGTCGAACGTAATGGTATTTTCGTGATCCGTTATCCTCGCAACAGAAAGAAGATTAGTCCTCAAAATCTTGACTAATAACGTATTTTGGAGTTTTACTGACCTTTCAGACTTCCCGTCTGTAGTGATAATCCCAGCTGTTCCCCTTGCATCAACACTTGCGCTTGCATCGTTCGCCAACAGCAGCTTCGCTTTTACCATCGTAGGTGACGATAAAAACAAACGTTCGTCATTGCACATATGAGACGTGCAGCCACTGTCCAGGCACCAACGTCCTCCATTCGCACTCTTCAGGATCCCCAAAGCCTCATCTTTAACTTCCGCTGTGTGGAACGTACTTTCGACTTTGTTTGCAGATGATTCACCTTTTGAGTAACCCTTTGGATTTTTGTTTTCCGGACATTCAGATGCCTTGTGACCAACTTGGTGACATCTGCAGCACTTATACTTAAATGTTTTGTCACTTGTATTGCCATACTGTTTCTTATGCTGCGCACCTCGCTCATACTTTGACTTGCTATGACATGCGCCCCGACGGACATACATTGCTTCTGTATCACCATCTGTCTTTCGTTGATTTTGTGCATCGCTTTTCTCAAGAATTTTCTCCCGCAGAACTTCAGGTCTTGGCAAATTGTCGTGCGACTCCATCGCACATCGAAACAACTCGAAACTAGGTGGCAGTCCATTTAACAAAAGTATCGACAGCAATTCTTCATGTATATCAACACCCATACACTTCAGCTGTGAAACTGCATCAAAGAATTCCATTAAATTCTTGCGTATATCTTCGCCTTCCTGCATTTTGTAAGTCGCCACACGTTTCAGCAATGTTGCCTTCTTGACTGGTCCTGTGGAAGCGAACTCAGACTTCAATCGCTCCCATACACCCTTTGCCGTGTCTAATCCTTTTACCAGCCGCAGCAGACTCGGATCAATAGCGATGATCAAATCTGACTTTGCCTTCGCGTCGTCTTCCAACCAATTCTGTAGTTCTCTCTGGGATGTTTCATTTTCTTCCTTCACTTCAGGTCTTTGTGATGCTCCGTTGACGTGCTTCCATGTCCCACACTTGGTCATCACCGCTTCGATTTGCATTACCCATGTGTCGTAATTTTCGCTCGTAAGCGGCCTGATCGCATTCATGTTTATCGACATATTGCACTGCATGCACGAATTAAATTATCTCCCCCGTATTAATAAATACCGCATAGTGGCGAATTAGCTCTAAAACATCTTTTAAGTCGTAAATATTATTAATAAACATATCTTAGCTTTCACTGACATGTTTTAAGGAGCGGATAACTTAATTCAACGAATTCGGCGTATAGAGAGTGGTTAACTTGCACACACAGTTAATTTACTATACACATATTTCAAATACACGTATACCAACAAAAAGTTCGATTGGACGCGAGAAATTTAAAAGCTGGAAGAGAATTTCAGAGAGAATCTAAAATTCGCAAACGAAAATGCTCTGAGCATGATAGTGTCAGCTGATGGAATATGACAGATTTACAACCATGTTTAGTACAGTTTGGACGCAGTGCTGCCGTGCGTTTAGTGATAAAGAGTGGATAGCTAATATGGATATAAGATGTATTTATTAATAATAAAAGTTATCAAACGAATAAGTCCACTATCCGTATGGTAGCTAAAAGATGTTTTAAAGAGCGGATAGGGCTTTTTTATTAATTCCGCTGTCTATATTTAACTTTCGCTACTCGTTATGATTTGGGTCTGGGCCCATAACCTATTGCGCTTGATAAAAGATAATTCATAAAAGCAAACGATTGAAATATATTTATTGAGCAATAATGAAATGAACACGTGAAGTGAAAAAGGCAAAGTTAAAAGAGTGACAGATACTATCGTTGGAATTCAAAAGTAGACAGTATTGCCACACATAAAGAAACATAACTAAAATATAAGTTGTCATGGCAAGGTATTGCCAAAGCGCTGGTTGAATTAACGTTCAAGTCTCAACAAAATTGGACGAATTGTATTTGACGAATTATAAATATAAAGCAATTTTAACGCTATATGCCCAAGTGTTTCGTTTATTCACTGGTGGGATATTTTTTACGATAATTTTTGAGCTTTATCAAAAGATAATTTATGGAATGAAACGAATGAAATTCAAAAAGTGAACATGCCACCCATAAACAAACACAACTAAAATATTAATCGTCATGGCGGAAGTTTAGCCGAAACAATTGTGGAATTAATGTTCAAGTCGTAACAATAATAGTAGCTTTTTCCCGTTATACCCTACGTATTTGCATCGGTCGATAAAAATATCAAACTGCAATAATTCTATTGTGTGTCCTTATTAAAACACAAACGCGGTTGCGCGATGTGGTAGCACGGGCACCCATGTTTGTTTCGAGTTCGTTCAAGCTACATCACAAAAGCTTTTCATACCAACGCTATGAAAAGTAGTTTGGTCGCTTCAAATCCAACAAGTTTGATTTTTGTCGCGTCGTCGTGGATAATGTAAAATGGAATAAGAAGAAAATTTAAGAAATTTAGTTTTTTTTTAATCCTATTTTATGGAATAAACGTGCGGAATGTTATAAAAACCGATTAAAAACAGGTGTAGTGTGGGAAAGAGTTGCCTTACAAAAATAAGATATGCGCGGAATGGTGTTTACAAAGCGCGTATGCGCGACCGGTAATAGGACACGCATTTTGGTAGCGCTACCAACAAGCGATGCGGCCGACCAAAGTTCATCGTTCGGTCGTGCGATGCCAGTCCAATTAGGACGTAGCCATAATAGGCTATGTGAAATGAACAAATCTCTTGTAAAATAAACTGAGACCGGTTTGTTCATCTTTGCTGATAACCATAGAATCTGTTTGTTCAGTCAAATTTTAACCAGTGAATCCATGGTTTGGTTAGTTAACCCGAGAAATCGATAACCAGCCGATTTTTAAAGCAATTTTAACGCTATATGCCCAAGTGTTTCGTTTATTCACTGGTGGGATATTTTTTACGATAATTTTTGAGCTTTATCAAAAGATAATTTATGGAATGAAACGAATGAAATTCAAAAAGTGAACATGCCACCCATAAACAAACACAACTAAAATATTAATCGTCATGGCGGAAGTTTAGCCGAAACAATTGTGGAATTAATGTTCAAGTCGTAACAATAATAGTAGCTTTTTCCCGTTATACCCTACGTATTTGCATCGGTCGATAAAAATATCAAACTGCAATAATTCTATTGTGTGTCCTTATTAAAACACAAACGCGGTTGCGCGATGTGGTAGCACGGGCACCCATGTTTGTTTCGAGTTCGTTCAAGCTACATCACAAAAGCTTTTCATACCAACGCTATGAAAAGTAGTTTGGTCGCTTCAAATCCAACAAGTTTGATTTTTGTCGCGTCGTCGTGGATAATGTAAAATGGAATAAGAAGAAAATTTAAGAAATTTAGTTTTTTTTTAATCCTATTTTATGGAATAAACGTGCGGAATGTTATAAAAACCGATTAAAAACAGGTGTAGTGTGGGAAAGAGTTGCCTTACAAAAATAAGATATGCGCGGAATGGTGTTTACAAAGCGCGTATGCGCGACCGGTAATAGGACACGCATTTTGGTAGCGCTACCAACAAGCGATGCGGCCGACCAAAGTTCATCGTTCGGTCGTGCGATGCCAGTCCAATTAGGACGTAGCCATAATAGGCTATGTGAAATGAACAAATCTCTTGTAAAATAAACTGAGACCGGTTTGTTCATCTTTGCTGATAACCATAGAATCTGTTTGTTCAGTCAAATTTTAACCAGTGAATCCATGGTTTGGTTAGTTAACCCGAGAAATCGATAACCAGCCGATTTTTGTCAGTTAACGGCATTTAACCAAGGATATTCTGGAATTTTGTTTGTTCAAGCAAATTACCTACCTTTTTTCATTAGGCGTACTTTTTTGGGAAGTGAGTATAACAATTTTGCATGTAAAACCAAAAGTGAGTATAACATAACCAAAAGTGAGTATAACAGTTTTGCATGTAAAAGTAAAAGTGAGCTAACTATAGATTCCCAAAAAAATATGCCTATATTTAACATATTTTTTGTCAACATGCCAAAAATGATTATCCTGGTTAAGCCTTTGTTGTATTTAATAACGGATTTACTTATTTTACGTATCCTATTCCTTGTAAATTTGTAAGAGTGTAAAATAAAAAAAATGAAAATGACAAAAAAATAAGTAAAGGCGTATTTTTTTGAGAATCTATAGCTAGCTCACTTTTACTTTTACATGCAAAACTGTTATACTCACTTTTGGTTATGTTATACTCACTTTTGGTTTTACATGCAAAATTATTATACTCACTTTTGGTTTTGTTATACTCCCTTCCCAAAAAAATACGCCTTAAGTCGATACTTGAAATTAAATTTGAGTCGAATCTGACAAGAAATCCATTGATAAGTGGGAGCAATGGTGGCAGCCATTTCAGAAATCTTTTCTCTTACTGTACCTAGATCAGATTGTCAATTTTCAATTTTCTTTTTTACATCGGAAAACACTCGAAAAACGAAACCGTTCTACAAAAATAGATATACATAAATATTTGTAAGAAAAACAAAACAATTTTTATATGCGACGTCGCAATGGTACATCTTGCCCACTCGTATTAAATTTGATTGCATGCGCGAAAAACAATATTAAAGCTTGCAATACAATCGCACACGGAAAGGAGGAGAAATATTCAACTTTTCCAATTTTCCTCTCCAGCCGACGTCGACATAGTTTTCCATTCCAACAGTTTTCAGAGGACCTTTGCTACGTTCAGGACAAAAACTAAATCCCCGGAAAACCAGAAAGTGATAAAAAAGACTTATTTTCCCTTAAAATATTGGAAATCTAATTAGGTTTGTACATACATTCCGGAGGTCGAGCGTATTTTTCCCTAAAGGAATTTGTTGCAACTTCCTCGGAAAATTCGACTGTATCGAGGATAAGTGAAGGATTTCTGGAAGTTACATAAAATACAAATTCGAGTGAAGTGAATTCCAAGTGCTATTCAGGTTTAATTAAGCAAAGAAGGGGAATTCTTTATTAAAATGTTTTCTGGCTTAACTAATCAAGTTACATCTTGGATTGGTGCTGCTAAGGGTGAACCTCAGGATGAAGATGTGCCAGCACCACCACCCAATTCTAACCCAACAGAACAGTCAGAACCAGCTGCAGTTCCTGTTGTGGAACATGATGAGACAGCTGGCTTAGAGCAGCCTTTAGATGAAGACGCAGCTGCGAAAAGGTATGTTTTAATGAAATATCAATTTATTAAAATATCCATTCAATATGTATCAAAATTAAACAATTTTTGAAAATATATATTACACATCTCATTATTGCGTGAAAAATCGATTTTTCTCCGCCTCGTGGATGTGCTACAATTCCAATATCATTCTCTCCCGTCTTTTTTTGATTCGAGAATTCTCTCAACTCAACCCTTATTATTATTACCGCTCTTCTCAAATCTGTGTAGTTATTTAATTGCCATGTGATAAAACTATACGTTGTATTACTCCTGTGGAAGCCAAATTCTTTACAAGCACATGAACCAGAAGAATCAACAATTAACTTTCCGCATGTAACGCACCATCCTTGATTCACAAAAGATTAATGAGGAAGGCGTTTACCGAAACTTATTAAATGCTTTTACAATTAATAGAACTTACATATTATGAAGAATGAAGGAGAAAATATGTCGTCTACCTATTAAACAAAAAAAAAAAAAAAAAAGTCCATGACAATGTTTCAAGTATTCGAACTCAGTATACTCACAGTCTCAGTCACTGTCTCTCTTTGGTTTCAAACATTTAAGAAACTTCGCGCAGATCGTCATTGAACAAATTGAGTTATTCTGGAAAGCTTCCTTGAACCAGTGAAGGTTTTGTGGATGATACAGTTCCACGTTGGATTTGACCTCCACTTTCATTGGAAAGAATTTTATGCTCTTTTATTTTCTAATGTTTCCATATTTATTTTTACATTTTGCTGCTACAGCGCTAAAATAACAGCTTATTGTTGAAAACGATTTTAATATATATTGTTTACCTACATATGTAATGTAAACCATATTTGGAAAATTATTAAATGCCTTTTTTACTAAAAAGAAAATCGGGCTTCATGAGTACTAGTACATATTATTTAGGTAAACGTAACTTTAACCCCTAAAGAAAGCTTAAAACATGTAGGTACATAATATATACAATCATCGCCAGCAGGTATTGAAAGCAATATTATTTTATAATCTCTTCTTTGACTTGAATGTCTGCTATCACTAGCTTTGTAGCTGGTGCTCTTAAACATAGTTTCACATTAATTTAAAATACACAACGAATAATATAACAATTATAACACCTACCTACTTAGATAAAAAAAAACGTGGAAAATGGCAGGCAGATTTTACTACGGTATTCCATTTTAAAAAATGTAGGTATGTACTCATTTCCAAAAGCAAAAAATACGTTTTTATATTATACTCTTGTTCTATGGGGAATGTCACTGGAAACTCTCTCATTTTAGATTAAAAGATTTCTCTCTTGTTTCTTCTTTTTATTTCGCACATCATGTCCCCCAATCGATAAACAAACGTCATAATCTGCTCTACATGTGGGGTGTACCGTTTTCGGAAAAGAAAAACGTTAAACTTTTTTTTTTTAATTTTTTATGTATTTTTCTTGTAGTAGAATTTGTAACAATGCTGTCGATTAGTTTACAAAAAACCAGTAAACTTTTAGTTACTATGAAAAAGAAACCAACTATTACAGACAGCATTTTGGCTTCAATTATCTGAAGCCAAGGACGTTCTTTAGATATTGTGAATGAAAGCTACCACAGATATACATATTACTAAGAAATGAGGTAGAGGTTTGTTTCTGATAGTGACTATAAAGATTCCATACGAAAAGTTGAGCAATACTAGGGAAATTAAAGTAATTCTATTATGCCAAACCGAGCATTAGGGGTCAACTAATCTTTGATGGCGGTGGTGCTCAAGATGACGGGTGTGGCTTGTTGGCACAACACCAAATTCATAAAACTCGCCAACTTTACTTCACTCGCAGGTGTTTTCTTACTGTCTCATTGCTTGTGTTTCTGTTCTTTAGAAAACGTCTGAGAGTAGCTTATTAAATAACTAGAAAAAGTGTCCAATCCCTACAAAACAACTAGCTGTACCCGCCCGGCTTTGCCCATGCACAGGAATTGTATTGCTTCGGTTTTAGATAATAATGTTCTTTCCTAAAATGCGAAAAATTAGAATAAATCGATTTTCTTTCTGCCTAAACCTGAAATACAGCAATACGAACAAAAAAATACGGGCGGTGCCGCGCTCCTTTTTCTAATTTTGACGAATCTTCTTAGGTGCACTCCTGGGCCAATACGATCACGATCAATTTTTATATACATAGATAAGACTGAATGTAGCTTATCTTTGTCTGAAAATTATAACTTCAAAGGCAATTATATTTGAACATTACCCATAGTTGCTAGTTTAGTTAGTAGTAAATAACATACGCTAATATTATAGTCAATGAATACCTTTATTTGAAGTATATTAAAACTTGAAGTAGATTGAAGTAAGACTTCTGTCGTTTTCGATTGGTAATCCAGAAGCGTCCGGAAGAACTCTCCGCGATTCTGAATTCAAATCCAGAAGCAAATTTCACTTCTTTTCAGTAGAAGAACTGTCAGTTGAGTGTCAATCAAACGCTTTCAGAAGCGTTCGGATTGCTTCCGGACGATTCTGGATTACCAATCGAAAACGACATTACTTACCCCCGCGTTATCTATCAAGAATAGACTTCAAGGTGGACACTTAAACTAAACATGGTTCGTTAGGAATATCCTGACACATTATATTTCTTTTTGCTCATATCCGACTTTTTTGATTTCCTCAATTACACGTTCCATTAAAAAAAAAATAAAAAGAAACTGCTAAAATAGCCTCCAGATATTGATAACTACCACCACCTTTGCATATGTATCCAAGTGTCAAAACTAAATATATTACCAATTTATACTGTAAAAAGTGCCAATTCTTTTTACTGCACTATGTAAGTATAGTATTGTGCCAAAAAACTTTGCAGCATATCCAATCAGTCGTCCTTAGTATATAATGTACTGACTATAAACATTAATTGATATTATTTATAGGGTCATCGTTATTTTGTTCATCCATTCAGTGATTATAATTTCTTAATTTTGATATTGATGTGTATGCGCGGTACAAATAAACACTTTTAATAGTGTGCAGGCTAACTTTTAGCCTGTGTCCGTGACCGTCAAAATATTTAATTTGAAAGTTAAAATTGATTATTGGTTAAGCCCAATGTGAATAAAAAAAAAAACAATAATGAACGAATAATTTGTGTATTTTAATCACCTAGGCAGATAGCATTTCTTTCTTATATCTGCCAGTTGTGTGTCCAGTATTTGTTTGGCTTCGTTAATAAATAAATAATAATAAATAATTAGATTGTGACGTCAATGTGCATATGAAATTAATGCGATCAAATAACATTGAACATAACGAAGCGGATCGATCGAAGGTAAATTGAAAAACATTTTCCTGTTGCATTCAATGCATTACTACGTTACGGTTTAAGGAAATTTCTTGTCTTTGATTATGTATAGTAGAGAATTTATGACATATTATATTATATAGGAAATTGAATTA
Source organism: Cheilosia scutellata (assembly GCA_955612985.1). Lineage (NCBI taxonomy): Eukaryota > Metazoa > Arthropoda > Insecta > Diptera > Syrphidae > Cheilosia > Cheilosia scutellata. The sequence continues at coordinate 126,001,868 of OY015312.1, forward strand.
ATTTTAAGCGTTTTGCTTAAAGGTACAATGCAGAACATCAGGCTGTAATTAACCGTGTTGCATTGATGCTAGCATCATTCATAATTAAAAATCAATAAATAATCTCCCTTTGTTAGTACCTCAAAGAAAAGGTACACTAGGAATAGTAAAGTAATAGTAGATGTGGGCCACGAAGAGAAAATTCTATTAGAATAAAAAAATGCAGTTATTTCCTAAATAGATCCTTTGTTGGGTGGGTGAAGGTTGAGTCAATATTCTATTTATCATTTCCATCGATACGATTAATTAAAAAATGCTCTACTCCATAATCTCGTTGGCATCAAATCAATATGAAATATTAGCAGCGGTTGCGATTTATGTAAATACATATATACATACATATACTATTATCATAGAAGTGATATTTTTAAGATGCTCTGGGACAAAACGCAGTAAACTACATACAGATACAATATACCAATTTAAAGTTGGTTGGTAGTTAATTGTATGTCTTTGTCGCTTTATTGCTAGCGACTTTCAAATCGACAAATAGCAATCGCAATCGACAAACACAGTTGTCTATCGATCGACAGTTGTCGATCAACGATCAACTATCGTCACTCACAATAGGGGCCAAAGCAAAGATTCTGTGAAACAACGAGTTTAAAGACTGATAAATCTGTTAGCATGCTTATTACCTGTGTTTGAGGTGTATGCATTGTAGATTATATAAATACATATCTATAAAAAAAGTCGTATGGTTAGAGCCTGAACTTAAAGAAAGAGAGCGGTTAAAAAAATAAAATAATTAGTTGGCGCAACTATCAAATACCTGTTTGATTTTGCGAGTTATTTTATTTTTAAGACGAATGGGAGGGGCATACCAAATTTTATGATTCATGTAAAGTATAGAAAACTAAATTAAAAAAAAAATGTATATAAAATTCTATAAAGTAAACACAACAAAGAAAAAGAAAACGAAGCAGACCCCGTAAAACTAAAAAAAAAAAGTAATTCAGTTGTCTTTGTCCGTTCACGACAGAAAGAATCTGCTGCTTTGCAAATCGGTATCCATGCCTCTTATGAGGGAATCCGTTTATAAGGGAATTATTTATATGAAAAAAGCATGTATTTATTTCCGTTCTTTAAAATCCGTCCGCTTATAAGAGGTGTTCGGAAGGTGAGAATACACTGTGTACCTAACGTTTAGGGGAAAATCAAATTTTCAAAAATACCTTTATTGACATTTTTAGCTAAGGCGTCGTTTATAGCTATCCGTAAAATGCATCCGTAAAAACACGAAACAGAACCGAACTGACACATTTAACCATAGCATATCACAGGAATTCAGTGGAATACTTCGTGAAACTACATGAGAAGTTGAACAGAAAAAGTTTTTCGTACGGAAAAATTAATAAATTCGTTTTCGAGAAAAGTTGTAGATCAATTGCTTATTTTTTTTAGATGAACTGACTTTATTATTCAAAAGCAACATTTTAAGACCAATATTGAGTTCAACGATTAAGTTTAAGTACTCAAAAAAAGTGAAACAATTTTTTTACGGATGCATCTTACTGATAGCTATAACAGATGCCTAAGAACTGGGTATGCAGTAATGTAAAACATGTATTTTTGTATTTCAGTTTGCCACTATTCTTAATTTATTAATTTTAATTTTAAAATTTTAATTTGTTTTGTTATCATTTTTATTTAGAAAAAATTTGGTAGCATCTCTATTCGAAAGGTGAGATGATCATTTTTTATTTTATTTTTACTTTATTTTAATAATTACATTGTTTTTATTTGTTTTAAAATCAACTTAACATTTTAATAATCCTAACATTTTATTGATATGAAAAAACGAATGGAATTGAAATCACCAAATCTAATAAAAACATGGGTCAAAATAACTAAAAACTAACTAATACATATACTAAAAATTCATATATCTACAAATAAAATATGTATTAAATATATGTGTTTACCTTTTCAGTGGAATGTTTTCAAATGTCAAAGGCTGGTTGGGTAGTGCTTCTATTCCATCAATGCCAACAATGCCATCAATGCCGGCAATGCCATCAATGCCAGCAATGCCATCCATACCATCAATTCCTGGTTTGAGAAAAGGCGCTGGCGAGGAAGGTAACGTAGAAGGTCTTGCCGAACAGAGTACCGAAGCTGCCGGTGCAGTTAGTGGTGACGATGATGACAAGTCGAGGTATATTAGGTATGGGCCCAACATTTAATGACGGAATACTGGTATTTAACTGTTACACATTTTTCGTTAACTATATTTTATTTATTTTTGATAAATAATAATTTTACTTAAGAATAAAATACTCAAGCATTTCGCTTTTAAATCTAGCTTTTATTTTATTGTTTTCAATTTGTTTGTTCTTCTATTATTATTGATATTTCGTTATATCCACAGGAGATTTTTTTTATATAACATTTAGAGTTATTCGTTGGCAAACAATTATTAACATTAAGTTAAATATGTAATTAAAAAAAAAAAGTTGTTTTGCAAAACTATACCTTTTTAATTAAATCATTTTAAATATGTTTTTACAGAACATTTTGTATTGCAACTCATGTTTTCCCATTACACTATTATATACTTGTGTTGTAAAGACGGATACACATTTTATTTTTATAGAGTCTTATATTCGCTACGCATATTTATTACATTCAATCCTTCATAATGTTTTTATAGAACACGTTACCTAGTACAACTGCAAGATTATTGAAATTAGAGTTTAAAACAAAGGGGGTTCTCATGTATTCGTAAAGAAATAGCAAAACATTCGGCGCGTCTTCTGATAAAATATTTAAATAACAACACTTTGAAACTGCTATTTATTTAACTAATTGATAACTTCTAAAAAAGAAAAACCCTTTGCTTGATATTGTAATCCCTTTTCGATCATCTCCCCCACTATTAGGATTTAAAATAATATGCTTCTTAAAGTGTCCCCGAGTCATAAAAGATTTGTTTTTTTTTTTTTTCGGGGAATGACGTAAACAATAATATAGCAATCATAAACACGCGAAAATACAAACATTTTATAATATGTTACAAATAAATGTGTACACAAAATATTATCAACATACTACTTCTTGTTTTTTTTTAGTATTTTATGTTTATTTGTTTGCAATATATAAAGTATAGTTATTTAGAAAAACCAATTTGAACGCCATTAGACCTCACATTAAAAAATCACCTAAAAATGGATTAAAATTAAGATGATTAATTTCTCTTTACATATTTTGTATTTTTCTTTATTATTTCTCATTCCTTTAGTTTATTGATGCGACACAGCTAAATTAATATCTGAAGATGATAACGCATAAAGCACATAATATCAAATTCCATCATTTATGTACGGCCCATTAAAAAATCACCATTAGAAATTATTGTTAGTAGTATTTATTAGAAAAGTATGTGTTTTTTTTTTTCAAATTTTTGTTTGCGTAATTTTTTGTTTTGTTTACTTTTTGCTATTATTAGTTAAATACGAAGGCTACTAACGTGTCGTGATTTTTTAGAACATGAAAACTGACAAAGATAGGTTAATTTTATTGATGAAATATTAACAATGTGCTTTGTAAAGAAATGAACAAGAATTTTGGAATTTCACAAAATAAATAATAACACAGGTGTTTTTAAATGAATTATTATTTTTTAAGCCATACCAAATTCCGTGTAGGTGTTTTATAAAAAAATATTTGGAACGTATAGGTACTCTTATATTTTGATAATTTTTTTTTATTCATATAAAATAATTATTCATATAAATAACATATAATTAAAATTTATAGAAAGGTGTTTAAAAAACGTTCTTCTTATGTACTCGTAGTTCCTACGTAGTTTAAAATTTCATCTTTGTCGAAGATCGTAATGAGCAAAACATTCGTTTTAACATCTAATACAAAAGTTGTAGTTATGACTTAACTCATAATAATTTTTTCTTAATTACATAATTAAATTTTATGAAAAAAACATTTTCTGTTACATTTAATTTTTTATTGTATTTACATGGCAAACATATAGGGTGCTTTAAGTCTGATATCGAAAACTGTCAGTTAGTTAAAAGGAACTAAGGGTGTCATTTGCCACTGGTCTGATATTAAACAAAGTTATTAACTATTTGATATTTATTCATCCTCTCGAAAAGTTTGAGATTTATGTATTTCCAAATGGCACGACACATTAGTCGTTAATGTCTTTAGTTAATTTTTAATATTTTTTTGAAAATGTTTATGTATTTTGTTTCTTTTTGCAATATCATAATAATTTTAAATTTGATTGATCTGGTTATTATGTATGCACTCCATTTATATATATATTTACTAGTTTTGAGTTTTTATTTGCATGTGAGAATGTTTATCAATACAAATATTATTCTTTTAAGTAAACCAAAGACATGATATACCTCCCAAGAAGGAATACAATTTACATAACTATTTTGTTGGATCTTGGTCATATTTTTAAATACGATTATATACATGTTTTATATTGCTTAAATATAAAATTGTTTATTGTTCAAATAACGCCATTTGTTTTGTATTTTGTGTCGAGATATATATTAAATATCTGCAGTGCTAGCATGCAGTCGTAGCATTATTATCAAAGTTTATAGTATATATTATCATATAACATATATTATTTTTATAGTATAAAATCCCTTTTGATATTTAAATATAGAACATTTCCGGAAACACCTAAGAATTAAACATGTTTCCTACTTTTAAAAACTAGAGTATTCTTAATCGAGAGTATTCTTTAATACATACATATATATGTACTTACATATATATAATATATCTATGTTTTAAATAAAAGCGGGAGCCCATATAACGAATTTTTATTGTACAACTTTTTGTTGCTGGTAATTTTTGGAAGCAATAAAATGAAAATAATCCATACATATTTGTTTCGCTTTTATTACATTTACATTTAGTAAAACTATCAATTCATATACATAATATTTTTGCATATAGAATATTTTTTTAAGGAAGGTATATCATATAGGACCGATTTTTAATAGCCAGTTATTTAATCCTATGACTAATAAAACAAATTAATAAATTACATTAAAAAATATTTCAGTTCTTATCAGATTGATGATGAATATAAACATTCAGACAGTTTATCTGGCAATTGAAAATTCGCTCCAAAATATTATTGCATGATTATAGCTGATTTTAATCAATGTACTATAAATTAATGTTATTGTATAGTATAAATTAATGTATTAGTTTGCTTAAATGTAATCAATATATTTTTTTAAATTTTTTCTCCACATAGTGCCACAGAAGGAGCTGATTCTCACCCAGCTTCAGGTGGTGGTACACCAACAGACGAAGGCCAAATTGGACAGGGTAAGGGAGAGAATAAAAGTATGTGTCGAGAAAATCAAAATTGTCCTAATTGGTAAAACTATAGTTATCTAAGAATATAAAAATATTCAAAGTTTATTTTCCAAATCAAATATAATTCTGAGTGCTTAACGAATTTTGATTTTTCACCAAATTAATAAATATTATTTCACTTTAAACAAATCAATCAATCATACTGGCGTATGTATTCAAACTGAAAACGACTATCTTTTTTCTAGAATATAATGGTTGGGATTTCCATCGCTTTATTATGTATATTTAAGGATGCAGTATTATTCTTTTGTTTTTTAGAGTACTATCTAAATTCTAAAACAAAAACTGCGTAATAGCAACATTTTATACAAACACAGAGTTGGATTTGTTACAAACAAATAATATCTCGTCGCTCTTTAGTAAATAAACACAAAGAAAAATTGTGTTGATAATTGTTAAAGCGCTCATTATTACATTTTTAATACTTAACTCATTATTCATTTCAATCAAACGAACATAGAAATGTTTTGGGAAACCAACATTTGTTTATAACTTTATTCACCGCTTATGGATTATCGTGTCAACAACAAGATAAATTTGCTTTTTTCCAGTAACAACAAAAGTTACACAAGGTGCCAAACATTTTGGTTCGTTCTTATATTCAGCTGTTAACAAGGCAGGAGCTAAAATAAAAGAAACTGTCAAGGACAATGTAAGTAAATACGTTATGTGGTTAACATTTTATGGAAGGTACAATGGGGCATTATTTTTGCTTTGAAATTGAATTTTTTCACCATGAAACAATATTAACGTTTATATATAAACGCATGTAATTATATGCTTTAATCTTAGATAGCTATTCAAACTATGTACGTAGATTCGATTAATATATTTTCTGCAAACAGTCGGTTACATTAACTTACTGCTTTAAAAAAAAAATTAATTCGTAGCATCCTAGTTCTGAGATACTTTATTTTGTTCATCCAGTAGTCATACCAGGACATAGAATTTATAAATAAAGTTTGGTACATAAATACCAATCATTGCGTGCTTCTTCCTTTTGTATTTCTACAAGCAGTTTTATTTCTAATTGGTAATGTTAATGTTTTTTCTCATCTCTATTTGCAGACAATCCTCGGTGAATTCAACAAGGAACAGGAAGCGTTCATTAAAGGACAAGGTGCTGCTGAATCAGGCCAAGCTCCATGGTTCGGACATAGTAATGAACTCAAAATTAAGGAGGAAATCATGGGTCTATCACAGGATCGACGTAATTTTGTGCGCGCTCCACCGGCTGGAGTTGATTTCCAATTTGATTACGATACAGCATATCCCACAGCTATAGCTATAATGGCTGAGGATCAAGCGCTTGAAAAAATGCGATTCGAACTTGTACCTAAAATGTATATCAAAGTTTTTTTTTATGTTGTTTATCTTTGATTTTATATATTAAATCTGATAACGATTTTGTTTACCAGAATCACAGAGGAGAACTTCTGGAGAAATTACTTTTACCGCGTTTCACTAATTATTCAAGCCGCTGAATTGGGAACATTAGGAGCCGATGGCGTTGGCCAGGCTTCTAGCGAAGACGGTAAGTTTTAATCTATTTTTATTCTTTCTTTATTTAGTATGTTCTAAATTTTTCGTTCTTCTTTTGAGTTAAATAAAATGTTAATGAATATATTTTAATTTTCGTTAAGGAAAATGAGGAAACGTTTAAGTTTATTTCTTGATTTTTCAATTAAGCCTCTCAAGAAGAACCTACTAAACATTATTTGTACAATTTTAATTTTTGCATTTGTGTATATGTATATTCAAAGAAAATTTTTAATTCGCTTTTTTTTTTAATACCTATATTAAAATAAACTTTAAAGTTAAACGTAGATGTTTTAGATGTTAACGTTGCTCGCAAATAATTTCTCTTCTACATTATAATGTTTACAAATTTATAAAAAACTAATTCTTATATGAGTGTGTAAAATGTTTTTATTTAAATTTGGGTGACTTTGATTTGTTATTCTATCCTTGCATTTGTTTTTATTTGACATAAGTAATTACTAGTATCATCGCATATGCAAATAATGGAAATCATTAAAGACTGATATTTAAGAAATATTAAATCTAAAATGCAATTGAATGGACTTTTTTGTATGAATTCTATTATTCATCATTTATTGGCAATGTGTCTTATGACTGTCAATGGGTTTGACCAATAAGCAATACGTATTAAAATAAAATCCAGACAAAATTTTAAACCCATTGATAAATTCATGGAGCCGACTGTATCCAGTCTTTTTCTACATGTGTTTACCACCTTATTCATTTCTCTGCCACGTTGACTTGTCGGTTAGAATCAAAGACTCTGTGGGCTGGAGCATTGAGGTAGACTCGCTCTTCATGTCCCATCGAAACCCATGCAGTTTCCAATTCGAACTACTGTTTTTGTGTTGTTATTAAGTTGGTATGACTGACAACGCAGACCGCCGATAATATAATCTAAAATCTCCAGTGAATGACGATTGCAGGTATTTTACAGAAAGTTATTTGTAAATTATAGTGTGATACAGAAGTTTAGAAGAAAAACGGATATTTCACATAAAAAACACTCAATTTGCACGTGCGATTATGCTTTTATTAGTAACCATAAACTACTAGTATACAATTTAAACCAACTGCTAAGATCAGTATGATAAGTAATTAAACATAAGCTGATTAGCATTGCTGTCCTACATAAAAACGCTTTCATTCTGAGCCCTTTTCCTCTATCTTATCACAATTCATTATGATCGACATTTGTTGGATCCATCATTTTATCCTCTCAATTTAAGTTATTAAAAATGTTACTTTTAATGTCGGAAGATGAACATTGAACATTCACCATCACATACCTAACACTGTGCAATGACAGCGAATGTTCCTTTAATTTAATTTTGTTGCATTTTCATTATTAATTTTTTGTAATTTCTTTCTTTTGTTTCTTTTTATTTATTTTTTGTTTATGTAATTTTTTTTTGTTGGAACACACAAACCCATAATATTATACAAAACACTGGAATCCACAACTGGCAAAATATGCATAAAATATGACAAACAATATAAAACAAATAAATAAAACAAAGCTAAAGCGCAAACTTCCGAAACAAATTCGTCATCAAGCCTTAACATTCCTGCCCCAATCATGGGGCAAAGTGATAACATAAATCTGAAAGAAAATTCAAGCTTACAAAACTCAAATGAAAAATCAGAGAAATCAAAAGAAGAAATTAATACAAATTCAAGTCGAAAATCAAAAACAAAACAACTTTCTGAATCGGAATTTGTTTCGGATACTTTTCAAACTACAGAAACAGATTTAGAAGAAATTAAGGATGGAATGCGTAAACTCGGTATCGACAGTATGACGCAGCAAGCTCTAGAAAACAACGGTAAGATTTTCCTTTAATTTGTATTATTGTATATTTTTTTTAAACTTTTGTTTATTTTGGCCTTGGTTGATTCATTTCAAGTCCCTACTCATTAAACGTAAATCTTATATCATAAGTGCTGGTGTTGCTGCAATAGCAATTTATATAGTTGATATTACATATTTTGTTGTCCTTTACGGATAGATATTTCTTAAATAAATAGGCGTATAAATTATTATGATTGTGTTTGTCAATTACATTTTCAATGCCTAGAAAAAGTATTTAGTCATAGGCTGAAGTTTGTACATATATGTATATAATTATAATAAATAAATTATGAATAAATAGGTGCACACTACGAGTACGTTAGTTTTCCAATAATGTCCACACATCTTTGAATAGTTGTACCTTTACTTTACACTAGTAAGTTTATAAACCTCAGAAGTCAGATGTTAGTGTGCCACCTAAAGCTTATAGGATTCTCAGTGGAATTGTAAATACTCTCTCAAAGATGTTACGAATTTTTCAAGTTAAGGAACGGCATTGAGTATAAATACGGTAGTAAAAAATTCACAAAAATTAAAAGTAAAGCAACAGACCTATTAAGTGTAGATATGTTGAAGATTCAATAGGTTTATTCCAATACATGAAAAGGACAATTTTGTGAAAAAACCTATTGCCTAAAACCTAGTCAATAAAATTTAAAAATCTACTTAGGGATCAATTTCTCTTGATATCAATTTTTCGTTATTTTCTGTTGTTTTACTTTTTTGGAAACGTCTCAGCGTCTTTTGAGAAGCGGCTAATGAGGGATAAATTCGTGATATGTTAATCCAAAATATTGTGTAATCGAAGCAAATAAAAAAATGTATAACGTATTTATTGTCATTATTATTACTTTATATTATCAATAATGAATACGAAGAAAGTGATATTTCTATGTAAAGTGCCAAAAGAAATTTCTTGGGCTAAAGTTCATAACTTAGAAGTGATATTTTATCTATTGATTTACAATCTCTTTTATGAAATTGAATTGAATTAACTTGTAAATTAAAGGAACATACCTAATTTCGGCTTTATTTCCACAATTTTGAAACATGTCAATTTCGAACTGAATCAACAAGAAACATATTTTTTTGACGTTATCTCACTCGCTGACGTTATCCTCATTCGCTCTGATTGCACTCACGCATGGGTTTAAAAATGTGGCCGTTGTTATATATTTTTTATTTTTTCGGTAGCAGGGCTGTTTTTAATTTTTGATATAGGTACGAAATATTTCTAATCGTGGGGTGAAATTCGTTTTAGTAATCCTATTTGTTTGTGTTTTGACATTCCCTTCATTTAGTTCAATAAATACAAGGAAAAAGAAAAAAAAATGTCTTCCGAGAAATGTTTAAAGCACTATCGTAATAGCAAAGACAAAAAAGTCAAATTGATTTTATTTTACTGACATTTTGTTACTTTTAGCCCAAAAAGTACAGAAAAATACCTACCGAGTCGATTCCAAATGATATTCTTTCTTGTAATTTCGGCGTTATCCAATCAGCAACATGTTTACTGTCACTATGTGACTCTAACTCGCATAGAAATACTGCATTTTCCCTATCATTTCACTTAGGCTCATTTGGTTTCTAATTTAATCATGATAATGATTCTGACAACTTCACATTTATTTCAAACCATATTGACAAGAGCAGCTCAATAAGCAAAGACTCAAATTGATTCATAAAAAAAGGCATATCTACTCACATTTTCAACATTGAATTGTTGTTTTTATTATTAATTTGTTTGCATTGCACTTTTTATTTAATTTATAACTAAAATATTTACAAGCAAATCCGTTAGTTATTGGGGCCTTAAATATATTTAAACAAATCTGTTAATTAGTTGTAATTGTTGTATGTACATGCCCGCTTTCAAGTTCCTATTTCTATGACACTATACACAGAATATGACCATGCTTCCTGTTATGGACATTTGATCGCTTTTAAATGTATTGCCCTACACAATTCTACTATATACCTATGTATATAATAGCAACGCTTGCAGAAATCTATAATTTAATTTATTGAATAAATTTTCCTTGAATTCCATAATATTAAATTTCAGTTAACAATATAACCTAAAGATAGCATAGAGAAATTATGTTTTACCCTTTAACCTAATCCTTAAATGATGTCCTTAAACGTTCATATAATACGAGTAGATATAATGCAAATTGAAGGCTATATCTTAAAGCAAATAAACCAAGATTTTCATAACTGCAAACATATAAATTTCTGCAAACAACGTTTAATTTTGTAATTTTCTTAGTTTCTTTTATCTTTATTATGTTTTTCTATTAAGTTTTGTAGATCAGTTAACGAGAAATGTGTAGCTTTTTAAACTAACCATTGGCATACAAAATGTTTTTGTTTAGAATGATAATCGATTTGAAGTTTTTTTTTTGAGCAAAATTAATTGTTTTATTCATGTTTCTAATATTAACCAACACAATACATATTTATGTTGTGTAGATATATATGTTGGGATCAAAGACCGCAATTGACTATCGAGTGCAAAAATCAACCATAGCGTGATGTGCAATGCTAAAAAGGGTATCTTTTTTAGCAATTGCTTTTTTCTTTTAATTGTAAAGTTGTAAAGTTATTATTTCGCTAAATGAGCGATTTTTGTCTTTGACTCTTGCTACGTCTTTAGCGCTTTAGTTACGGTAATTGTTATAGAAATATAACAATCAAACCTAGAGGATGTCTGTTGATATCACAGCGATTTCAGTACCACATACATTTTTGTGTGACAGTTTATGCCTTAAAAAAGAAGCACGTAAGCATTTATGTGGAACTTAAATTATTATGAGTAGTATCAGCACACGGTCCTCAGCTACGTTTGAAAGCCATCTGAACTTGTTTATTTAACATGATTGGCATGAAAATCGATATCATTAAAAATATGCTCAGATTAAAAATTTTTGTTTGCAGCATTTCCTTTTTGAAATGTATACCTACATTGCAATAAGTCCATATATTTAAAAGCTACAATTCTCGTTTTATGTACTTTGAAGAAAGTTAAACATATTATACCAACCGAGTCGTACCTAGTTCAGATGAACACTGTACATAAAATTATGATTTATCTTTTTCTCTTCTTTTTTTCTCAACAGCTTAAGATTAATTATAAAAAGCATTTAAATGTTAAAATATCTTCAAAAAAACTATTTGTATTACCTACTATATTATCACACCAAAAGAGGAAAACAATACCATTCTTGAATATATATTTACAGAATATGTGTACTAAAAATAAGTTCAAATAGTATCATGAAAAAGACGTTTAAGATTTTTTGAATTAGTAGAATAATAAAGTAAAACGTTCAATATAAGAACTTACAATTTTAAATGAAAAAAAGGCAACTTATCGCATTTTGAGAAATCTTTACAAACTTCTGCATTGCTCTTTTTCCATCTCATCGAAGCCCCAAACAAATGAAAAGCTGCACAAGCTGCATTTTTGTAGAGTTCTAGAATACATACATTCTACATAGTATACGAGTACATGCGAAAGTCATATTTATTAATGTTTACCTAATATAAAAACAGACATTCACCGAAGACACGAAATACATATTAATTTTTGAGTTGAGTTTTTACATATTTATTTGAATTCATGAAACATTATTATTTGGCTTTTTATTCTTGTATTTGTTGTATACATTTGTATGCTTTTTTTATTAATTACATTTTAAAAATAAATGGTTGAAAATGCTTAAGGAAAATAAGTGAAAATATTGAGTTTGTGCAAGCAAGATCAACGTTCGACTACAACACTGCAAAAATATATTAACCGAAATTCGATAGGAGTATTTTTGATCGACCGTCTATACCAAATGATATTAGGTATCTATTAACTAATATTTCATAACTTTTTTTAAGAAAATGGAATTACTTAACACATTTCGAGCAGGGATTGAGGAGAGGATATACATATGTACATTGTGTAATTAAAATTGATTTTTGTTAGCTATGAGTGCCAAATAATGATTTTTATATTAGTCTGCAAAGACTGTCTCTTTATTGTCAAAGAAATGCAACATTTTATAAAATTAAATTTCGATAGATGCCGATTAAGCCGATCAAATGATTTTGTTTGTAGTAGTTGCAATTCTTCTTTTATTTCTCATACACTTTTCTCTCCCAGATATTGCTATTCCCCAAACTACTAGAAAGTAAAGTCATGCACTTGAAATTAGCTATATTTGGTATAAATGGCGTGACTATTAAATTTCGTATTGGCAAGAATATCTTACATCCAGATTATCTAAATTTTACAAATTTACAATGGCGAGTTTCTCAATATAAAATTACCTATTGCTACTAACAATAAACTTAAACTTATTATTATTAGTAAATTCCATTTTATTTAAGGTGGTTATGAGTATTAGTAGAACCTTTGTATTTGTTATAAAGGAAATATATCGCTCCTAAGCAAAGTCAAATTTACCTTCATTCGCCAGCGCTAGTTATGCGAAAAGAAAAAAATTCACGATACTTTGAATAAAAATAAATATTCACTTATTGACCTATTTTTCCCACCTAATTCTGTTACTGTGTACCTGTACAGTATATTTCATTTTAATAACAACTAAGAAATGCAACAAATTGAATTAAATTCAATTCATATGTTAATTTTATTATCGAAATGCTTATCTATATTATGCACACAAAATATAATCAGTTTTAATGAAATGTTTCAGTTTACTTACATTTTAGATTTTATTTGTAGATAATGTTTACGTTCGCTTACAACGTTAGATAGTTACTGTGAATTTGTAAGATAGTCTTTCGTTTATTTATAATTCATTTATTTTTTCCCCATTTTCCAAAGTTTGATTATTTTTTAAATTCTCCAAAACAAAATAAGATATATAAAATTGATTTGTATTGAAATCATATATTTGTTTCTTTTTTATTTCGATTCATCTTTCAGAAGATTGAATGGATTAACGATTAATTATAAAATAAACTAAAATTTTAATAAAAAAAATTATATAAAAATACAGATATATATATACAAAATTTTGTGTGGTAAGTTTACATTACATTTATTTCGTTTGTTATTAAAAATAAAGCAAAATTTCTTAAATATTTTGGGAAAATATCAAAATTATTGTTAAATTCATTCCTAAATAAATTTCATATCTGAGTGTAATTTCTTGTTCACGTTCGTTTGTTAAAAAAGAAAAACATTTTTTTTTTCAAAATTGTCATTATAATCATTTCCTTGATATTTATACGCCACTGTATTTGATATAATACTTCTTTTTTATTGGCTAAATTATTTTTTAAATGTGTTTTTATACCTATGTTGTAGAAATTTCGGTTGTTCAACCATATAGTTGAAAATTGGTGTTTTACAAAGACTTACGTTATGTTGGTAATGCCTTTTATGTATGTCGTTTTGCTAAACTTAAATATTGTTGTTGAACTTTTATAATACTACCTACCTACCTATATTATTAAATTAAAAACAAAAAAATGCTACTTGAGAGTATAATATGTGTATAGAGAAGAGTTTAGAAAGCTTGCTTTATTTATGTGAATTAAATCTAGTACTAAAACGGATTTTTGTTGTTTTTTTTTTGCAATTAGATAACATGCTTGTAGAGGAATAACTCTAGGAATTTAAGTAAATATTATTTATATAAGAAAAATTGTATATTTTTATTTTATTTAATACAATAGTTTATACAGGCAGGTGTTCTGTAGGACTTTTGTATTTCGCGATAATTTGCTATTATTCTCAAAAAAAATCGAAGTGCATTGTAAACGTCAATGTCAATATAAAACCGAATAACTTAAGACAACTTTTAACGTTTGGTAATCAGCCGTCATGATGTAAAGAGTTCCCTCGTGGTTTTGATAAGAAAAAATAACGTACATGACGATTGTCGCTCTGAGCTTGTCTCAATTTTTACGTCTGAAAGAAAAAATGTTAGGAGAAAGCTTCTTAATTCAACCGTTCGCATACGGCGTAATTTATGTCCATTTCCATTCGTGCATTTCATTTACTGAAAAGGAAATACCTATTCGAAATTATTATTATATTATTGTTTTTTAAGTTGTCCAATGCTGAAACATTAAGAACAATATTTTATTAGCAATCTGACAAACATAACTTTAAAACTTAGACAACTACTGCAATCTTTAACACGGCTATCAAGCACTTCCTTTTATAATAGGGCTTATCTGTTTTTATAATATACTCTCTGTTACATTTTTATTTTAATGAAACCCAAACATGATTTCTATTCGTTTATGATTGGTTTAACTTTTTTCTTAAAACTCACCACACAAAATACCAATTGAGTGCTATCCTTCTTTACTTATTGATACATATAAAAATTTTTTGTTTCTATTTTAATTTCGGTAACTTTGTAACTATGAAAAAATGCGGTACCGAATTCAATTAATGTATAATACATGTTTAAGGAAAGCAAATTTTTCATCAAAAGATGTATAACATGTAATACACATTACTTGAATGCCATCAGGTCAGATACCCTTTTAATCTTTAATTAGGTAACTTCTGTGTGAAGGCAACAAATTGAAGTGACTGATGGTATCTACTGTTGTTTTCTAATGCATTTCTCTATGCTATCAAATATATTTCGTTTTTTTTTTTTTAATTTAATAATTTTGTGTATACTTGTACGTACATGTGAAATATTATTACCTACAATATTCTTGAAATATTTGTAATTGCTTTTTCGCCAAACTTGTTTTACTTGTTTAATGGATGCTCTTATTTTAATCGCAATCATAACATTTTTCGGTTAGGGACTAACACACGGTTTATAACAACTTGTAATAAGAAAGTTGGTTGACGGGTAGTTTATTTGGACGTAATATACAAAATTTGTAAATATGTACAGTACATGCTTTTATTTATAAAGAAAACGAAAAAACAGATTAATTGATTTTGTTTCTGAAATTCCTTTGCAGTGCCTTCGAAAATAAATTTCTGTTATGGTTTTTGTCTCAATATACCGTTGAATTATTCTAACAAACCTAGGTATGACCATCTATCAATCAGTATTTACCTTTCTCTACCTCTGCGTAAAATGCATTTGATAAAATATAACAATTTTTCTGACATCTTAACATTCAAATTGGACTGGTATTTATGTTAAGTATTGTAATATGACTGCAAATGCAATTACATATTTCTATTTATGTACTGTCAACAACTTACGCCCGTATTCTGGATCTAGCTTAAATACGGTCGTATGCAGACCAATTCCGTTTCGTATTATTCAAATTTATACAGTGTCCATGTAGAATGATGAATTCATCTATTAATGACCAAAAAAGCCGACGGAAAAATCTTCCATTTTATTGTACTTATAAAATGTGCTGTTATGCTGCTATAGTTCCCCGCAGCATTTGATGGCAGAAGACAAAATTTACCAGCGCTGGTAATGTAATGACAAGTTTTCGTGAATTACTGTCAAATTCATATAAATATTTGATATGGTAAACTGCACTGCATTATGATTTTTTTAGCAAAAAAGTTGCAACAAACGAATACGCTGTAGACAGAAGTTTGGCTGGTTGGAAAAGCTGACACTGAGATTTATATCTTGTTTTACTTTTAGTCATTGATAGTTAATGCCGTTTACATATTTTTTGTTCAAAGACGCATTTATGATTTGTAATTTAAATTCGAATAGTAGTGACTTGCAATAAAAATTAGGCGAACAACATATAAGAAAGTAAAATGTGTAACTGCAGCTAAAGAAGTCAAAATATTAATTATTCAAAGCATGAAGACATTATTTAAAATATAATTTTCTGTTTTAACATTCTTGGGGCTTATTTAGAACCTTTTTATTTATTTATCATTTTATTGAAATGAGCTTTGCAAATTTTTGTTCTAAAAAAACAATTTTCTATTGCTCATTTACTATCACAAAAAAAAAAAAATCAACAGCAAAAGCACATTTTAAGTATTTTATTTTATTATCTATCATTGTTCTGCTTTTCTGTATTAAATCATTTCATTCTATATCACAACCTTTCGTATACGTAGAAGACATAAATTTACCACAAAACTTATTTATAAAATTACTACTTATATACTAAAATTTTGTTAGAGTGTAGTTATTTAAAAGTTTTTAAATAATAAGACTAACCTAACAGGATAAATCTAAAATTATGTTATATGAGTAAAAGCAAACTCAAACAAAATAAATATAACACAATATGAATAAATGAAACAAATAAATATATGCCAAACATATTTAGAGGAACAATGGGAAAAGGATCTGGAAGCTGAATTACAAGAATACGAAGTTGTTGCGGACGGTGGAGCATCTGGGGGCGGTGGAGAAACATCAAAAACTACGATACGCAATCGTAGTCCATCTAACAATGATTGGGAACAATATGCTGATCTTATCGATGAGACCGATGATTTAAAGTAATTAAGAGCCTATATCGTAGCTTTTTCTAAGTTCTCCTGAGTTTTTCTCATTTTGTTGTTTTTCTTATTCTTACATTCTTTTTCCGGGATATGTCATGTATTTTTCACACGTTCAAAACCTTCATTCTATCGCCTTGATTTGCAAATTTTGTAATACGTTGTATTTTTTTAACAAATCCCCAATTCATATGACAGAACTTTAAAAAGTTTAAAAAAGGTAATGTTAGGCTAATGGAGGTTAAGCGCCTCTACTCAACCTCGAGATCAGGGTTAAAACGACAGGTTTATATTTATCTTTATTCACAAAATAATATTTTAATATCTAGTTTTGAAATATAGGGGTATTTGGCACTAACACACAAATAGACTTGTTAGAAACAACAAAATGATATAAACATCATTCTTACATCTTTCATAGTTCCCATAGGTTCACCAAAACAAAATGTATTTGAATATAGTAAGAAAATATAAATGAATCGACTAAGCGAACATTATGTGAAATTTATATATATAATATATACATATATGCATTTTAAATTTGATGTATTAACAAAAAAAAAAATAATGTATTGTAACTATAAAATTGCAATATAAAAAAATTATAAAAACAAAATATTTAGGGCTCATTTTAGCTAAATTATGTTATTATAAATATTATTATATAGATATATATAAATAAAGAGTATTCAAATAGTTAACCAATGTTTATTGCAAGAAAGAAAATAACATATTTAATTTGTATGATTATTATTATATACAAATACATTTAAAACTGTAAATATTACTTAAAAGAAAAATTAATATAAATATTCACTATATACTGCTTATGGTCGTTTCTTTCTTTGTTGACTCATTCTATCGAACCAGAGGCAGTAGATATAAAAAAAAACAACATACATATTTTTTATTGTTATTTTTGTGGGAAATAGTTGGAAACATTTAAATAAAACATAACTTTTGAAAAAAAAAATTATATAATTTGAGACTGTTTTTCAGCGCAATTATAGTTTTATCATAGTATAAAAATATATAATTCAAATAAAACAAAAACACATAAGGAATATACTTATATCTCAAAACGAAACGTTTAAAGTAAAAGAATTATTTTGTAAATTCTATGTAATAAAAGCATAAATGCAACTTCAGTGAATTTTTGTTTGCTTTGAAGTTTATTTGTATTAAATTCAATAGTTATATTAAACAAAAAAACTTTTAAATTTTCTTCCCTTTGTAATTTGTTTAAAAAATAAATTCAACAATAACTATATATAAATAATTCTATATGTATATTCTATTCTATATATGTATGTATATTGTAAAATTTTCAAATTTTGGAATTAGCACATTTGGGAATATACTTTATGAATAAATACAAAAGTAGTTATCGGTTTGTTTATTTTTTGGAAGTTGGAAGTAAGCAAATGTAAGCAATTATTTCAAAGAAAATATTTAAAGGTGTATATTTACTAAAAAAAAGCAATCAGATAAACTTTATTTATGATTGTTAACATCTTTTTGAAAAATAAGAAACGGTATCGAACCAAATTCATAACAAAAATAATTCTACCAACCAAAAGAACAATGCGAAGGAACTTAAGTATAATAATATTAATAAAGGAAAAGTGTAAAACTATTCAAATACAAGCAAAGCGTGTCGTATTCTTTTTTTTTTTTACAGAATACTTTACGGGTGACCTACGTAGATATACCTAGGTCCTAGATTATGCAAAATAACAAAATGAGCAATGCAGTTTTGAGATTTTTATGAATTTACATGTTAGGATCTGTCCTGGATTGTTCGATAAACTACATGCGACATGCCGATCGTGCATTTATGTAGGTACTAGCTTTTACACGCCACTTCGCCCGCGCGGGACTCAAGAATGAAAACTCAAAATACTAGGAGAAGAAGTATTGCTTAAAAACCATTGCCTATCAGAGATAAAAACATTTTTATGTGCCATATCAGCAAACGGCGATTTATGCCTCAAAACAGACATATTTCAGAAGACAACAACTTAAAATAATTTAAGTGCACACATCTGCAACTATCGCGACCGCTGTTGAAGCGCTGAAGTTGAAGCGTTTCCAGAAAAAAATATTTAACGAAATACCTACTCGATTAGGAACTCAGAAGTTCTGAACCTGTTTGGATATCACATATACTACATATGTAAAGATATTTTTTAAGATTCACTGTGGCCTTCTGCTTCACTATTAAAACTCCAATTTTTAAGAATAATAATATACCTTTGGTTTCGTTGTATCTTTCTCCAAGCCAAAAAAACGTTCCATGTTTATTTACTTAAAACCAATTATCTTCGCTTTATTTAACATCATGCAATGTATAAAAGCATACATTAAATATATAAAATATCATCAAATAAAACAAATACATAATATTAATATCAGTTTGACCTTAATCCTAAAACGTTTAAGGTGACTTTTGTTTGTATTTTATACTTTGGTATACAGGGCCATTGTATCCAATCGCCTGCTGCTGATTACTTTGTCGTTTGACGCCTCCAGTAGCATCTCGCCAGATCATGGCTAATAAAATATAGAAACCACCAACAACCTTGCTACACAAGTCAATAATACGCATAAAAATTGGTGTCGAAACCACCAACAGCCTCCGAAATTCGATCATGAATCGAATAGTAAAAATGCCAATAAATTTTATCGCTTGCACTGAAGCGGAAAGCAGTGAAATCGCAATAAGAGAAAAGAATTTTAACACAGCTTTAAGGTTTTCCTTTGATATGTCATTAGACATAAATTCGTAAGCTGTTCGCTTTATACTCGTTCCCCAGCCGGTCAAAACTTGTATAAAATCCTTTAGGCTGATAGAACCGGGTTCCTTAATTAGTCCATCAGCCAAGCGAACAACAGATGAAGTGTCTGGCTCCGATTCAACTGCACGCACGGCCTTAAGTTTAACGATGACCTCATTTTGTCTGAAACGCACTGCTTTTATACTGAACCAATACTGGTCAAAGGCCAGTTCATCCAACTCTGCCCAAATGGACGTATCTGAAAGATGATTGGATGATGAATTAGTTGTTGTGATTCCGATCCACATAGGAGACGCTTCATTCTGATAGAACTGCAACAATCTGCTCCGGATGTCTTCGAGAACGATTTTGAGATCTTTTTCGTTACGATTTAGCACTATAAGATCTCTGTACCCATTAACTGAATCCACGTAACACCGCTCTTTGTAGAATCCCTTGAATAATCTCGATTTCAGCATTTGTTTGCAAAATGAATGAAGAGCTTCTTCATGGGGATTGGATAAAGATCTGGCAGGTGAGTCACGGAGCATTGTCCAGTCTATCTCTAGAAAATCAAAATGTTAACTGAATTTACGACACTTGCATATAGTTATTAAATTTGCCTACTTAAATATTCAGCGAGATTAAAGTAAAAGCGGGGTTTAAAAAAAAGACAAGCCAAGAAAATAATTATTTTCACTTTTTATTTGGCTTTCTTTCAACTGTCACCGCTAGTTGACACTTGAGACTTGACATTTAATAGGCTATTAATGGCGTGTTCGTTTGGGATTCTCATGTCGTTTTCGATTGGTAATCCAGAATCGTCCGGAAGCAATCCGAACGATTCTGAAAGCGTTCGATTGGCACTCAACTGACAGTTCTTCTACTGAAAAGAAGAGAAATTTGCTTCTGGATTTGAATTCAGAATCGCGGAGAGTTCTTCCGGACGCTTCTGGATTACCAATCGAAAACGACATTCTCAAAGAAATTTGTTGAGTAAAAACTAGTAAGATTCTCAGTGGAGGGGTAATAACTTGCTCTCTCGAAGCCGCTCCCTTTTACGAATTGTTCATGTTAGGGAACGACATTGAGTAAAAATGCGTAAGAATTACCTAGTAAAAATTCGTAAGATTTAAAAGTAAAGGAATATGTGCTAGAGTTCTAGCGCAAATGCTGAAATGTCAGTTTTTTTTATATTGAGTTTAGCATGCCGCTAGTCATCTAGCGGGCAATGGAACGCGGGCATTGCTTTTCAAGCGGCTTTTCGTAATTTTGTTTTGAAAAAATTCTGAATGAATTTTATTTCATTTTTAATCTTCAACGTAAAATTTAGCCTGGACACTTAAAATGATTATTAGTACCGCGGAATATGTGTAAATCTAGAAAAAATATCGAGATCTGCAAAAAGTGATCTGGGTAAAAAAAAAGATTGGTGTGTTTGCCCAATGGAACATGAAAAGTGATCTAGATAAAAAAAATATTATATTTTGTCCCAATAGAAAACCACATCAACTATACATAACGTGACCAACTCTTTGACAAGTAAGCGCTGTAAAACCGAGACCGAAAAACTGTATAAAAACTGTGCCATTTTAACAGCGAATTATACGTTTTTTTAACTATTCAAATAACATTTCTAACATGTCTAAGACAAGGCGCGCACCGAAGTGGTGTGGCAGTGGCGTCGTGATCAAGTGGCAGGTGGCATAGGAGTGAGTGATATGAAAGTGATTTAACGCACACTGAAGAGGCAAACAACGTATGGTGCTACCGATTCATCAGTTCTTAAAAAATGTCGTCATAATTGTTAAATTCTTTGTCGTTTCGCATGTTTTTAGTTTCCGGGTAAACAAAATACGCAGTTGTATTGTTGTAATGCCAAAATCCACGTCTTCACCAGCCTCTAAACCTGCCACTTGGACACCACGCCATCCACTGACACACCACTTCGGTGCGCGCCTTGTCTTATAATACTCGCCGAAACCAAAACACAAAATACAAATTCAAACAAAAAGATAGTTATATGAAAGGACCTCCAGTTCACTAATGAAAGTATATTTCAGAACAGGGAAGGAGTAAAGGAAACGAATTTATTTGGATATAATGTATGGTATGTCTTTTCGGCGATTTTATTATGTAAAATTCGCTGCGTTTTCTAATTACGCTGCACAACACGCAACACTCCACATTGCATAGAGCGCACCCGTGAAGTGAATTCGGTAGGAACCTACCAAATATTTTTTTCATGTGGAAAAACTGTATAAATGCTGTATTCTCATGTTTTTGCTGTATATGTTTTTCTGACAATTCCGCGCTGTATCGACTGACTGAAAAACTGTACTATACAGCGAAAAACTGTACAGTTGGTCACTTTAACTATACAGAATAAACTCCATTCAAGGTTTAAACGAAACTATGAAACAGAATAAATGGATTAAACTACAGTTTAAATCAAAAGTGTACTTTAATCGCCTACTGTGAATCTAGGGTATAGGTGTTGTTCTCTCAACAATAATTCATAGTATGGACCACGTATGGAGTATGCTTACCCATCCGCTCGCGTGTAATAATACAAATACAGTAGATTGTAGGGGGGGAAGTGGTATATTGGATCCCAGATCACTGCGGCCACAAGTGGGCCTATTGTGATGTCCTCCATTTATAGCTCATCCATGATGCCGCAGTTTGTTATAAAGGGGGCGAAGGCGGCTAGCTCTTTGGGTGTGCTGGCAGCTATGCCCGCTGCTTCGAGGTAGAATTTACCTAGATAACGTTGACGTGTTTTTATTAAACAGTTGCAGTCACATAGTATGTGTTCCGCTGTTTCTGCGTCCTCGTTGCATAGTCTGATGCAAGTGTTGTCTTGTACTATACTTGTGGTAACACTGATACCACCATCTCAATGTGGTAACACTGGTGCCACCATCTTTGAATACATCCATCTGACACCGAACAACAAAGCGCCATCTGCTTTGCAGTCGGTTTTAGAAGATCGTGACGATGGTTGATGTCAATATTGATAGATCCTAACATTCAATAAAAGTTCACATTCTTATCTTGAGAAAATAAAGTGTTTTGTTTTATTTATATTGCCTTTCAGCGGTAATACCACATTTGGCGACGAGGAAAAGTGATTTTTTTTTTGTATATACACAGACGCAGTGCAAACAGAAAAGTACACTTTGTTTTTCTTCAGTGACAATTCACAAAATGGCGTCAACTGCACAAAATTTTAATTTCGACAAATTTCTTCCAGAACGGGAAGATTGGGAATATTACATCCAGCGTTTCGAGACTGAACTTGGTATTTATGGTCTAGACGCAGACAAGGAACCAGACAGACGGAAGCTTTTATTATCTAAGGTGGGTGCAGATGCATGAATGCACGCTGCTCCATCAAGGTCGGTAAAGAACTCACCGAGACCTTCGATGTCAAAAAAGGATTTAGACAAGGCGATGCGCTGTCATGTGACTTCTTCAACATCGTTCTTGAAAGAATAGTGCAAAACTCAAACGCTAACACCAGAGGCACTATCTTTCAAAAGTCCGTCCACCTACTCGCCTACGCCGACGACATCGACATAATCGGCAGAACGCAGCGTGATGTCACTGGCGCGTTCGTGGGCATTGAGACGGAAGCGGCGAAAATGGGTTTGGCGGTCAATGAGGGCAAGACAAAGTATATGCTGTCATCAAGAAAGGACACCCAACACCGACGTCTTGGACAGAACGTCACTATAGACAGATATAACTTTGAAGTGGTAAAGGACTTTGTCTACCTAGGCTCCGCTATAAACTCAGACAATGACACCAGCGCTGAGATTAAACGAAGAATAACTCTTGCCAATCGCTGTTTCTTTGGGCTAAGAAAGCAATTGAGTAGCAAAGCCCTCTCTCGAACAACTAAAGTGACCCTTTATAAGACCCTAATCATCCCTGTCCTACTTTATGGTGCAGAGGCATGGACTCTATCAAAAGTGGATGAGGCTACTGCTACTCCAACGACTGCGGTGGCTGGGTCATGTAGAGCGAATGGACGTGAATGCTCCGGCCCGGAAGATCTTCGAATCCACACCCGAGGGACGGCGCAGTAGAGGAAGACCGCGACTCAGGTGGCGCACGCAAGTGGAAGGGGACCTCAACCAACTTAGCGTGCGAAACTGGAGGCAGCTGGCCAAAGATCGTGCTGGCTGGAGACGCTTGTTGGTTGAGGCCCAGGTCCACCCCGGACTGTAGCGCCACCTTAAGTAAGTAAGTAAGTAAGGGTGCAGATGCATTCAAGATCTTAGTTGACCATTTTCGCCCAGATGCAGTGAACGAGAAAACATATACCGTCATCAGCGATGCATTAAATACATACTACGGTAAACAAACTCGTGTGTTGGCTGAGCGACGCACTTTTAGCTTCAGAACACGAAAAGACGACGAAACCGTCGCACAATTCGTCAATTCCCTACGTGCACTTGCAGGAGATTGTGATTTTGGCGCTAACCTAAATGAACGAATTCGCGATCAATTGGTAATCGGTATCAATAACTCTGTGTGGCAACAGGAATTAATACGATTATACCCAACCAACGATTCAACCCTTAACGCAGTCATCAGCTATGAATATGCAACAAGCATCTATTCAAACGCAGCGGTTGGAATCATTGGCACATAACGAAGGAACACACACATTCCGTGTACAATACAGCGCAAAATCAAGGTCAAATCCAACGTCTCACAAACAAACTGCAGCTGCCACGTCTACAGCAAAGGAATTGGATGCCACAGTGACTTGTGTAAAGTGCGGTAAACAAAAACAACAACAATGCGAAATGTAAAGCTGAAGGTAAAAGCTGTCGTGCGTGCGGTCGTATGGGACATTTTTTAACAGTGTGTATTGCATCGGGAAATGCGAAAGTTAAACAAAAAAGGAAATCAAACACAAATTCAGTGCGGCAATCAAATGATAATACACATATTTGTTGTGACAGTAATTTATCTAATGTTCGATCTTTATCTTGTGCAGTGAATAAAGTGTTGATTCCTACTTTATTAAACGGGGTAAAACTTGACGTGCTCTACGATCCTGGTGCATCACATTCGGTAATCAGTCGCGACATATGGAAACGAATCGGGAATCCGAAACTTACACCTACTAAAAATCTAATCGCGTATACAGACGTAGAAATCGAGACTCTTGGCGTGACGAGCGTAAAAGTGAGTGCTCTTAGAAAGACATTAGATTTGCCGGTTCATGTCGTAAAAAAAAGTGACATTCCATTGTTCGGACTTGATTGGTCGTTCGCATTTAAAGTTCCTATGCCGGAGGGTGTTAGAATTTGCACAGTGAATAAAACAACAAATACAAATTCGTGCGGTGATCAAACAAACAAACTTTTGTCGGAATTTAAAGACTTATTTAGTGACAAAATTGGTGCTTTGAATGGAAGACAAGTGAAAATACATATATCAGGTGATGTGAAACCGAAAGCTTTTCGACCAAGACCTGTTCCAATCGCGTTACAAGACAGTGTTCGGGCCGAATTACAACGTTTATATCGGGAAGACATAATTGAGCCAATCGACACATCGAGAGAAGCCATTACTTGGGCATCGCCAGTCGTCGTATCTGTGAAGTCAAACGGAAACATCCGATTGTGCGGGGACTTCAGGGTGACGATAAACCCACACGTTCAGATTGACGACTATCCTCTTCCACGGTTTGAGGATATCACATCGAAGTTAGCCGGTGGTTTAAAGTTTTCACGAATTGACTTAAAAGATGCATACCTACAAATGCCTGTACACCCGGAATCACGACAGTATTTAGTCATATCAACTATCAACGGATACTATCAATACAAGCGATTGCCTTTCGGTGTATCGTTTGCACCTTCGCTATTCCAGAAAACAATGGACGAGTTAATATCGGGAATACCGGGAGTGGTTTGTTATTTAGATGATATTCTTATCACCGCAGATGATAATGAAACACATTTACAACGCCTGCGACAAGTTCTACAACGTTTAACAATTGCTGGTGTGCGAACGCAACCAAACAAATGCATTTTTATGAGTGATAGTGTTAAATTTCTCAGACATATAATAGACAAACACGGATTACATCCAACAGAGGAACATTTGAACGCGATAAACAAGATGCCAAGTCCAACAAATATTGGTGAGTTACGATCTTTCTTAGGCTCTATTACGTATTATAATAGATTCATTAAGAATTTGCAAATAACATGCGCACCATTATATACTAAATTACGTAAAAACCAAAACTGGTCGTGGACTCGAGAAGACGAAGACATTTTCATGACATTAAAAACAATATTGACATCAACAGACACATTAGTACATTACGATCCCAAATTATTACTAGTTCTCCAAACTGATGCTAGTGACATTGGAGCGGGGGCAGTATTATTCCACAAGTACGAGAACGGTGAGGTTAAACCAATTGCTTTTGCGTCACGAACATTTAACACCACAGAAAAGAGGTACGCTACAATCGACAAAGAAGCACTTGCCATTGTTTTTGGCGTAACAAAATTTAATCAATATTTGTACGGTAGACACTTCACATTGTATACGGATCATAAACCACTTGAACGCATTTTTGGCGATAACCGTGAAACACCAAAAATTATTTCGAATCGACTGGTCCGTTGGGCAATGTTTTTGGGATCCTACAACTATACAATTAAGTACATCAAAGGGAAAGATAACAGTCCAGCAGACGCTTTATCTCGACTTCCACTTCCGGATGAACAAAAATCGGATGGTGAAGAATTAGGTCTGTTATATGGAGGTCATCTTTTACACTTACGTTTAGACACACTACCTGTAACGAAGAGACATCTACAAAAATGTACGAAGACTGATCTAGTCTGTCGGCAGTTAATTTCGTTCATAACAAATTCTTGGCCGCGACGAGAGAACGTGCCTAATCATCTTCGACATTACTACGAGAAACGCGACGAACTTTCCTATGAAGACAATCTCCTTCTTTGGCAGGGAAGGCTTATCATTCCGACAACGCTTCAGAAGACAGCACTGGACATGCTACACGAAGGACATCCGGGAGTTTCAGCGATGCAGTCATCGGCTAAATTTCACGTTTATTGGCCAAATGTTAATGCGGATATTGTCAGTTTCGTTCAACGCTGTGAAGCTTGCCAGGAATCAAAACCAAATGATAGCAACGTGCCACTGTATCCTTGGAATTCACCATCAGAGACCTGGGCAAGAATTCATATAGATTTTGCAGGTCCATTTGAAGGAAAAATGTGGTTACTTGTAATCGACGCATATTCCCATTGGCTAGAGGTAGTACCAATGGTCGACATAAAAACATTACCAGTCATCAACAAGTTGGAGGAAATTTTCGCGAGGTTTGGCATTCCAAAAATAATCGTGTCAGACAACGGCCCTTAACTTGTGTCATCGGAGTTTAAACAGTTTTGCGAAAATAACGGTATTACGCACGTCAAGACCACGCCTTACCATCCGAAAACAAATGGATTGGTAGAACGAGCTGTAAGGACTTTTAAGGAACGGATGAAAGCAAGCAGACATAATGCAGATCTTTATGGACGACTACAAATGTTTTTGTTTAACTACAGAAATACCATACAACGTTCGACTGGTCGTTCTCCAAGTATGCTAATGTTCGGAAGACCTTTACGAACACGGTGGGACCTTATGAAACCAGACGTAAACAAAACTATGGACAAGGAAAAACTAAAACAACAATTCAACTACAAGCGGACAATGGATAAATTTTTCGAGACGGGGGAGAAAGTCTGGGTCAAACGCCCGTTATCAAAGGGTTACGAACGAGGACATATCATCAAGCAGCAGGGACCTTATTCGTATATTGTAAATGTGTGCGGAACTCATCGACGAAAACATGCTGACCAGTTACGTCATCGTGAAGATCCAGAAGCTTACAATCAGCCGTGTAAACCAGATTCGACATTCAGTAAACCAGACACGACATCTTTTAAACCAGCTACGACATCATTTCAACCAGCTACGACATCATTTCAACCAGCTACGACATCTTTTAAACCAGCTACAACGACATGTGAACCAGCCATAACATTATTTGAACCATACACCAGATTAGACGAACACAATGATAGCGGCAATTCATCAATAACACAAGAAGCTGTAATCGAACGTGAACCAGATCATGCAACTGACCAAACCAGAGATTTCCAACATCGAAGGAATCCTCCAAGACAACGGCGAGCACCCGCTCGGTACAGAGATTAACTTTTCTAAGTGGGGGAGGAATGTGGTAACACTGATACCACCATCTCAATGTGGTAACACTGGTGCCACCATCTTTGAATACATCCATCTGACACCGAACAACAACGCGCCATCTGCTTTGCAGTCGGGTTTAGATCGTGACGATGGTTGATGTCAAAATTGATAGATCCTAACCATTGACTTATTATATATGGACTGCTAGTAGGCGTCTCGCGTTGGTTCCAACATAACCACTAGCCCTCTTGGTTCGGAGCGGAATAATTTGGAAATTCACACTTTTTTGTTGTGGCATCTATTGTTAACAATGACGCAACAATTTGAATTTCCACAGTTTTACTTGCCAAATCCACTAACGCCCAATAGGTGTCTCTAGCATTCTATGGAGAAATCAAAGATGGTTGTGATAATTGGCTTCGTTTTCCAATGCCATCTACTTTAAACAGTGACGCAACAATTTGAATTTAAATGTTTTAGCTCATAAATTCTCTCACGCCCAATAGGTGTCTCTAGCATTCTATGGAGAAATCCAAGATGGTTCGTTATTTTGTTTCACTTATTTTTCGCTCCGAACCAAGAGCGCTAGTTTATGTTGGCGTCATTTTCTGAGCAAAATTTGTATGAACTGACATTTCACTAGCAGTCCATATATAATAAGTCAATGATCCTAACATTCAATAAAAGTTCACATTCTTATCTTGAGAAAATAAAGTGTTTTGTTTTATTTATATTGCCTTTCAGCGGTAATACCACAATACTCTATACCCATTGTCATCAGGTGTTTTTTGACTCGATAGTGCCCTGTGAGGAAGCCTGTGACCAATCGAATCTGACTTCTACTTAATTGTAGGAGTTGTTTCGTTTTTTTTGTGGGAACTGTTTGGCATTAAGTTTTTGGCTTGCTTGTTTCCTTCGGTGGTACTCCAGAAATGGAGCTTCTGGAGTCCCAGACTAGTTTTGATGTTATTTCAAAGGCGTCAATTGCAAGTAGAGCTGCCTTGCTATCAGAGAGAATGTAAATGTTCTTATTTGTTATAGCCCTGTTTAGACTCTCTCGAATGCAGAGTTCTATTGCGTGTATTTCGGACTGAAATACGGAACTGCTTATCCATACTAGCGAATAGGGATGTTTTAGTGCAGAGACCGTATACTCCGGCTCCAAATCCTTCATCTCCTTTGGATGTATACCATACAAGTGAACCGTTGGCAAATGTTGGTTTGTTCTGTTCCCAGTTTAGACGGTCTGGGAATGTAACATTGAAGTTGTGTCGGAAGTTATACCTTGGTAGACATTTTTCTGTCAAGTGTATTCTAAGTAGTTCATTTTGTCTCAATTCTTGTAGGATATCAGTGTGGACAATGTTGGAGTTTGATTCATCTTCTGTGATGAGCATATAGGCGTTAACCATATTGCTTCTTTCATGAGTTCTAGATGAAGTGGTGGGATGTTTAGGATAACCTCGGGTGCAGCTGTTGGTGAAGTTTTCATTGCTCCAGTTGCACAGACACATGCTTGTCTCTATATTTTGTTGAGTTTAGCCTGTGCTGACCTCTGCGTTGCTTTATGCCACCACCCGGCTGCAAATGCAGTAACCTAATACTGATCCGATAAGTGTCACCATAGAATGCTGAAAAAATTGTTTAAATCGGCTGAGTTATTACAGAAATAGCCACCGTTAGCCCATAGCTTCACCATTACCTACATATTGCTGAAAGAACTTTTAAAATCAGCAAAATAGTTCCACAGCCAGCCCCTACCCCACCCCCATAACACCGTTGAACGAATTTTTAAAATCGGATGAATAGGTCCAGAGATACCGTTAGCAATCCTACCCTCTTTCAGTTTTGTGGGACTTATTTATCCTAAGAAATTTAACATTGCAGACGGAAGCGGATATTATTATGGGTATGGTGTATAGGGGTTCATTTTGATTTCTCTTTAATAGGTAAAATATGTGCATTGTGCTTCCAAAGTTGTGTTTCAAAGGGAAACAGCAAACAGTAGTTAAGGGGTAGGTAACTATAGAAACGCTGAAATTAAATTATAAACAAATATTGCTGCTAGGCCAACTAACACATTGGTAACAAACAAGAGAAGCATTTTAATAACGAGAGTTACTTGCAATTGGCCTTTAAATTAAATAGTTATTTAAGATGATCTTCCAAATTAAACACAACTTCGTCTTCCTATTTGTAATAACACGTCTTCTAGTGGGTGAAAGTTTTACTATGAATATGAGTAATGTGACTTTTTTTACATTTAATCATCCAAGTACTTGCAAAAATAACGAATATTACATCGTGGATTATTTTTCATGTTTCCCATGTGATTCAAAGGTTAATTTGCAACCTAGTGTTGATAGTAAGTTTGGAAGTTAGTCATAGTCGATTGTAATGAATGTAGCTAGTGCTGTTTGGATTTTTTATTTGATTTTATATTATGTGAAATATGCATAATTATACATAAATACCTATCGCCTAATTTGTATGACTATTTTCAGGGCTTACCTGTGAATGTGCGTCTGACACTGAACTAATTGCCAATTACGACAAATATTTACAACAACCAATTTGTGCTAAATCATGTAGAAATACAAAATCAAACAAGTGTCCAAATATCACAACGCTGCTCTTACCCACAGATTCATGTAATCTCAAATATGTCAACTTTACTGTAGACCAAGGTGGTGCAGTCGCACTAAACCACGTACGCATCTATTCGCCTACACGAAATCTAATTAATAACTGCATTTGTGATTTAAAATACAACTATCATTATGGCAATTACTGTATATGGAAAGGGCTATTGAAAAAATATATTAATTACAATGGTTTCTGGCAGCGGGGACAGATTTACGTAGATCTTAAATTTGCAGCGTTCTTTTGTCAATCCCTTCAAAATATGACCGCTTGCAATCATTTGGCTAATTTGTGTGTACAATCGTTTTTTGATACTGACAAAAACTCGCCATGCCGTGTATTTCTACTTGCTCAGGCCTCAGATTCAACACTTTACTCAAGTGTAGGGGAGGAATTAAACAACTTTCGACCTTACTTATTTTACAAAAGAGGTAAAGCCACTGAACAGGAAATGGACAAGAGAATAAATTATTCCAAACCAGATAGAAAGGTAAACATTTCAACGAAACCATTATTGTTCAATATTTAAGATTGGTTGCCAATTTCAGGGCGATGCGCTGGATCTATTTACAACCATTTATTCTTTAGATGGTCGTCTGATACGTTTAGGACCATTGCGATTAAATCAAGTCAACTTATGTGGTCATAACTCACATGCGCTTACTGACATTTTTCGATACTTCAAAAGTTTCCGAATTGCTTGCGACTTATCAATGGAAACTATTATTGAATTGGCTTCCATGTACAGCAATAAACACTTCTTCAACGTTTTTCTTAATTATACGAGAGCCGATAATCTAAAGTACGTGCAAGCAATACCGGTTTTAATTCAAAATGCTTTTGAAGGAAATGCGGTAAATTATGAAATCGAAATAATTATGTAGTTCGATGCAAACTAAAAAAAAAAAAAAAAACAATATATAATTTATTTCTCAGAAGCAGAATATAGCAGAGTGGCAACTGGTTAAAAGATTTCAAGTGATAGGAGCTCATCCAATAGATATTTCAACTTCTCGACAAATGCCTGTATATGACGATTCACACAAATTAAGACTTTTTAAATCGATACGAATATTGCGAAAATTCGAGCTACGATGTTTTATAACGGAGGACAACAAACTTTCAATCCCACTTATTATTTTAAACTACAATCAAATTGAAATATCCTTAAATTCATCTCTTAATGAAATTTTCAAATTTGAGCTTATAATTGGTTTTGAAAAAGAACGCAGCTCAACGATGTTTTACAAAATTTGTCTTCCTATATTTTTAAGTATTGGCCTTGGATTTGCTATATTTAGGTCATATACTTTGAAATGTCGTCGAAGTATGGAATGCTGTGATATGGCTGTAGTTCTACAATTCTGCTTGTGCCTTATGTCAAATGTGGGAACTTCTTTAATGGCCACCGCCCTTATCGATGTATTTTATACAATTTTTATATTTCTAACTGGGATCCAGGTAATGCCTGTCCGATATGATAATGCTTTGGAGTTTTTAATATATTGCGCTCTGGGAATAAAGGTCTGTATTAATACCTACTACACATTATTTTATTGGTACGAATTATCGTTTGTTTATTCATGTTCCTTTTAAGGGTCTCTATTTTGCTGTTAGTTATTGGAAACTCGCCCATGTTGATGTTTTCTTTGTGGACTGGGAACGTCCAAAAGGCTCTGATGCTTCAGTGCATTTAAAAACAAATTTAGAAACATCTTCACAATGTTCTAGTGTATGTATTTTATATAATGATAAATTATGATTTATGTATTATGAAGTAATGGAACTCCGATCTAGCTTCATGGCATTGGCCCAAATTTAGCCAACAGCTTGTAATAACTCTTAAAATTCAGCTTTCAAAGGTCAATTCTGTTTTTATGATTTAATTAAAATTGCATTATTAATAATTTAGATAAATTTATTAGACGTTCTATTCCGAAAAGCTTTGGTTGTTTTTAGAAGTCCATTCAGGATATGTTATTTATTTACTTTATTTATTTAGATACGGGCACTCGCAGAAAATAACGTATCCGCTTGGAGAATTTTCTTTGTTGCGAAGCGATGGATTGAGTTAAGTGGTCAACAGACAACATCATCTTTTATGCAAGGATTAATTTGCCTGTCTGTTTATGGCGTAATGACTATTAAATTCTTAGAACCAAGTTAAATATTGATTGTTCTTTTTTACAGATCATAAGCTACGAATATCCGTTACTTTATACCGACACAGTTCAAAGACTTTTTTTCTGTATCGTTACGTACTCTGTTGTACACATGATACAAAGCATTTTTAGACATTTTATTCTTAATCAACTAATGGGAAGTCCACTACAAAAATTAATGGACATTTGTGCTATGGCAAATGTGTCGATAATTACATTCTTAGATTCCTCTTATGGTTTTTACATACATGGAAGATCTCCGCATGGATTTTCAGATACAGATATGTCTTCGATGATCTTACAATTGCAGCGCGAATCGCAAAATATGTGTGGCAAGAGAGGGCTTTTGAGTGACTCTGATTTTCAAACATACATAATGTTGCCTCCATTTAACTTAAGGTAGGTAATCTTTAGATGATACTATTCAACAATCCTTAATAACATTTATTTACAGATCTCAAATAGAGAAGCTATTGCCACAACAGCAGCAATCCGAAAACGTATCACAAGTTCACTTTCATAAAGAATTAAGATGCTTTGCTAATCATTTTGAAGGGACCTTAGAAAATGGTGCTTCTGCGTTTAACAGAGTAAACCGATTTTTCTGTGCATTTATTGATCATGTACGCACCTATATAAATAATAATTGCAAAGTTTACTATACGTATTTTTCCCATTAGGCCATCAAGGACATGGACTACATCATAAAAGAGAAGAGCTTTGTAGAAAATCTACTCGGTTGTGAGTTTGGAAGTTTGATAACTGAAAGTATGGATGTTAATGCAGTCTTTAATATTATTGATTAAACAATATTCATTTAATATTATAGCCAAAGGCACGTTCTACATAGATAGTAGCTTGACGTTTGGTTCTCATTTCCTTTACGGGAACGAGATGCAAATATTTTTGATGGAGGTCCTATTGCTAATTGCAATCAACTTATTAAGCAATAGTTTTGTTACATCTATAGTTGTAGTTTGCATTTGCAACAAGGTATTTCAGATAGTGTCCTATATAATTGTATTTTTGATTTATACTGTTTTGAAAGCTTTTTCAGATTTTTTTTAGCTTTTGGGTCAGAAATAATGTTGCTACAAAAACATTAATAGACAGACGGTTTTTGATGTAATCTTATAGATAGATCAATAAAAGTAAACATATTCAATAGGTTTATTGCTTAAATTCTTTTCTTTCTTTTCTCTTACTACTTTTTCTTTTGCCACTTCTTCTTTTCTTTCCATTTTTTACTCTCCTACATATTTCATTAGTTTTAGGTATATAAATCTTATTTAAGTTTATTGTTATGATTATTCTTCCAAAAACATTTTTTTATACTAGGTCTGTTTTTTTCCACATCTATCTCAGTGAAGTAGGTAAAGTAAAGTAGGATTTTTAACACGCAATTACAACAACTACGAACTGTTTGATACTTTCGAGACTCTATATAGTTGTTGTAATTGCGTGTTAAAAATCCTACTTTACTTTACTTCACTGAGATAGATGTGGAAAAAAACAGACCTTATATAGAGTCTCGAATGTGTCATGCTTTCATTTATCAACACTTCACTGCAAATCGTAAACAAATTCCGAAACCAATTCCTGTCGGAGCATATCGGAAGAAATTTCGTATGAAGCTGTCAAAAATATCCGTAAAAACGCACTTCATCGCACTGAAACGCAAAACGCCAGTGTGCGTTGCATATTTGTCGGAACAAAGTTCCGAAAAGCTGTTCCGAAGTATACCTCGAAGCAAAAATCCTCCGATTCGTATGAAATCGGAGAATTTTCCGTTCCGACGGATGGCTGTTGCTATTCGCCCGTTGTTCGAGACACGGGTACGTAACGAAATGTCAAAGTTTATATTGCGTCAAGTTGGGGTATGTGGCTCGCTACGCTCGCGGCAAGGACTCTAAACTCCAGTATAATCATTTTCGAACATAAGGCCGTACGTTTAGGATCAAACTTTTATATATATAAAGAGTTTTTAATGAAAATAGGATTACGTTACGTTGATTACGTACCCGTGTCTCTAAAATCGGTAAACGTCAGTTCAGTACAAAATCTCTCAAAATGAACGGGCGAATAGCCACTTCGCCGACGGATACCTCGCTAGGGCCGATTATATAACCTTTTGCAGAGCGAAATAAAGGAAAGGAAGAGCGATGAAATATTTATTAAATGTATTTCTCATTTCGAGAATGAAAAAGTGAAACGAATGAAAAATTTAAAATAATACAAAAGCCTACGTAGAATATTTCTAAGCAAAGTATAAGAACAACAAGTAGTTTCCTATATTCTTCAACAGATAGGTAGGTAGGTACATACGAACACCTATCATTATACCAGCCAGCACATTTTCTAATTCGAACCGTTTGTAACATTATCCAATCTTTCATGAAAAGAAAACTAATGCACCAGCGCCCGCGTATAAAACTAGTACCATTTATCCTAAACGTTCATTAAACGTCAAGATTTTTGTTTTTTACTGTCAAGTTTTTACAGAAGAGAATCAAAGTATTGCTTTTTTTTCCTTCCTTTTTGGATTTAATATTAACGATAAAAACATTACCATCATTCGAAAGAATGGATAGTCTTGGCAGCGAAGTTGGTCAAAAAATGAGGGTAAGCAAATGACCGAGAATTGCAATACTAAATTAAGGTTTCGGGACGCATCATGTCCCTTAACAAATCTATAACCACAATTTATATTTACCAGAGTGCTGTAAAAGCGAAACTCCTAGAACTCGGAACTGGTGGCTCCGCTGGATATATAGACGACGAGCTACCAGACTATGTGATGATTATGGTAGCCAATAAAAGATCGAAGCAGCAAATGATTGCTGACCTGAATCTATTTCTTGGTACCCAAACCGAATTGTTTGTTACGTGGTTGCACGAAGTATTGCAAAAACTTCAAGAAGTAACTTTACCAGCAGTGGGTAAGTTAAAAAAAAAACATTCCTACTGTTTGTCATACTACACAAAAATGTATTCCTAATTCAGCGCTTCAGAAGAAACGAAAAAATACTCAAAAGGATGAAGCCACTTCCAGTAAAAAAGAAAAGAAAGAAAAGAAAAAAGATAAAAAAATGCAAAAGAAATCTGGCGATCCAGAATCGACAGAAATAACTTCAATAACGGATGTCTTTGCAGGGGAATTTCTCGAAAAAGCTAAGAAAACGTTTGAAATCGACGAAACTGCTATTCAAAAGGGCAAGAAACAAGAAATTCAAGAAACCTCAGCTCAGAAAGTGGATGAAACAGATGATTTTAATATTCCTACAATATCGGAAATATCCGAAATATCTAATCAGGGTACAGCCGCAAGTGACACTCGTGAAAAAGATTTAGCGGAATTGGCCGAAATTCAGAAGAAAATCTACGCTGCAAAGAAACAGTTGAAAATCTTAGATGACGACGAAAGTGAGGATGAAGACTTCTTGAACATAAAAGAGGATGCTGAGGAGTTTGATGAAACTGGCGATTTAGTTAGAGAGAAAAAAAAGCAGCCCAAACAGAAGAGTCCAATTGTTTTTGATAAAAGTGTCGAAGATGATAATATATCAAATATCTCAGAAGATGGTAGAGGAGGACCGCTACAAATTGCAAGTGCAGTAGATGAACGACCAGCTTCGAATTCGTCAATAAATAAGCACAAACCTATTGAATTTAGTCGAAGACAGGAGCATGACAGAGATCGTTCCCATTCTGCAAAGGATAAAATTTCAAGAAAAAGATCAATACATGAGCGCTTAGGTCATTTGACAAGAGGTAACTATATTGAGCGCATGATAACCGTTATCAAAACATATTCGACAGTTTTTTTTTTAACTTGTGTACCATTAACATTTTAGAAGTGAATTTAATAAATCACTACGTACCTAAAACCTAAAAAATGTACATGGCTTAATTGTAAGCAGAAATACTTGCATAATTAATTTTCATAATCTTCGTTGGTAACACAATCAGGTTCTCTATAACGATGAAAGTATGCTAGGTGATTTTTAAATGAGTTAGGATCATAGTACATAGGGCCGCCCATAGTGCAGATGCTTCTCCAAGCTAAAACTAATTTATAACTTCCAGCAGAGGACGTTCTGTCTATTTTTACCATTGACCTGACTTGTCTCTAGCTGTACTACTAATTATCTGTCGTTTGGTATTTAATTATTTTTTATCTAATTTGAAGACAGGTTTCGGAAATGCACATCGGACTCTAAACTCCACAGAAATGAATATAAAATAACACTTTTGCTGTCTGAAACTTGTACTTTTTGTTTCCTGAGGCTATTCTAAAGATATCAACATTCACAATAATTGGAAAATAACGCGAAACACATCTCATATTATCACCCCTATCGCGAATAATATTTCGCCGGGAATGTTTCCCATTTAGCAATTTGATTTACATTGCTGACAAGGGAAACATTTTCATCGGAATTTATTCGCGATACCCCTAGTGTGATTATTCTACATCTCACAAGAACTGAAACTTCTAAAATTTGTTTACATAATATTTAAATGGACGAAGTTTTTCGGGTATGGTAGTAGAATTTTATGTTCAGGACATGTGCTCGAAATAGGTTTTTGTTTCCATGTGTTTTTTTGCATTATTTATATATTACATATATTAAAATTTCATTAATAATATGAAACATGTTTAGTCTGGATAAATAAATAAATTACTTTTAGACAACAAAGTGTCTGACCACTTACATCAACACCGAAGGGCAGAAAAAGAGTTGTACGTGCCCGCATTTCGTCGACGCGAAATGGAAAAAGAGAAACGTGAAAAAATATCAAACGGAGAGCCTGATTCTCGTTCTAGCGGAAAAAGGTCACCACTGCCAGACAGAAACAAACGAGATAGTTCTCATGATAGAACTTCACAGCAACGTATTGGGTCGCGCGTTGTTGTCGCTCCTCCTAAGCCAGATATCATCATCGATAACGACATGGACAATCAGCGTCTTGATCGTCCAGTAAATTCAGTTATCAAAATAAAACCCCGCCCTTCAATATCACCCAGCAAGCAGGCTTGCAAAAATCTTCTTTTGCGCGCTGTAGCCGAAGCCCAGCGATCAACAATTCTTGTAAAACCAAAGAAGGATATTTCTGTTCGCAAGAATTCATCCAGATCTCCAAGCAAGCGAAACACAAAATTCTTCACAAAGTCCTATCGTGATCGAATTAATCGGGATGCCTTGCTCCGGCGAACGGCAAAGAATCTGGTGATTGAGGTGAAGGCTGAGAGGGATCGACAACTGGAGGAAAATGATGATGAGGAAATGCCACAAGAAGAGGAATATGTGCCGGAAAATATTTCAGACAGGGGAGAGTCAGATCTTGAACGCGTATATATACCGCAGACAATTAATTCTGAAATCAACGATGAAGAGTAAGTTGATACATAAATGATGCATAAAAGTATACAGCGTAATTATTGGCTTTTTTTTTAGAGTTGGCCATGAAACCATCGTAGAAAATTCTATGGAAAGTAGAACTCAGTTCGTGGTCACGCTAAATGGTAAGTAGAGTTTCGAAAACGATTGCAGAGAATCAATTTTTACATCTTCCTTAGAAAAAAATGCTTCAAACTACAAACTTAAGTCGAAACACTCGCGTTTGAACGGCGTTGAAAATAAAAGCCGACCGGCTATAGGTACTAGCGATCGCGAAAAAATCGATGTTCGCAGCCGGTTAACATTAAAAAAAGAGCAGAGTCGCAACGATCGGGAATCGAATTCTTCTCCGTCATGCAACACACCTCCCAGGCCGTCCTCATCAATGTCATCGAGTAAGAAAACCGAACTGATTAAGATATACAGAAAGCCAAAGGAGGTAAAGAAAATTGTTATCAAAAATGATTCAGAGGATGAGGATTTCCACAGTCCAAAAAAAGAATCACCGATCAAGTTACATATCCTCAAAGAGGAAAAACGGTACTCTGACTCGAAAGATAAATCGTCAAGTGCAGAAGAGGATGGTTCTACCACACCACCTCTTCCTGTGCACAAAATCGAAGATAAAACTCCTGAAAATAACACCCCCACTAAGCGCAAGAGACAGCTTATTAAATTTGATTTGATTAAACAGCATAAAGTGGATGAGACTTTACCAACTAAACGTAGGTCTAAGAGTGGTGAGCGTGATAGAGAACAGGTGATGGACAGCACCGCGGACGAAAGACATACAATTTCGATAAGAAATGTAGAATCGAAGAAATACGATAACTTGCCATCATCATGTAAGTTATGCTCTTTGTTTTTATTTTCGTTTCTTACTTTCTTTTTATCTTTATTATGAGCACAGTCGAATCGATGACAATGTGTACGAGGTTGTTTAGCTTTAATTTATTTTCCTGTCTTTCTTGGCTTTGCCTTGAATTTTAGGTCGGTTAGTTTTTAATTCTATGGCACAATTATTATTTTCCGATGTGGTTATCCACCGCAATGTCATCCATAGGTCGTCAGAGAATTGACTATCAAGAGTTTCTTAACATATATTCTAGACCAATGTTTGTCAAGATGGTCGTTGTTTTATTTGCCGCTTTGAACGCAAAATTGTTGGATTAAAGTCCACTAACATGTTTTTTAATTTAACTAAACCAACTACAACTACTATATCCTTTCTGGAATATTGTCCATGATTTAAAATAGTTTTTGGAATAAGATACTTAGAATTCATTAAAAGACAGTTTTGGGTCTCAAAATTCCAATTCACCAGGTATGAAATTGATTCTTGTTCTTTGCTTATTGAGCAGATTTGTGTATTTTATTCATATTTAAAGCTTAACTCCCTTAAAAGTTTTGTATAATTTTCTATGGATAATTTTATTTATATTTTCAGTAAATTCAGTACCGATCGACTCGTTAGTCATAAAAGCAAAAGCCAAGGAGCGTTGCAAATATTATCCCGGCTGTACCAAGGACACTTGTGACTTTTATCATCCAGCATCGTCATGTAAGAGTTTCCCCAATTGCAAGTACGCAGACAAATGCCTATATGTACATCCGAAGTGCAAATTTGATTTGACTTGCAATAGAATCGGCTGCAATTTCCAGCACAGCACCTTGATGGCTGGACAATGTGCAGCACCACCTCTATGTAAGTTTAACTAATTTCCCCCTTCAAAAATAAGCGCTGTATAAGTCACTAACCCGTTACACAGCAAAAAGTAGTCAACAATGTGCATTTTGCAAATTTCTTTAATAAATATGTTGATTATTTCAATGCCCGCTATTATTTTTATTTTTTCTTTAGCTTCCCACGTGGTACCCGTGCAGAACTATAAATCTATTTCAACAGCTTCCGCTGTGCAATCTATGTGCAGATTTTACCCAAATTGTTCAAAACCCGCATGTCCGTTCTTTCATCCAAAAATGTGCCGATTCGGACGGAATTGCAACAATAAATTAGAGTGTAACTTTTATCACCATGATGTGGCTAGCAATAAATTCAAGTGGGTAGCGTCTGTAGTATAAGAAAATGATATTATATAACAAATAATTATAGTTTAAACCTTATTTTGATATTTTATAATGCGCGGTACCCACTAATAATGATTTTTGGTGTCTACTTTTAATAGTTCAATCTCTTAAGGCGCTAGTACACGGCATGTAGCAAGCCACATACGTATGCAGCACTGACGTCATTTTTACGTCAGCGAATGGTCCCAATGGGTACATGCCGTGTACAAGCTCTGTTTGTGCACGCTCTGTTGACGTCAAAGCTACATACCTATGTGGCTTGCTACATGCCGTGTACTACCAACTTTAGTAGCAACATTTTCGAACAAAATATCTGCAACTGTGGGATTCAATCAATATAAAGTGACATTAAATATAATAACAATAAGGGCTCCATGATTTAATTTAGTATGTTTATTCACTTTTCCAACTCCTGATGTTCGTTTCGAATATCCAAAATAAAAAGTCTTAAATTTAAAGGTTTATTTATTTTACATTTAATTTTTGTTTACATTATATGCATATAATATTGTATACTCATAAACAAATATTGTTATTGCCCTAGGTTTTTTCTTTTTTAAATGCAAAAATATTTATATACACGAAATATATAAAGAAAAATAGATTTTAGATGGATGAATAAAACTATAATAAATATAAATAACAGTTTAATATTGAATGAAACAAAATGTTTTAAGATTTTAAAAAGCCTGATTAAAAACAAATATTGCCTACAATGCATTTTGT
Organism: Cheilosia scutellata; assembly: GCA_955612985.1. NCBI lineage: Eukaryota > Metazoa > Arthropoda > Insecta > Diptera > Syrphidae > Cheilosia > Cheilosia scutellata. Next base: position 126,043,174 of record OY015312.1, read on the forward strand.
TTTCATTCGCAGAGGAACTGAAGTATTTTTTTTTGTTTTTTTAATCTTGGAGCAAAGTTCAAAACAAAGTGTTGTGACTATTTTATTTCTTGGAAGTCAATCATACAAAAGTAATGCGTTCACGTAATTTTTGGATATTTTGCACCAGAATTATCTATTGCGGCTTTTACAAGACGCCACTGGTCAACAAGAGCGCTATTGGTTTTGTTGTCCCGGCCTTGGGAGTCCAACTTGTGCCGGAGTGGAGGGAAGTCGCTAGCGCAGCAGTGCTATAACTAGTCCTGTTACCGGTCCTTGTTTTTCTTTTACCTGCAGAAATTGTTCTTACAAATGGTACTTATTGCTGTACACGTCTTATAATGCTAGAACACATCAGAACCTTTACTAGCAAATTAGGAGCTAGCACCCTAAACAGCAAACAAGTGAATCAAAATTGAAGATCGGCCAAGAGTGTTTCAGAGATCCACAAAATCAACCGTAGCCTTACGAATTGCGGTAATCCGAACCCACCTACTCGTGAGTGAGGCCTGTGCAGCCTGGGTCGTAAACGAAGAAAGACTTTGGCACAATTTATACCTACCTGAACCATGTACCACGAAACAACAAGTATTGTTCAATTAGAGAGAGCGTTTTAACATATTCTTTTGATAAATTTCTTCCTGGTTCGTTAAGCTAAATAACCGGTTTGCATCATCAGGAATGATAAATATCACGACGAATAGAAAGAGGAAGCGCGGCTGGCAGACAAGGTGATTGCGTAATTTGTGTGGCTGGTGTAATATGTACACCATTGACATTTTGAGGACCATTTCTTTTTGAGAAAGCATACCTACACAATTATTCAAAATTCGTTTAACTTAACTCGCTAGGAACTTTAACTTACTCAGAAGCGCCTTAAGCCTGAACTACATCCAAACAAAAGTGGAAAAAAGTACAAAAAAGTGAAAATATCGAAACTCATAGAAAACACACGCATATTTACGTGACATCTATGAGTAAAATCTGAACTACTAAAGCTCTGAGCTTTTTATTATTTATTTCATCGAAAACACATGACTATTGATAAAACATCTATGAGTAAAATCTGAACTAATAAATCTAAGAGCTTTTGGTTGTGAAAGTCATAGGAATTATGTGATTTGAACGTGATCTGGCGGGAAGTCCGTAACGATTTTGTTGATTGTATTGGTTATAAGAACTTTGTGAAAATTGAAAGCTGAAACATGTTCAGCCACACACAAAATTTTAAATTGAGAGAAAATATACAGAGTTTACTATATGATGAAGTAGGACAAATGATTTTGTTTACTTTTTTGTACTTTTCTCCACTTTTGTTTGGATGTAGTTCAGGCTTTAGTCAGAGGCGAAGGGGGGTTTCTGGCCCTTAACAAATAAACTGCCTCCACTTGTACATGCCACCTGAAGTGCGGTTTAGGCTACTCTACTGGGTATTGTACTTTGTTTGTATTTGAAGACACACACACAGCGCATGGAGTGATGAACCTAGCCACTGAATTCACGCAAGTGATTTAGCATCAATTTATGATCAGGGAGGTTATTTTGCGACGGATAGTAATAAAAGCGATACATCAATTTCCACCGCCTTCGCTTTTGCGTATGCAAACAGAGCGAAATATCACACAAACAATTGTATGCTTAAAACAGCCACTGAATTTTTTCGTATAGGACAGCAATAGTGAGAGGAGAGGGTTTTACTTAAGCCAAAGAGAACAACGATTAGCATGAACTAATTTCCCACATGAATTTGAAAACAAGTCTTAAATTCTCTACAGCAAAATACTGTTTGTTTTTTTTATTAAATTTAGGAATTATCACAAATATTGCGTATAAATATTTTATCAATTATTTTATGCCGTCTTTGTTAATTTTACTTAAACATTAGTATATAATATATACTACTGCTCTTTGTTCATTGTTTCATTATCTTTTGTTTTTCGACAAATATGTATATTATAAAAAATATTTTTGTATTTAATATGTATTTATAGCTTATATACGACAGCTCAATGTTTTTTTGTTTGCTTTTCCCTAAATATGTTTTTGCTTTATGTTTATTGAGTTTTTCCTCTTCTTTAATATCGCTATCTACAAAACTTAACTGCAATGTTTTTAAATATGATTCGAATAAAATGTAAAAAAAAAACAGTAGATAAAATATAATATTTAAAAAAGTTCGTTCGTTATTGTTTAGACTTTTAAGTTAAGGATACTTACAGGTACGCTATATAAGGTATACTAAATTTACAATAATGGAAGGATTTGTTGCTTTTATTGTTAAGTCAATAAAATATAGCCTTTCTTACTACATCTTAAGTAATAAAATGAATTATATTCACGTTGAATGTACACGACGGAATGATAGATTGAAAGTAAAAGATAAAAATTACTATTTTCTAACTAAAATAATAAATTAGTATTAATAAGTACTAGATTAGTAATAAGTACATACTAACAAAATCTGAGAATTCGAAAATGTAAAATAAAGAAGTCCCCAAAAATGATAATTTCGACGAAAATACTAAATTGTTCCCATTACAAATTATACGTAGTATTATTCATACAACCAACGAAGTAGTTTTAAGAACCACCGCACTAAATCAGACGTTCTTCAGGAGGCGGCTTAAGCACATTGTCCATTTCCAGACGGGGGTTGCAATACTCCTGCGCACTGGGACTGTAAGTGCCGCGCGTCGCCCTTTTGTTGCGTGCCATTACGAGGAAGGTACCTAACAAAGCAGCTGCTATAAGTAGGAGTATCACCACGATGGGGATAACAATTATTGCAATATCCGCTGTGGATGGACCATCGTCCCGGGCAACAACCTAAGAGCAAACAAGTCGTAAGACTGAGAAACAAGTGACAGCTAAATTATGTAGTATAATTACCATTGCTGAACAGTTCTTTCCAGTGAACCCATCGGTGCAGTTACAATAGAAGTCCGCTGTATCGGTGCATGCTTCTACACAAATTCCACCATTCATACACATATCTTGCTGTTGGCAGGGATCAATAAGGTTGCATTCGGGCCCACATAATTTAACTTCGCACAGGCATTTAAAAGAGCCACGGGTATTCATGCACACACCGCGGCCACCGCATGTAATTTGTCCTGTTTGGCATTCGTCGATGTCAATCTCGCACATTTGTCCTTCAAAACCAGAGCCAGTGCAATTACAAGAGTAGCTGCCGACAAAGTCGATGCAATCACCGCCATTTTGACATGGTTGTGAATCGCATTCATTGATTTCAGTCTCACAATATTTGCCAGTGTAACCTATACTGCATTGGCATTTAGGTGGCTAAAAAAATAGTGCTTAGCAGCGGGACAATTATTTAGAGCACAAAGAACTTACCGGCTCTGTCGTTAAACACAACCCATCATTTTGACACGGTTCAACATGACAGAATGGAATGTCGCACAATGGTCCTTGCAATCCCTGCGTACAAAAGCACGTAAAATTGTTTCCCGTTGTCATGTCTACAAAAAAGGACAACAAATATTATTGGAAGCAGAAGATCAATTTCGGCTGGATTTGATTTCGTGCGGATTTCTTTATTCTTATTCTTATATTTATCTGAATTTTACATTTTTTTGGTTCATTTAAGAAGCAGAGACCCAAACAACGGATGTGAATTCTTTCGAAAACGAACTCAAATGTACACCGAAGGTTCGAAATCCGCACGAATTAAAATGTGAGAAATGAAGCCAAAACTTACTAAAACCATCGACACACGTTGAACCATTCCTACATGGGCCGTTCTCACAAGTTACCAACTTCAATACATCACACTGTGGTCCGGCATATTCATCTGTACACTCACATTTGTATGCCGCTACCAAATCTGTACAATTGCCACCATTGTGACATGGCATCGAAGCACATTCATCTATGTTATGCTCACAAAATTGCCCATCATAGCCAGGCAAACAGCTGCATACGAAACTAGCCACCTTATCAATGCACGTTGAATTGTTTGTACAATTTGCCATTAGGCATTCATCAATATCAATGGAACAGTCATCACCCTCATAGCCGGATCGACAATCGCATGCATACTGCTCTGAAGGACTTGTACACACGGCTTCATTTTTGCAATCCTCTTGGAAGCACAGTACACAGCCTTCATCTGGTTTCGTAGAATTCAGCCGGAATTGGGATCTTGGCTGAAGGTTTTCCGAGTACATTTCGTTGTTCAAGAAATAGGGAAGAATGAGGTCGCCAAGTCTAGCTTCACCCAGGCAACCTTTGAAAGTGGCTCCTGATGTCATACCACGCGGGAGAAGATTATCAGAGAGTGGCATTCCACCTAGGTACACTAAATATTTTCCCGAAATCAACTCCTGAAAAGCTCGTTGGTCGATTTCAACTGAGAACGCTGGTGAGGGATCTGGTGTATCCTCCCAACCCTTCCAGCCACCTTCTAACTTTCCGCTTTCGACCCGCAAAAATATACGGCTCCAATCGAAGTCCGACTTATCTTTTGTGAACCGTTTGGTTTCAGGTAGATCAGGGCTAAGCTTCCACTGCACTGTCACTTGGTCACGATAGGCAGCTACTTCAAAGTACCTATCCCCATCTTGAATGTAGAGTAAGGTTCCACCCGTCTTTGTACGATACGAAATCTCAACAACTGGTTGTAAGATTGTTTCCTCATCTGGATTAACGGAGAAATAAGCGAACGATAGCGGCTGTTTCTCATTTCCTTTGAAAGTCATATTTGTAATACATTCAAAGCCATCGTCTAAGTTTTGGCAAACTCCATTCCCCGGGCATTTGTTAAGTTGACAAAATTCGATATCCTGACAGAATTTGCCCTTATAACCCTTCGGACAAGTGCACTCGAAGTCATTCCAGGTATTTTTGCACTCAGCATTGTGCTGACATGGTTTCTTGCGACAGAGATCATCGGAAACTTCACCTTTGAGAACGGAAGACCGATCAATGGTTACCTTTCCAAATGGCTTTGGAAGCTGTAGATCCTCTTCGTTAAGGGGATACAGTTCAACGATCATAGCATGTGACCCATTGCTGATTTGAACGTCTTGAATTATGCCCTTGAAATAGAGCTTGTCTTCTTCATCGCGTGTTATGTCTGTTTTTTTCCCGATGTCAGTAATATCGACATTATCGACTGCCAACGCTGGTCCACCCAAGTAAAGCACCTGTGCATCTAGTTGACCGGTGGAAGACAGAGTCTTCCGGAAGTATTCAGTACCGTTTAGCTTTACTTGAACTAACGTTTGATTCCGCACTACTTCAATAAGATGATTATAGCCATTGTCCAGTTTGTTGCCACCGACTGTGTAAGATTCGGGTGTGCCGTTAAACTGCATTTTTACAAGAAGCTCACCCCCATACAGCGTTGCTGAGACATACGAGTCGCCAATTTCGTCTAAAAGACATAAATATTAAAACAACTCTGTTGCGAATGACATATTTACTCACTCGTACTTCGGGCTGAAGTCGATGCTTTCCTTGGATCACTGCCTAAATAGAATATCTGTCCTGTGGATTTTCGTGTTCTGATAAACATAGAAATATCTAATATGGATCGGATTGCTCTACGAGCCGTGTCATCAGTCTCCACTATTACAGCTGAATGTGTGGTGTTTTCCTGACCGAACGTTGCTGCCGTTATGTCTAAATAACAATAATTAAAATTAAAACATTTACATAGAGATGGAGTAACCAAAAAGAGCTTACTATATTTGCATGTGTGCCCTAAATGAGGTCTCTGACACCCACACGAAAACGTATGCCAGAGATCTTTGCACTCTCCGTTCGAATGGCATGGATTGGGTTTGCATTGCTCCGTTCTTGGACATCCACTTTGAATCTTTACTAATGATGTATTATCATCGGGGTCCTCATCTGGGAAGATCCATTTGCCATTTATCACAATATCCTGCATGCATCCAACGAAACTTGACGGCCGATGTGTTAGGTGCCTTAAGTACGACTTAAGATTGGGGATGGTTCCTCCCAAATATGTCAACGGGAAATATGGCTGGCTTCCATTTGCACTTTCATAAGCTCCAATAGGGTAAATGGCCTGTTCATCATTAGCCGATAGGACTAAGTGCGAAGTGTTTATTGCAACGAACACCTTATGCCAGTTACTATCGTTCAACTTTGAACCTATGAATACACCTTCCCACTTATTTAAAAGTGATGAATGAAGATTCAATCGTCCATTAATAAGCTCGAGAATATAGCTGACTGGTTCATTCTGACTACCAGATGTTCCGAAAGCCAATACTCCATTAGGTAGAGTTGTTCTGAATTCCAAATTAATGTCATAACCTTCTTCCCGAGTGGTCTTCACTGTAATTAAACTGCTCACAACCATGGATATAGTGGTGGTCTTTTCGCAGATTGATCCTTGGAACCCATGTTGACAGGAACAATTGAAAAGGTGTTCTGTTTCATTGACGAGATACGGTTTGCAGATACCCTTATTTAAGCAAGGCTTACTGGTACAACCAGTGAGTTCGACCGAACAGTTCTTTCCACCCCAGTTCGCATCACAATCGCAATCGTAGTCATTGGTCTGATCGATACAGGTTCCGTGAACGCAAGGTGTATACCTGGAATATAATAGAGGTTAGCATGACTTCTTTCACACTCAACTTTGATTCAGCTACCTATCGCACTCATCGATATTGTTTTCGCAATGAACGCCTTCGAATCCTGGATCACATTCGCAAGTATAACTACCAATCTGAAACAAAAACAAATAAAAACGTCATTAGAATCCTAACAATACATCTAAAAATACAGTAACAACAAACGACTCATCTATCTTTCCCATATTTTTAATTAATGCTATACAAAACTTGCAAGAATTGGGTGCTGAATGAACATTTTACAACCGGACAATAGACAGTTCGTTTGGTTTTACCCTAATGAAATTTTCGCTTTTGCTCGCAAACACAACTGAGCATTTAACGCAACAGTATTGCTTATGACATGAAAGAGTAACTAATGAGATTATGTATTGACTTGTGTGCGTCAAATAGCCTAAAAAAATATACAGGGTTTAGATCATGATGGAATAAGTATAAGGTGGTCTCGTCGGCAAAAAGTAGTCCCTTAACGACACGTTTTTCTCTTTATTCAGCGTAGTAAGTGTACGTTAACGAAGCGTTAAGGGACCAAAAAACGAACGAGTCGGCAGCCGACGAGACCACCTTATACTTATTCCATCATGGTTTAGATAACTTACTCCATCGTTGCACGTTCCATGCTTAGAGCATGGATTGCTTTCACATTCGTTTATATTGATTTCGCAGTTCTTTCCCATGATTCCCGTTACACATATGCAATCGTATCTGTGTAATAGGTATTTTAGTAATAGTTTTCTATGAACAAAGTCTTAAAAAGATCTAACAACTTACCCACTAGCATTGTCATACGAAAATTCCTGTGAAAAAATTGGGGGTAGCAGATGTTTATCTGACGTGTGATATAAAGTTACATTCGAGCGCTCCAAACAAGTCCCATTATACTGACAGGGATTACTCTCGCATTCATTAATATCAATCTCGCAATTTTTCCCAGCAAATCCAAGATAACAGTTGCACATATAATCATTAATCTTGTCAATACACTCTGCACCGTTGACGCATAGATTGGATAGGCATTCGTCTATATTAATCTGACAGAGGTCGCCAGTGTATCCGGTAGCTGCGCAGTCGCAATGAAATCCACCCAATTCATCAATACACCTGCCGTTATGTTGGCAAGGTTGGGATACACAGTCATCGATGTCAATATCGCATAATCTTCCAGTCATACCGGGTATGCATGAGCATGAGAAGTCGTTCACCATATCGATGCATGTAGATCCTATAGTACATGGATTGCTTGCACATTCATCAATATTTACATCACATTCCTTCCCTGTGTAGCCAGCTGGACAAATGCATTCGTAGTCGTTAACCTGTGGGATTTTAAATTATTTAATGACAGATAGTAAATGATGACTATATAAGGGGTCAATCAAGACTATGAAGCAACGTGAAAATTTCGTTTTCCTTTGGTAGACTACTGCATTTATCATATGCATTTAACATTTATCTAAAAAAAAAACTAGTAAAAGTGTTTCATTGGTCTGGCCATTTTCAATACCAAACAAGACGACAGTAAAAAGAAGTCTTCTTACGAAATTTCATACGCCTAGGTCGATTCGTTTGGACGCTATCAGGCAGACAGACGGACATGATTAAATCGATTCAGAACTTGATCCTGATTCAGAATACATAAACTTTATGGGGTCTTCGGTGACTCCTTCTTGGCGTTGCAAATGTAATGACAAAGTGAAAATACCTTCCTGTGGAAGGTATACAAAAATCACTTAAACGAATGGTTGATAGAGGTATCGGTTTGTCTAAAGCAAGGACTGTAGCAGTTGACGCTGCGTTTATAGTAGCCCTTAGTAGTCCTTCAGTGGATGCATGATTGTTTGTACTTCATACAACATGTAGGGATGAAGATAAAAAGAAATAGGACACATTTGGGAATTTTTTTTATAATTTATTATGTGATTATGATTTAAACGCTCAGTCAAAGACAACTGAAGAAAAAATCATTCGAATTTCAAAACTCCAAATATGGTGAGCTAAGAAAACAAAACTAATCCTCTCTCGAACTATAAGTTTATCTGTATATTTGAACCCTATAATAACGAACATACGATTTATAAGCAATGGAAGGATTACACATCAAACACGGGGTTCAGTTTACTTACTTCTCTCAATATTTTTCGATGCTTTCCGTATTTAAAGAAAAACAACTAACTCAATTTTAGTGAAAATTTGACAGCAAACGCGAAGCTTTTTCAACTCACCTTGTTCACACAAGAAGCCCCATTTTTGCACGGTCTGCTAAGGCATTCATCCACATCCGAATCGCAACGCAGACCCGTAAAGCCAGGTTCGCAATAACACTTAAATGAGCCAGGTCTGTTGACACAAATACCATGTCCACATGTCGATAACTGAGCGCATTCATCTATATCTGTATCGCAGTTAGTACCGTTCCAACCATCGGCACAAACACACTCATAGGCAGAACCTTTGTTTCTACACAAAGCTCCATTATGACAAGGATTTGAGCTACATGCGGCACAATTCATATTATCTGGACATATGCACTTGTTGTTTGAGCACATCATCGGTTCTTCGCAAGACGTTGGACTGCAGGGTTCAAACTTCTCGCAACGATCGCCATCAAAGCCGGAGGGGCAATAGCAGTGGGTGCCGTTCAAAGAACAAGTACCGCCATTTAAGCACTTGCATCCATCCGTCGAAGTTGGAAACTCACAATTGAAACCTTTTTTTTTTTATATAAAAAAATATTTATTCGATTATGCGTGTTTAAAATGCTTAATAATGAGAGATCAACATTCCAAACTAAATTTTTGAAAACAATTTAAGTTATTATTTTTTATACGTTACAATGTTAAAGAATTTATTACATGTTAGTTATTACAATTTTTATTTAATTTAGTATTTTTTGTGTGTCCAAACCTGAGTATCCACTAGCACAGATACAAGTGTAATTTGAAGCATTTCCGTTACAAGTACCACCATTTAAGCATACAGAATAGGGGCATGCATTCAACTGAGCGGATCGTGACTGAGGGGTTGGGGTTGATATTGGGACACAATGGCCTATTGGGCCTGGATTAATTAATATTAAAAAAAATGTATATATTGATATTATTTACACATACAATTAAAATTAATTTTTTTTTTTAATTTTACGAAAAACTAAATTACTAAATATGTATCTACTATTTACTACATTACAAATTGAACATTTAAGAATTTCATACAACAAGTCTAACCCGTGTTTACTCTATGTACATATAGTAGCAGAAAAATAGAGACTACAAGGTACATAATCTACTATTAAAATGTTAACATATGTATGTATTTTAGTTTTTAGTCGAACCCTATTGTGATATGAGTTTTAAATATAGCTACTAGTGTTTTTTTGATAGGAAAATATAAGGCTCCTCTTGCTGAACAGTACCTATATTACATTATGTATACCTACACTACTTTTTTTTAACTGGACAATTGTTTACGATGGCATTCAGGGTTTTCAGCGAATGTCTATAAGAACATTCTTAACAAAAAGATCGATAGGAAAATTTAGAATTATCTAGCTGCAATATAAATAATGTAAACACTATAATTCAATGGAGAAGGGGGAGGTTTGCTTACACGTACATCTTTTATTTTTCAGCCAACTTGATGGAATTGCCCTTTTCTTGCGTAAATTGCTTTCTTCCGGTAGGATAACGTCGCCCAAAAATTTGTTTCCTTTATGCAAATACGTTTTGATATAATATTTTAATGTAATCTTCTTAATAATTGTTTTTGTGATTTATTTCTGTGTTAAGAACACAAAAGACTAGTATTGTAATGAAATCCTATGCTACCAGATATTTTTCGGTAGTTATGACATTTGTTGCCGAAAACATGGAATCCCTGCAATGTGCATGTATAGGAGTACTGTCTGAGATGGTTGTATATTTGTTTTCAGAAATGGAAGGTTTCAAAAATTTGCTGTCGGTAGCTGATGTACCAGAATGGAGTCCGTTTCACTGTCAACATTAAAACCACAAAAAACACACAAAACCATCGTTTGCACTCACAGTCTTTTAAATTTTTAACGTCCGTCGGTATAAACAATACGGAAATTCATTTGAAAATGTTACTTTCCGAATATGTACTACCTAAAGCAATGTATGTTAACTGTATGTATGTATACTCATTTGAAATACCAATCAGCGACTCAAATACAAAAAAAGCCCCCTTAGAAAGTGAAAGAAGTTATATTAAAGGTGGCATGAAAGGAAAACAATTAGACAATCCGCTTAGGCTCAATGGATTACTTGTAGAATAACCTTTTTATTTTTTGTTCTGCTTTTGATTTTTAGTCTCATTTGTGTCAATATCAATTCCGTGAAAACCAGAACGGAGGAGCGTTACCACAATAATAGTATCATGACACTATTGAAAATGGCGTTTTGTTTTCGAACGTTTACATAATGTGTACAACACTCTCATGTCTCAGTAGTAAATCGTATGATGCAATTTTTAATTCAGTAATTTATCAATTTTAAAAATTCATAACAAACAAAACAGTGTACATATGTATTTGGATTTTGGTTGAAGAACCGTTTTTTTTTGAAGAAATTTTGTTTAACAACAGACAAACTACACCATAATGCCATAATCATCAAATCAAATGAACAAAACTTTATAGTAGATCCTTAACATCATCATATATATAATATAAAAACAAGGATTTAAAGCTGCAATATACATATAAAATTCACTAAAACTCCATAGCACGAAATGCGACCGAGCGAATATTCTCAAGTTTTGATATTGAATCTTTTTTTATTGCGAACAGCAAATTCCATTTACAGTTGTCAGTATTAACAATACATTGCATTATTTTGCTTATACATACCTATAATTACATAAACTATTAAAAAATGTTTTGCTCTCTTGTGAGTAGTACTATAAAGGCAAACACTACCAATCGAATAAGATATAATCGACATAGCGTGTATCAGTATGCCTCAGTATGTTTAGTTATGTCCATCGTCAAGGCCGTAGAGCTCACTTGTGTTTATGTGTGTTCCTTTGACCTGTCGAGAAGTATTAATACTACTATTCTACTTGATAAGGTAATGCTTTCTTTTTAGATCGGTACCAGTTAACTCTTAATATTCTACAGCTACATGTTTTAGTAAGTAAAATTATTGTTTACCAACATTTCATATAAATAAAATTATTTCCTTAACAATAAACTCACAATTAATAACCCATCAACATGTTCCCAATTAAAAAAAAAACATAATCAATTAAAAAAATAATAATAAGTAGACTTACCAGTTGTTCCAGGCTTGCAGATACATTTCCCACCAATACAATCTGAATCAATTGGACACTGTGGACATGGTGGACCTTGTTCGCAGAAAACGCCCGAAAATCCCGACGCACAAATACATTGAAAATTATTCTTCTTATCTAAACATGTGCCTCCATGTTGGCAGGGTTGGAACTGGCACTGATTTATAGAGAGTTCACAATTATTTCCACCCCAACCAGGCAGACACTCGCACGTATAGAAACCATAAGTATCAAAACATTTGCCACCGTTTTGACAAGGATTTCCTTCGCACTCATCAATGTTGTTCTGGCATACTGTTCCCGTGTATCCTGTTCCGGCACAGTCACACGAAAATCCATTGATCATATCCATACAGCGTCCATTATTCATACAAGGCTGCGAGGCACAATCATCACTGTTAATTTCACAAAACTGCCCAGTGAATCCTTTCACGCAATCGCACTCTGTAGTTTTTCCATTTGCTGGTACCCAACATGTTCCGTTGTTTAGACAAGGATTTTTCTCACAGAATGGATGAATATTAACTTCATTTTCACAAAATTGACCTGTAAAATTGGGTGGACAATAGCATTGATAGTCGCCACGTTCATCCTCCTGACAGCTGCCGCCATTAGTGCAAGGATGTGATAGACACGGTGGACCTGTGTCGACTTCGCAGTTTTTTCCAGTGTACCTTGTGGTACAATGACATTCGTAGCTGTCTACTCGTGATATACAAGAGCCGTGTTGCATACATGGATCGTGCAAGCAATAGTCGATTTGCACACGTATAAGGGTGTCATGATCCCCACAAGGACCAGGTGCCAGCGGACAAGCGCCAAATGCAACCCCTTGAGCATGCATTGAGCTGGCGTTGAATATGAGTCCTGGTCCATGGAGTAAACACCCGGAGTATGTGTTTCCGAGAATGAGAATAGCTGCTTCATTCTTAACATCCTGATTCGTTAAGAACTGTGAGTTGTATGTCGAATTTGCTAAAAAAAAAATAATTTATATTTATGAAAATGTAAAAAAACAGTCAAATACCAAAACCGTTTAATTTAATTTCGCTTTCTTTGTTTTAAAGTTATCAGAACCAACATTTTTTAGTGTCGAATCGTTCCAATTCATATATTGATCATGAATGCATTTAACGATTAATCGTTAATCGTTATTAATCGTTATAACAACAAAAAAAAAAAGTCAATACTGAAAAGAATGTCTGATCAATACGGCTGCTATTTGATAGTCTCTGACTTGGGCTAGATTATGCAAATGAAACAGTATTGTTTCAAAAAGGTTTTTTCTGAAAGCCTATTATTAAGGTTTGATGTTGCTAAAAAAACGAATAAAAAAAACCGAAAACATCTTACCAATAATCATCGATGTTCGATCAACAATCAAATTCAAATTTCCGTATTCATATTTAAATTGTATCGTGTGCCATTTATTATCTAAAAGTTTAAATGGTAAACGTGCATCCACACGTGTATTTGGCCCCATAAGCGAGACTTGCACAAAGTCGGCTAAAACTGATAGCCACAGTGTGTGTCGATTGTACTGCTGCGAAAGAAGTTCTCCTCCTAAAAAAAAGTACACAAGTGATTTGTAATTGATTCTAATAACGCAAGGTGGTGGATAATGTATATATACATCCATGATAGTATGTACTGTACATACCTCTGCATGTCCTAAAGCTAATTGCCGAATGACCCCATATGGGCATCGGTGTTAACAGTCTCAGATATGCAGATCCATTGAAATATGCCTCTTTGGAATCTCCGGTAGCTTCTGTCGTATGTACTAAATTTAACGCTGAAAATACAAAAAGTATATGAACAAAAAAAGGTCTCATTTATGAGAAAACATAGTGATAGATAAATAAATGATAAAGTAAATCGCAGATGTCATTTCAACTTTCTTTCTGGATATGGACAAATGAAAGTGGTTAACTTTATGCTGGCACTGGTTGCGAATTCAAGAATTCATATGGAATTTTAAAGACTAAGAAGGAGTAAAAATACGAATTCTATTAAATCAATGCGAAAACCGGCTTTGTTCAGTGTAACCTATTTTTTTGCCATTTAAAATGACTTATATGCTTGCAATGAGTGCATAGTTAAACTGGTTAAAAGAATATTATGTATGTACTAAATTATTTGAAAGTGACCTGCACTCCCAATTTCAAAGGCTTTACACTTAAAAAGTGTTATCATCGGCCTGCCGGATGATTTGATAGCCTCCACTGCATACAAGTCGTCATGCCAAATGTTAGGCATGTGAGCTACCGGCTATGGACACACCACATGGGTCTAATATTGGTTTTGTATTTCATTCGCTTAGGACCTAGGTCGATCCGTTTGTACGTTATCGTTAGACAGGTAGCCAGACGGGCGGACATGTCAAAGTTGGTATGGGAACGATTTTCGAAATTTGGCTTAAGGCCCGAGTTATTGTCGATGACGTCTTTTAAGGGGGCAATACCTACTTCCAGATGCCAGCGCTTCACTTACAAATTTATCATACCATTTTTGATCTGTTTTTTTCCGATAGGGTGTTAAACACATTTTTCAGAGATACTGCTTCTTAGGTACTTGCTTTAGGTCGGTTTCCAGCGCGATATATTAATTTAAAAGAGGAAACTAACTGACTATAAAAGAATCTATGTGTACTAAATGTTGAGGGCTAGTTCAATGAACTAGTTCACTTTAGTGTCATTTAGTTCATGGTTATTATTTTCAATGATTTTCATACAAACGGAATAAACTAAAGAAAACAATCCATGATTTATTCTTTATTACATATTTGTCTCCTTACTAAACAGACTACGGATGCAGATACAGAAGCCAATCATCTCATGAGAGAACAGCTCAGCTCAATCACTTATGTACCTCCCACCTCCCATGCACTTGAATAGGGACAGTAACTGGAAACAAGGATCAATAACAAAACGTTGCAAATTCATTTCTTTTTATCTTGTGAAGATTAGTTAATAATGGGTCTAGCCGCATTTGTCGGAAATAACTTCATAAATACCGTTTGGAAGTGAGTTAAACAGAGATTCTAGGTAGCTCTAGGAAATGTCGCTCCATTCGGGACTGATGGCTGCTGTTAATGATTTAACACCTAAAAATTGTTTACCGGACACGTATACTTCCCATGACAACCCAAACCCCAAACAGTGTCAACAATTATATTGAGATTAGGGGAATAAGGTGGTCACTCCAGTCTAGGCACGTTTTGGGTACGGATACACTCTTTTTTTTAGCGGTATGAATGCTGGGAAGTCCATTGCACCGGTCCAAATACATTGTCGTAGTAAGGAAGAGCCTTCTGCAGTACGCCTTTGTAGTTATTCGCGTACATTCTTGATAACGGAAACTGTAATTAACATTGGCCATAATAAGAGATCGCACAACATACCATTACACTCCTTTCACGGCTATGGTGACGAGACAGATAGTGTTTTATTTTGCGTATGACATGAGTAATTTAACCATCAGGGCCATCTAAATTTAGTCGGTTTTCGTCCGACAAAAACTATTTGATGCCACTAGCTATTCCATGTCATGCAATTCCGAGCAAAAATCATGCGAGACTCCTTACGAGTGGTAAGAGGCGGTGCTTTTTTTAATTTGAATTTTTTTAGATATCCAGCTATCCGTCTTACGGTGTTAACTCTACCAATGATTCCCAAATTTTATCCGATCTGGGAGGCAGACCAATGAGCATTTGATGCTTCTCCAAAAATTAGTCTATTATCAGCAGATGTGTAGTAGCTGTTTTGGTCCTCCCTTCATGTTGTTTCCATAGTTGTACATATTTTTAAGAAAATTCGAAACCACTGACTTACTTAATTCAAGTTTGTTTGGCAATATCGCTAAAATCAAAAATACCTTAAGCTTCAATAAATAAAAACTGAAACCGCTCTAGACAGATTTAGAACCAGTTGCAGTCGATATATACTCAGTGCCTTTTAACATTTTACAATTTTTTTTCTGTTTTATTATGAAGTAATAGGTAATTATTAATTTTTTTTGGGGAGAGTACGATAACTTAGGCGCCAAAAATTGATAACGGTTTTTTGTAGAGGGGTTAAATATAAGCATTTTTTACTATGGGAGGGGGATCTATCTCGCTTCGTTTAGGCGGGAGGGGAAATTTAAAAAAACCTGCCAAGTGCAAGTGTCACTCGCGCACCGAAGGTTCCGTACGTTAGTTCATAATAATATGCATGCATAGTCAGATAGACCCCCCTCCATAGTAAAAAATGCTTATATTTAACTGCTCTACAAAAAACCGTTATTAATTTTTGGCGCCTAAGTTATCGTACTCGTGCCTTTTATTTCTGTTATCTTTTTGTAGTCTAGTAGTTGTTAATATGTATTATAATCACCCTTATTCTACGTGGCGTTTATATTAAACGACAGCTGGCGTTTTTTGAGTCGAGTCGCTTTAGTGTCGTTTTAGTATCGGTATTCTATTCCTTGAACGCCTTCTCTCTCATTTACTTTACATTCCACATGAGTTCCACACCAACCGCTGAGTGATAATTGACAGATAGGTAGCAAGAATGGGTAGGTAGGTATTTATGTTTTGTGTTTTAAATTTCAAATGGACATACAAAAACCAAAAGTATTTCGAATTGTGGTAATATTATATACTAAAAAAATATGAATAGCATTGCAATGTTTATACCTTTGGAAAGCGAAAGCGTCGAAGAAGATGAGTCTGCAAAAAGAGAGCTGAGACATATAAGAAAAAAAATCAGGTCAAAATCCGATCCTTTGGATTTACCAGATTCAAAGTAAATAAATAGATACACTTAACTACAAAATAGTTTGAGGTAGAAAATAATGCCAATAATATTTCCAGATTCAAAATATACTTTAGACTTCGCAAAGAAGCCTTTGTCTGTTTGTTAAATGAAGTGAAGGATAAACGTTCTTTCTCTGTGCCAGTCATTTTAAAACTGGCTTCGACATTGCGTTTTCTTGGGGAAGGTGGCTACCAAAAGGATGTAGGGAATGATTTCCTTAGTAAAATCCTAACAGAAATGCTTACCGTTGTCGAAGAAAATAATTACGCGCACGATGGATAAACATACATTACCTACACGGAAGAAGAAGGGAATTGTGCAAAAATTATGTTTTACCAAAAAGGTGGAATTTCATTTGATCGGGGTTGTTATTTCCACCCTTAATCATAAGAGAATTATGAAATCATTGCATAAATATAAACAATTACCAAAACTCACATGAAAAACATGTTTTTTCTTAAATTTGCCTCCTAGTCGTTTAAGAATTTGTAATCGACAATAATCGGCGTTTTAGGAGTCGTTTTGTGCAATTAAAACGACTGTCAGAATGCGAAAAACTGTGTTGACGTTTGTAGAACTTGTGTTCCACACTACTTAAACGCCATTTGTCGTTAAACGACATAAAACGCCTAGAAACACGCCACATGTAATACCGATTTCAAAAAACCCCATTTGTCGTTTAATATAAAGATAAACGACACGTATAATAAGGGTGAATTAGTTTGGCTTTTACATATTATTTTGCCCAAATTTAAATTCAATCGAAGGAATATTGTAAGCTTTCTTTTGTAAGCAAAAATTACTTTTTTTACTTAATAACGAATCAGTCAATCAAAACCTAATACTCGCTTATACCTTATTTACTGTTTTTAAACATTCAGAAAAATAATAAACAGTAGGTAACTGTTTGTAAATACAAAATTATTTTGTAATTGTAATTATGTAAAATAGTACACCAAGTACCTACTCGCAAATCGCAAGTTCCCACGCAAGTGTTGATTCATTCGTCGTTGAATGAGAATAACTTTTACGTACATGTACACGTACAATTGTACATGAATTATGTATATGCATATTCCGATTCCGAAGTCGCGGTCGTCCCAAAAAATATATCTTTTTTCTACATCATGTACTAAAATGTGTAACGATGATCCCCTCCTCAAACTACAAGTCATCGTGTAAAAGAAATGTCAGCATTCTTTTCTTCCGCCATTATTTTCTTTTAATGTAGACATTCTTTTCTTGAAGTATAATTAATTAACGATTTTTTAATTAATATATTTAGATATGTATTTAGAATTGTATTTAAATTAATATATTTAGATATGTATTTAGAATGCGGTAGACGCAGTGAAACACCCAGTCGCGAGGATAAACGGAATACTACACTAGGTTTATCAAAACGGATCCTTTCATATAGTATGGATGTATTAAAAACTTGTTAAATCGGGAGAACTCAGGCATGACGATTTGGCGAAAAGCAGTTGATGGTGGCTTGTCGTCGAGCTTGTCTGCGTGAAACAAAAAGTCATTCAAAGCAATCAACTCGAATTTGCAAAGGAACGTTTAAACTGGACTGTGGCAAAATATAAGACGGTGCTCTTCTCGGATGTGTCTAAGTTTAAATTGAAACAAATAAAAGTGTTATCATCGGCCTGGCCGATGCTTTGATACCTTCCACTGCATAAAAGTCATGCAAAATGTTTGCCATGCGAGTTAGTAGATACCTATCTATGTACTGTACAGGTACACGCATGTGTCTAATAGTGGTTTTGTATGGGAGGTACCAGAACTACTTGACCGACATAGACAATTTTCAATACCAACCTGACGACGGTAAAAAGAAGTCCTCTCACAAAATTTCATTCATCTAGGTCAATTCGTTTGGACGCTATCGTGACAGAGAGACACATGGGTCAAATATTGGCTTTGTATGGGAGGTACCAGAACTACTTGACCGACATAGCCCCTGTGGAGGGTATACAAATTGAAAAGATCTGATGGTTTTCGGACAGTGCGGGGTCAAAGGTGCCGTGATTTAATCACCGTTTCGCAAGAGGTACAAAAAAGCAAAGAGGAGGGTTCGTTATTATTGTCTGGGTATGATTTTCATCAAGTCGGTCCAATTTTCAATATTAGCGATATAATGGCTATACCGCGAGATTATAGAAAAAACAGGCATCGAAATTGTCGCCCAGTCAAACTTGAGGGACAGATGATCTACATTTAATTAATAAATTTATTAAATTATCCAATAATTAATAATTTAAAAGGGATTTTGTCTCGTTACAGAAATGATATCGCATTGCGTCGATAAGGATTTTCCCATAAATGTTTCAAACCAGTAAAGTTATGCTCAGGCTCACCCTTGGATTGGTACTGAGAACGCAGCATGTGCACCCATTTAACTATTTTGTTTAACGCAAATTGTACGATACGTCAACAAAAGCCTGTGGGACTTGCCTAATATAGAAATACATAGTGACCTCGTATGCGTGAAACAACCATACGCATACCAAATTCGAAATAGTCAACGGTTCACAGCGGTCTGGTTTGGTCTTGGACCAAAAATAGGCGTGCAGGTATAAAATAAGTGTTCGTGAGAAGATAGGATTCTATACATGGCCTTTTAGGATTCAGCCCATGATCCTTCCTGGAGTCTTTAGGACACTCAATGTGGAAGGTGTTTTTGAAATCCAGATGCTTAAGATGTCTACATATTTTTAATACATTAAATATCGCAAACTTCCCTTTACTTTTTCCTCTTTTTTTTTGTCGGTTTTAAAAGGTTCTGAAATCTTAAAACGCCTTTCAAAATGATTATGAAGTTTTTAGTTTTAATTTTAATATTTTATTAGTTTAAAAATCTCTTAACATCAGTCGATATACTTATAACTAAAAGTGAATTATACATCATTATTTGTTATTAAAGATTTACATAAATACATTTAGGTTTATTTCAGTCTTGAGGTTTCTTGGTAGATTATTAAAAATGTGCAATCCATTGTAAAGCAAGTTGTTCTATGTGCCAGCTTTTTTATAAAGTGGTAATCTAAAATCACCCGTATTCCTTAAATTATAAGAAGAATTTGTTATGAAACTAACATTACGTTGAAGGTATAACTATTATACAGGATATAAATTATGCTTAATTTTAAAAATCATTACTAGTGCATTAAATTTGAATCGCTGTTCGACATTTAACCATCCGAGGTTTGTTAGTATTTCTTGTATTGGAGTTGCCCTATTTTACAAAATTTGTACAAGGTCATTTCATTACCGTATTCGAAAGGCAGAGCACGCAAACGATGGTACGGAAATGACAAAAATAATTAATGTTTTTTTCTTTTTAATTTTCCTACAAAAATTAGAAAGTACCTACATTTTTTTTAAAACAATTATGTTGTATTACAGATACAAAAATGTATATTCTCATCACGCAAATAACTTGACTGCATGAACAATCCACGAATTCAACCCCTAGGTCTCGCTTGAAAATAATAAAAGAAACTTATTTTTAAGTGCTTATTGTTAAGTTATTTCAAATAAACCACATTTATTTAACTTAAAAATATGTATGATGCAATTAGCTAGCTACCCGTTATTTTTAATTAAAAGACAATTTTTTTTAGGAAAACATTAAGAAAGCTTAAAATTAAATAATGATTATAGTTATAGTAGATCTATTATCAACCCAGTTAACGAGGGTCAAATATTTTCGATTAGACATTTTAATATTTACCTTTTTTATGCGGATCCACGAAGAGGGAATTTTTCTGGAGAATCGCCCATGTATAAAAGTAACTACTGTAAAAAAGTTCCTATGTACAATTTGCCCTCGATATATGTGCATATGTTTTGCATGTTTTACTTTAAAAGTGATACATTATTATGTAGTAAATATTACGATACCACCTATAAAAATATTGGATAAGTTCCTGTATTTTAGTTGTTATGTTTGAATCAGTCAACTTGTATGATTATATAAATCAAAGCTAATTAAATAGATTTGCTACATTTACTCGTACTCTTTCATGGCCTCAAAAGAAAAGCCCACAAAGTATGTATTTGCCAGCGCAGTAAATGAAGTGCATTCTAATCGGCAGTAAAATGCACATTACCGCATTATTCGATAGCAACAGGGTTTACAAAACTCAAAACAAACAAAATAGGTAAATGACAACTCTGCTCCAGAAATGTGCAATTAGTCGACCGCCTTAGGGTAAACGACATGGAAAACGCAACCCCTTTCTAAAGCTGTATATACACTTTTCCTCATCATTACACCTTTCATTGCTTGCATGCATGGTAGTGTTGGTCAAATGACTGCGATTTTTTATTTTATTTCGCTTGAAGCAGACATATAGTGGTAGTAAGTACCTTCATAGGTATAAATGTAGGTCCTTCATTGCAGATAGCAAAACTGCTAGGTGCCGGCTTGGTCATTTGTAGGGCTATGTTCAATGTAGAATAGAAATAAACCGTACCCTCCAAAACAACTATATTTATATCGATCTTATATGTATAGAAACAACCCTGCCATGAGGTTACTCTTAGGTTAATAGGCTTTTTTAATAAAGAAACAGCTAACGTAGAGTGGTGTGGCAGCGTTTTGTTTATGCCAGAGAAGAAAATCATGCGACTAAGGAAAAGGGAAATAAGAGGAAGTTAGTAAGGTTGAGGAGGACTGCACATACACGTTTAATATGGCCTTGTAGTCTTATGAGTTCATTAGGCCATGTGAAGGGATTGACTTTATTTTTCTTCGGCTTAATGTGCAGAATGGTATTGCAATGCTTTTTTTAGAAATAAAAAAAGAGCTAAACAGACGCGACTTTTTTTTAAATATCTAGATAAACTTATAGCATGATACTAATAATCAGTTTTACTGCTTATGCAGTTAACCTACGACATTTAAGTATTGCCCCCATTGCCTTATTGTCTTTGCACTTTTGTAACAAAAAAAGGTGTAAAATCAAGAAATAAACACTTTTTTGAGAACATTTTTGATTTTTGTTTATACAAGAAGGGCCACACTATAGGTCTGTTCCTTTACTTTTAAATATTACGAATATTTACCAATTGTTACGAATTTTTAAGCATTTGAACAATGTCGTAGCTTAACTTGAAAAAGTCGTAAAAGAGCGGCTTCGAGAGAGCAAATTATTGCCAGGGATGCCAACCCTACAGAATTGTCTGTATATCTACAGAAATTTTACCTTGCCTACAGAAATACAGAAATCAAACGAAAATATACAGAAATTTCAGATTCCAGTAAAAAAGTGTAAATAAAACAATACTGGTACTATGATTTCAAAAGAATGATATTACATGAAATGCTTTAAGATTTAAAAAAGAAAATTGGCGAGAAAAGTGTAAATAGAGTAGGTACTGCCTCGCTAATCCGAATCAATTATTGCAAGGTCTAGAGACCCAATATTAAAGAACCGATTTCTCTATAGTTTACTATTAATTGACTTTTATTTTCCGTATTTTTATTTTATATAGTGCGACCTTATTTTCATTGTTTTACATTTTATATAGTCAAGTATTGGCATCGCACAGTGCCGATACCACATTTACTTTCTTAATTTTATTTTTTTTTAACTGTAAAACAGTTTTAATAATTCCATATTACTTCAATCCTGAATTTCTTATACAGCATTTAAGCAAAACATTAAATTCGAGATCATTCGAATTTAATCTATGAATTTCTTATACAGCATTTAAGCAAAACATTAAATTTTAAATCATTCGAATTTAATCTATGAATTTCTTAGACAGCATTTAAGCAATACAGCATTTAAGCAAACATTCGAATTTAATCTATTTCTATTCGAGATCATTCGAATTTAATCTATTTCTTCCTCTGCTTTTCTTTTTTTCTACTGCATTTAAGCAAAACATTAAATTCGAGATCATTCGAATTTAATTTTCCAGCATTTAAGCAAAACATTTCCACCTGAAAATAACTTCGATTTTTTTTCCTCTACTGCATTCAGGCAAAACATTTTTTTCCTCTACTGCATTTAACCAAAACATACACCTCAAGTTCTTTTCTTTTTTTTTTTCTTTTTATACACATCATTTAAGACATTCAATTCATCTTTTTATACACATCATTTAAGACATTCAATTTTGATTTTTTATTTTTTTTATTATAATGCACTTCGCTATTTCTTTTTGTCACTTTAAAATTACTAATATTTGGTTGTTATTTTCTTTCTTCTTTTTCAAATTTCTTTTTTTTTATATAAGTTTTTTCCTCGTCGCCAATTGTAGAGACCCAATATTAAAGAACCGATTTCTCTATAGTTTACTATCAATTGACTTTTATTTTCCGTATTTTTATTTTATATAGTGCGACTTTATTTTCATTGTTTTACATTTTATATAGTCAAGTATTGGCATCGCACAGCACAGTGCCGATACCACACAATGGTATATGCGGATCATACATACAGGACGAGAAAGGGAAATAGTATGTTGATTGATGACTTATGATTCATTCATTCAAAAAATGATAGTAAAAGCCAACATGATAGTGAAAATCAACGCAATGTTGAATGTAGGTATATTCTTTAATTATAATTCGGATTACAAAAAACCGGAGAATGTTTATTGAATGTTAGGATAAGTGCGATATTCGGATTAAAGGTGATTCGGATTAGCGAAACTTTACTGTAAATTATAACTAAAGATAAGATGAGTTTAGTGAAGATTGTACCGACCGACTTCAAAAAACAAGCAAATTGCGAGACAGACAAATATACTCCTAATCTTCCAATTTTAGGAAACTGAAGCCAAATAAGGGCACTACGATCGTAGCAAAGCAATTCAACAATTCAAATCTTGTTATGCACTATTCCTAAATACCTCAATTTTAGTACGATATGAATGTGACTGCATTTTTGAAAGATAATGGGGAGTATTGTATAATAAGTATAAGAAGCACATAATCTGTTAGTCAGTTGTAAATTGTCGCTTTTATAATAAATGCTATTAAACAATACGTTCATTGTTTGTCACACAAAATAGCGCCTGTGCCGGACAATTTAAACTTAAGGGCATTGTTTTTTTTTTTTTTTTGAAAAGGTGCACGAGTATTATCGATTTTAGCGATTACTAAACGATGAGCATGTGCATTGTAAATTCAAGTTTAATACAATTAAGAATCTATGTTTAATGGCGCCTAAAATTCACATTTTAAACACTTTTAATATGTTAAAAAAAAAGTCTGGATTTCTACAGAATTTCGTCAAGCATAAATACAGAATTTGTATCTTTCATCTACAGACTTTTGAAAATTAGGGTTGGCATCACAATTAACCCTCCACTGTTTGAAATGAGTGTAACGACTATTTGCATTGTATTTAGATTTCCTGCGATATGAGATATGAGAAACAAATTGATATGAAAATGGTATCAGAATTCAAAAGGCGGGAAAATAATCACCCCTATTGTCGTCGTCGTTTACGACTCTAAAAAACAGCGACACGACTGTTTGGTATTGGCGACTGAAAATAAACGACTTTTGTCGTGGCGACGATCGACAAATAGCCTTATCTCTGAATTGTCTTGGACCATATAAATCTACGCGCTCAAGTAATGAGTTATTACACGACGACCCTAATTAAGGCCATAAAATCATTAATATGATTAAAAACACAGAAAGCGGAAGGATGCAGTACCTGGGTATCGTATTTTTGTATCCTTGCGGATGTGCCACAGGGGTATAAAAAGAGCTGCAACTGATATAGTTTGCAATAAGTTTTAACAACTGCGTGATCAAGTGTTAAAGAAAAGTTTGTGTATTTAATATTTAACTAACGAAAAGATAGTTACATATTATTTAAAATGAAAATCACAAATAAAAGACAATTTCAACATTTAGTGAAAGAAATGGAGAAAAGGGACTAACAACAAGTGATTTTAATCGGCATATCCTTATCTCTGAATTGTCTTGGACCACCTTCGACTTCGATAGTGTAAAATACATTTAAAATCTGAAAATAGTTGTTATTAACACAATGTATGCAATTTAAATTATTTCTACCACCCACTTAATGTCGGGCAAATCCAATGGATTGGATTTGGTTCGAATTTCCTTCCTTAACTTTACCAGCACTTTTTTCTGGTTTTTTTCGTCACTGCCTGGTCACTGCTTTCAAAAAACATGTCACACTATTCATTTTTGATTTGTTTTATTAAATAATTAACCAAGTCACAAACAAAGCACCAGACCAAATATAAATTCGTCGACTGTTATGTCAAATCCAATGTGTCATAGTTTGTGGAATGTATGTGGGATGTGAGAGTTCAGAGAGTCGAGTCGTTTCAGTTACGCAATACCAAATTCCAAACGACTCGACACGACAAACGTCGCCAGTCGTTTGCGACAGACGACGACGACAATAGGGGTGAATGTAGCTTTTTTCTCTTCGCGAATGCATGTAGTTCAGTCAGTAAAAACTCTTCCACATACCTACCTACATACTTGGAAATTTACATGAAATTTATTGAAAAACAGAATTTTGTAGTCACTACAAAAGTGTTCCTTACCTTTTTTATAGTTTTTTTCACTTTGAGAGAGACTTCATCCCCACCACTGCCATTTTGACAGTCTTTCCATTTTTTACTACAAAAGTAAAGAAACAGACCTTATATTATAAGTGCCTTGCACTCCGACATTTTCTTTTTTGTTGGATCTCCAACTTTTATTGGAGTAGGTACCTAGGTAACCTTAATATTGGATGCGTTCAATGTGTTTGGGCATCTAAATATGCAGGTGACATGGTACCACAGAACTAGGCTGCCTAACTCCCGAAACTTGTCTAGATTTGCAGGCAAATCGAACAATCAGAGGCTGTTGACTAGCTAGGTAAAATCGTATTGAACGCCCCCATTGCCTATCACCAAACTCCTGAAAATAAATCACTCTATACGACTAGGTAGGTACTTTATATTAAACATTATTTATAATAAAATTCGCATCGTACTGTAATAATTCCGCTCTCTTTCTCTCTCTAAAATCCTTCGATACACCACACGTCCATACAATACCTACTTCCATACAAAATCCGCCTTACCAATAATCAACTTTAGTCTGGCAGCTAACACTTTGTATTACGCTACGCTAAACGCTTACGCCAATAATAAAACAACCTAGTTTTTTTAAATCACTAGTTAGCTAGTAGGTAGTACTATACCTACATAGTATGTATGCACCTGCAACTTGGTAGAATTGAGAAGATGATAAAATGTTGTTTTTATTAGGGTTTGTTTAGTGCTTTACGTTTGCAGTGGTTGGTAAAAAAAAGGTTTTTTTTTTTAACTCGAATAGCTTTCCTCAGCTTTTATGTTAACTTCTCATTCCTGTTTTTTTTATCTGGAATTTAAACTACGTTTAGACCGGAGGTTTATTAACAAACTAGACCAACAGTTGCATTCGACGAACTTTTCTTTGTTTTTAATTTTTTTTCCAGTGACACATCGGCTATGCATTCGACTATGACGACGCCCACTAAAGCGAGAGATATAGTTCACAGAGTATTGGTTTTTCCCCTAAGGCTGGGACTGGGAGTTTAGTAAATACATAGTACCGAATAAATTTGAACCTAAATGATGATGATCAATTCAAGTGTAAAAAGGGTACCTATACATATATGATGTATAGTATACTGTATGCATTAATACTATGCCAGGTACCTATAAAGAAAATATAGAAGTTGTCAAATTTGAACTCAGTTATCATCCATAAAGTAGGACTGTGGCTGTGGGTTTAATTCTTCAAGTAGCATAGGTACCTACATACACTTTTTTTTAATATGATTTTAATAAAGTTCTATTTCATTAACTCATCTAATTTGTTAGGTGGGAAGTTAGAATGAGTTTGTAGTATGTAGGTATGGTAAGTTAGATAGGTATATGCGTACATATGTACATATTTTTAAATTTTAACCATAAATGTTTTTTCAAAAACATCTATTATAGAATGCACTCCCATTTTAATAAAATAAAGTTAACTACATACAGGTAGGTACATACACGTACAACAGGTACCTTCTTGGACTAGTCATTATTTGTTGTAAAAACAAGAGATGCCAGAAAAATTTAACACTGATCCCTATCAAACCAAAACAATACCAATAACAAACATTCACAACATATTCGAAAATCATAACTCTAGCTTTATGGTAGCTTCTGGCACCACCAGTTTTCCAAATATCTTTTTGAAATCTTGAACTCTTCTTTAATAAGAAATCGTAAACACAAACACAAGCAGCAAAGAGAAACAAATCAAGCCCATCTTTACTTTAGCGCTTCATATAAGTCTACCTGTGCTATTGCTGTCACATGCACATCTTCTGTATGCATGCAACTTGTCATGGCGATGGCACTATCGAAAGAAGGAGCGAGACCTCCAGATATGCATATAGGTATGTAGTTTCTTTGTATTTAACACGCACGGGCTTTTTTCAACAATTTACACAGGTAAACACACCCCATTTCTCCATTCCTAGTTTTAATTTATTAACTACAAACATTAAATGAGATTTGACATAATTTAAAGTAACTTACCAATAACTACATAAACCAACAAAAATATGACCAGACACCGGGAATCACGTACAGGATATTGTGATGATAAATAAATCCCAACTTTCATTGTGGTTTTGATTTTTAACTCCTCACTTTATAATCCACGGACAGAACTCACTCACTCGTCAACTTAAAATGCCTAAGCACTTGTTTCTTTCTCACTCACTCTCATTCGGACAGAAACATTTATGTGGATATTTTTTTAGCTAACACAATTATAGCCTATAATAATAATTAGATTTTTACTGTAAATTCTAGCGATTTGTTCACTTCACAATGAAATCGCAATCTTAACCGAGAGATTGAGTTAAAACGAAATGGCAGAAACCAAAAAAAGAAGACTAATCAGCTTTTCATTCTCTTCTTTGCATTCGTCATCCGCCAAATTTCACTATCACTACTAACAGCTAGCACTTGCCAACGGAACAAACACAAACCACATACACTAACCACGAGAACCGAAATCAAACTGAAATTAGTTTTGAAATGTAGTGAAACTCTCCACAATAAATTGTCCAAGTGAAATAGAAAATACCTAACTGACTCTTCATACTAAGTAAGTACGGTGTGGGTGAGATATCGATATTGTTTTAGGTTGTGCTTTGCCTATACCTGTGTAAGTTAGAACAAGTGGGTAAGATTGATTACAGGTGCGACAGGTATTGAAGTGCAAAAGATAGAGAGCATTGCTAACGCTGGGACTGAAATTATAGGTTGTAGTCTGGGATGAACTAGTACATTTTATTTAAGTCTTTCTAGTTGCACGATCATTGCCAGATTAGGCTTTGAGTTCAAATTGAATTCAAATTCAATAGTTCGCTGGGCAACAACTGGCGAAAAATCGTAGGTTCGATAAATAACAATTAGTCCTATTCGGCAAAATATTTTATTCTGTTATGAATCATAAAAGATCTCGACCATAAAAGATCTTTTATAAATCGTATTCAAGGATTCGAACTTTTAGAAAATTTGTTATGGAAGTTCGAAACTTGAAATTCTGTTACGAAGCTGTCAAAACAAACCGCAGAGTTTTTTTTGTATACATAGACGGTAGGTACCTGATCAAAAAATGCAGTCTGAAAAGAGTATGTTTTGAATTGTTACAAACTAAATAATTGCGTAATAAAGACTGGAACATCTTTTTAGGAAAAATACAACAAAAAACCACGACAAGGCAAAAACAAGTATATTGCTTTACATGGAGCAAAATCCAATTAGAAAACTCTATTTCAAATCAGTAACCAACTGAATCAATCTCTATGTACTGGGCTGCGATAAACCAAAAATGTGTTCCTATTGATGCCTGATATGAACTGTATCCGTGAAAATGTAGTGTCGCGAGAAACTTGAAATAAATATCCAACTTTACATCGTCATCATTAGAAATACAATTTACCTGCATTTGAAATGAAATGGTTGTATTCGTGTTTTGTAAATTGTTCCAAATTGTTCATTAGAATTCTAGCATACACCTTATCCAATCTAAAGAGCTGAATAAAACTCACATTAGGTAGATCGAATGGATTACTATTACTATATGTTCTTAGTTCCAGCAAAAGTGATCGGTGTCGTCGTATAAACCAAAAATATTCATTCAATCATTTCCAATGGTCCGCTTATCCATTAAGTGGGTTGCGGGTGTAGGTTGCTCAAGTGGACCCTCCATAGCTCTCGATTCTCCGCCATCGTCTCTAAATCATCAAGGGCAATACCCATACGGGTAGAGGAGGGATTATGAACTTGATATAACCATCTCACATTGGGTCTACCTAGAGGACGCCTGCCTGATGATGGGACGGATTCCATAGGACGTCGTGGTATCCTGGTTGGGGACATGCGTTTAACATGACCAAACCACCGACGCATGGACCGCTCCGCCCGGAGAAGTAGCTACTCGATATTGAGTTCCTCGCAAATTAAAGCAAAAACATAAATTTCCAAATCATTTTCGATTACATACCCACTAATTTATGCACAATTATTACATTTGTCTTCTTTATTTGTAAACATTTCGTTGACGATAAATTATAGATTATCCCTTTCAATCCAAAACTTTCTAATTAATAAAAATCTTTTATTAAATGTTTTTTATAATGTTTTTTATAAAAATCTTTTATGATAAAAGTCACAAAATTTTGTCTTTTATTCTGTTATGATTTATAACAGATTTCATAAAAGATTTTTGCACGCAGAATACCAATTCTGGAGATCGTAAAAGATTTTTTGACAGTTCGAACTTTTGTATGGAAATTCATAACAGAATAACAGGAAAAATGGATAAAAGATTTTGCCGAATAGGCCTGAATATTGTAAAATCTGACAATCGTGTGTACAGCTTTAGTTTGGGTTGTATGAAAGTTGAGTTGAATTGAAGAAAACTCAACTCAACTAAGTTGAGTTGTCTTACACAATAGGGGCAATATGTTTTCTAATTTGGTTGTCTTTCAAACTTTAACGAAAGTCTGAACATCGTTTTACAACGACACGAAACATGAGTCGTATACGAATACGACAAACGCCAACGGGAAATAACAAAATGCAAGAGAAAAAACAGCGAGTTTTAGATATATGTGTAGCTATATGGAAAGATTTTTATGTAACCACAATAATTATGCTTATAAGTTTCTTATTTACAGTAGTTTCGAAATTTTCAAGTAAAAGATACAATATTTTTTGCAAGTACTATATATTTATTTACGGCACTCTAATCCAACTTCCAAAAATAAATAATTTGTATACAGAATTTGTTTACATAGTTATTTGTGCAATTAGCTAACTTACAAAGGTACATAGTTATAATTTCATTATTACGTGATATGCAGTAAGTAGATAAATATCGCTTTCAATGTGATGTATTGTTCTTCAGATATTCGTTTTGTTCGAAAAATAGATTACCGTGCATGCTTAATTGATTGCAGAGTGTTGAAAAACGCCGGATTGCCATGTATGCATCCCCGTCTTTCGAAAATTAAATTTCATATAATAAAACAAAAAATAAACAAAATTATTACCCTTACCAAACAAACCTTTGTTAGGGAAAGGTCATTGTTGCTTTTAATTAAGTAGTAAACAAAATATGTAATGTAAGTAGGTATGTAGCAAATCAAACATTATTTTCAAATTATGTATAGAGTATCTATTGTACAGATCAAGAAATGAATACCTTGTGAAGTGTTTGAGTAATTTTAAGTATCCAGCAAGTTGTCAAAAAAAATTAGTACATTTCACATGCAAAACACACAAAATAATGCACAATCTTATGTCTTATAATAAAGTGTCTTAATTTTAGAATAGCAATATGTGCAAATATAATCATGAAAGAATATTTGTTAAACAATAGTATTCCACACCTACATACTTAACAGATACTTAAAATTGTTTGTCTACCATAGCGTTGGTCTTCATTTCATTACTTTTAGGAGCATGCAATGTGGGAAACACTTTCTATATGGAACCTTATTCCAGAAGTCGCTTGTATAAATGACCAATCCTTTGTGTAGTTTTTAGGTCGCTAATCACATCAGTATGTACGATTTGAAATTAGAGTATTATTTACAATATTACATAATGTATACCTAACAAGCACAAATTAGATTCGCTAATAAAAACTGGAAAACAACTCTGATTTCTGTTCTCGTGTTTAAATAAATACTCAATGGAAATTCTATACACTAAAACATCTCAAGTGTAAGATTACTCGTGTTTTTTTTTATAATGAATATAATGAAGAATAATAAATAGATATGCATTTAATAAAATCAACCCACGTTACATTTACATTCAAGTCCTTTGTCAACGTGCATACAAATGTGATTTACATTTATAGTCTAATATTATTTATTGCGTTAATTTATAACAGTTTATATTATCCTCTTTTCTACATAAACTAAAAACAATTCAATAATTTAATTGAATATGTATGTTATTAATTTTTACTTTACATTTATATCTTTCACATGCATGCGATTGAATTCCTCAATTGATGCGGTAATCCTCGAATAAGAAAGTATGCGATACTGGGAAACAATGCAGTAGCTAATCAGAATGTTCAATAGCTGCATACTCGTGGGTCGATTATGATCATTCGCCGTTTTATTATCATAACACTTTGTCGAGGTCGCTGGCCTTCTGTGAAGTTGCACATATACATTTTTTAAACAAAGCCATAGCGGTTATGTGAAATCGTTCAAAAGTTTTTCTACTAACTTTTCAATAGAAGATAACATAACTAAAAACACTAAATTCATTTTTATGCTTTAAGCTTAATTCACACTTATTATTTTGTTTACACAATTGCAAGTAAAAAAATAGGTTTAAACTCTGTAACTCTCTTGTTAGTGTTTTAAACACTAAAAAAAACAATAATTAGTGTGGCCGTAAAATGTTGGAAGCATTAGACGAAGTACTCTTACCTCCTCCTCCAGGAGCGCCTGGCAAATACGAACTGTTCATATTTATGGCAAGATTCGTTGTTGAGTCATGTCGGGAGCGGTTATTCAAAAAGTCTCTTATATGCTGAACTATTAGATCAATGGCAACTAGAAATAAACCAAAAACAATTGAATTTAATTGCAACAATAATACCGACTAGTTGCGGAATAATATATTGAAATTATTTAAACTTAGATCAATTTAGCAATATAGTACGAAATATTTAAAATCTCACTACAACTATGTTCAAATAATAAAACGTATTAAAGTTGATGAGTCGTTTCTTTACCTGTTATATTAGGAGTGAATTCCTTTTTCGTCAGAAAGGATACGTTAAAAGTCTAAAATGTTAAACAAAAAACACCAACAAAATATTCCCCATCTAGTTGTGTAAATGCATTCGGCAATCATTTCATATGCTTAAGATATGTGTGTATACTGTATACAGACTGTTTAACAAACAATATTTTTTGTATAATGTAAAGATAATCGGATTATTTATATATTTACTTTTTTATTTGTGCTAAGTCGGTAATGTTTGTAGGTATATAAAAGTGTGTTTAAAATTAATTTAACAGTGTATTCGGATAATTTAGTAAAAACATTTAAGAACATTTATCTGACACTTCTTGTTCGTAAACTAAATCAACTACATATTTTATAGTTTACCAACGGTTATTAATAAATAGGGTACCCAAATGCAAGCTTATGAGTTGTACGCCAATGTGTCCAAAAAAAAAAAAAGAACAATTTCATCGGGGAATCACCGTGAGTGTTCGCTTTAGTCGTTAATAGAGAGAAGGGAAAATAATACGTAAGACGTAGAATACGTCGATAAAGTTAACTAGACTATTTGGTAGGTACATATAACTACAGCAGCTCGTACCCATAAATGAAAAAATATAAAAGTTTATAAAATTAGTGTAGTGGCGGAAATGCAAGAATACGCCATTCACAATATGATAGTTGATAGTTCTCAATACAAAATCAGTAATTCTACTCCCACATGACAAATTCAGACAGTAGCATTTCGTAACAGTTCTCTTAATAAATGACAACATTGTCTGTCTATCATTGTCTCAGAAACAACGAAAACTCATCTGGTTTTGTCACATGGGTTTTATGCATTTATGTTAATAACTAATTACAAACCTATGGATACTGGTTATTTGTTAAGGATTCGTTCAATATAGTCTCCTATTTCTACTAATTAAGTATATTGTTGTTTAACATTTGTTATTAGCGTAGTTGCTCTTGTTTTATAAATATTATGATTCGAATACATTTAATGTTCACTTTTCATGACGAAATGCGTTGTTGATGCTGAGTTAGTGGGGGTTCCGCCTGGTCTAAGTATTTCTCCAATATGATGGACAATGAGATCGATAGCAACTGTAAAGAATAATAAACAAGCAAAGAAAACTGCTGGAGCTTTGGTTTTTTTTTCTCAGCTTTTATTTCAGAATGAATAAAAATAAATAATTTAGCTCTCCTTCATTATTTGTTTTTATCTTCTACGTTGTTTTATTTTTCTCATATACTAATTAGAATCAATGGCAATTAGTCAAAGATGGAAAAATGAAATATAAATAACTCTACGATTGCAAGAAGCTGTTAATTTAAAACAAAATACTTGAAGTTAAAATAGAAAAAAAAACAATTCAATTTTATTACGTTAAAGAAACAAAACAAAAATATTGTTAAAAATTAACAACCAAACTACTACTTGCATAATAAATGTATTGAATATCAACGGCACTTACCAGTATTATCGGCTCCTCTGGGAATTATAACGTCAGCAAACTTCTTGGTCTGAAAACACAAATATGTATTATAATTTTTTAAAAATCGTATATATTGTGTATATAAAATATACATCTCCAATGAAAACAACAAGAAATACGATTGATTGAACAACAGGCGAGACTAGTAAGCAAGTAAGTGCATATTGTCAACTAAAAGCAAGTGAGACATGTTCCACGTTTTCAGAAATAAATAACTAAAATGTCCAATTTTATAAACTGTCATTTTATCAGCGTTTTCATGAACTTAGAAAACATGGTACCAAGTGCTATGATATAGGCTTGATCAAATGTGGCTTTCCATATTACTCAGAAAGAGTCTAGAAGAATAAGAAACAGTGAAAGAGTCACCTTGGTTTTGTCATCATATACATCTCCCTAGATCAGTACATCAGGAGAGACACGCAATCTAGGAGTAAAGAGCTGATATTATGGTCTAGGACATAGGGCATTGAGATTGATTTACAATTCTCAATATTTTTAATAAGTGGTCAAAAGTAATGAAACATTTTTATATTTCTTAAACATAGTTATGGTGGTGGTAGAAGCTTTATAATGTTGAACAGAAGTAGCAAAAACGGAAAGAAAGAAAGTATTCGAAAAATAAATGTTCTCAAAAATTGTCGATGATCCACTCATAAATTCAAAGTTAATTTTGAATATAAAATTAGGAGTCTACACATTAAATCTAATATACAATATAAATACCTCATATTAAAACCAATTAGTTCATACTTATTTAAAATACGTACCGGTGAGCAGAATTCCTCAAAAGCTGGTTTCACAAAAGTCATGTACTGCGTAAGTACCTGATCTAAGTCACGGCCGCGCTCTTTTATATCTCTCGGAACTAAAAATAAATCTCATATCATAGCGTTGATTACATTAAAATTATCTGCTTTTACCCCTTCTAGCCAACCGTGTATCAGAGTCTGTATCGACAAATAATTTCATATGAAACAAATCTCTGATTTTAGGGAAATAGAATACAAGTATTCCTTCGAATAGAACCACATCGGCTGGATAAATTGTAAGCGTATTTTCAAAGTCCCTGCAAAATAGGATATGCAAATTTCGCCGTCTAACCTCATGAGAAATTTACTTACAAAGAATTTGATTTGTAATCATAAGTGGGGATATCCACTTTAAGTCCTTTCAATATTGATTGTAGTGTATCAAACATCAACATCTCATTGAATGCGTCTGGATGGTCAAAATTGAATAGCCCTTTTGTTGCCTTTACTTTTTCAACTGGCGTCAGTTCGCGATAGAAGCAATCTTGGCTGATTGTAACGACCTACGTTCGTTTAAAATCGGAAGCTATAAAAGCAGATTCATAAAAGTATTATGTTTTACCTGGCGCTGTGTGTGATCCATGTCAGCCTGGCCAAGCTGTTCCATGATTTTCTTGCATACAGTTGACTGAAATTTGTATTTTTAATACACAACCAGCACACATGTGATGGTTCATATTACCTTTCCACTTGCGGTTCCACCAGCAACACCAATAACAAATGGGGTTTTCACTTCTTCTTCATTGCATTCCCCATTGTGAACACGTAGTGTATTCTTGTGATCCATTATATACAAATTGGTATGAAATTTTGTCTGTCCCGATAAGAGTAAAAAT
Organism: Cheilosia scutellata; assembly: GCA_955612985.1. Lineage (NCBI taxonomy): Eukaryota > Metazoa > Arthropoda > Insecta > Diptera > Syrphidae > Cheilosia > Cheilosia scutellata. The sequence goes on from OY015312.1 coordinate 126,078,398, forward strand.
TATTTCGTACAGCAACAGCAATTCTAATTTTCTGCGAATAGCGAATGTGAATTTATCCGGGAAAATTTGACGTAGTTAAATGTGACATTGGGTAATCAGCTGATTATTTTCTGTTATACAACTATTTCTGTTATATGGTACTACACATATAATCGCCTGAACTGATTTAAGCTGAAACCATACTAGGTAGGTACGTGTTTATTGTAAAAGTAATTGTGACTCGGTAAATTGATTTCCACGCCACCTACCCAGATTTTTACGTACCCGAATCACAGGATAAGTTTTGTGACAGTTGATTTCATCACAGAAGTTCCTACTAAAATTATAAATTGGAAGTGTGCGCAAAACATTCTATTTTTAATTTATTGTATAGACATTAACAAATTTGATATCAGAATGCCTCTGCAAAATGTCGAAGTATATAAAACAAGTAAAATATTTGTGAAAAGCTAAGAGATGTGAATAAAATCATGGCTTAAAAAATTGTAAACAAAGCACTCGAAGTTACCAATTATACATACAACAATTGTTTTATTGTGTTATCTGTTGCCCTTTAGGATTTACAAATAATATATCTCATATTTGGATTTAATTTTCTCCACACGCAATACAGTATTGCGGCAGGTTTTTAGTGTTGGAAATTCTTAGTCCAAAATAAGATAATATAAGAAGGTATCCTTGTAAAAGAGGAGTTAAAATTTGTTCTTTTTCAAGTGGCGGCTACAAATAAGAAAATTCTTTGGATTGTTCCGATCGTTATGAACTTTTTTGGGAATTCGGTGCATAGCATAGATATACATATTTGGATTCATGTACGATGTGCAATATTTAACTCCACAGAGTTCCCCAGTTTTTAATGTACCTATAGTTTCTTCTGCCATTATTCTTGCACTTGACCACAGAATCTATATTTATGAAAATATTAACTTCAACATATTTAATTTCAATTATCACGTACTATTCACAAATTGTTCTACGAGGAGCAGGTACAATTACATTTATTTGACCGCAACATATTTAAAAGAATCAAAATCTATTTATTAGCTTGTTTTTATAGCTGTTTTTTGGTATAGATTTACTTTTTAATATTTCTTCTCTTAAATTCACTAATAAACTTGGTAAATAACAGTCTCTACTTATTAAATTAATTTTTTTTATTTTTCGAAATACAAATTTTCATACGATTTGACAGTTAATGGAGCGACTTATCCTGTGATTAGGGTTCCGCCGAAATCCGCTAGACGCGGTATGACCGAGTGTCAATAGACTTTTTTACCACACAATTTCTGTGAAATAATAATTAAAGCTACCTATGTAAAATACTAATTTAATTATCTATAAAATGAAATTCGCTAGAAGTAGCTGTATGTCACAATGATATTAAGTTCTATTTACAAAGGCCGGCGGTTCAGATCCAGATGCCAAACGTAGAAAATAATGCTTTTATTCCATAATATGCGTGTATTTTTTGATATTCAATATTTATCGGTTTCAAAAAAAAAAAAATTTAATTTGGCTTAGCTCTGTCTTCATAAAGGCTTGGCAGCAAATACCAGCTATGTCTGCGAAGTCAACAAACAACAACAATAAATCCACAAATACAAGTATAGATTCTCTAATCGAATGAAATGGAAGCAAACATTTGTAATTTCTGGGCATATTTCTTGCAAAATGCTTTGATTTCTTTTAATGAATTTCATTATGACAAAATGTCATGAAAAAAGCGAAAGTGGAACCTAATAAGAACTTTAAAAGTCAAAAGGTTTAAAAATTGTATTGATGTCAAACCAATAGATGTATGCCTATACTACTTGTCCAGAGAAGACCGCAGTTTCGTATCATCATTATCTAAGACAATCTTATAATAGGTAGGGTAGAAACTTTCCTCGATGGGTCAAATTGTTCACATGTCCTTATATATGTTATGTCCTTACTAGAACCAAGTCCAAGGAAAATTTCATCTCCATCGACTTCCATTTTATTTATTTGTATGTACTGGAATGCTCCTTCGACTTCGAATTTGATCCATATAAATTTTTTTTTGCATTTAGGTATAGGTACTTATGTAAGGCAAGATTGACTTTTGCGACATTACTTGGGAACCAGCATTTGCCGCAGGATTCATCAGGCCGAGAAAAAAGCCAGCAATTGCAATCGCTAGACTTAATCCAGTGCTAGCTATTACCTACCTTTACTGATTTTACTTTTCATCGGCTTATTTAATTTCTATTTGCTATGTTGTAAATTAGTCAAGTTGCTCTAAATAAAGTATGTACCTAAATGCATGAGGAGACAATACGAAATTCGATATACTATCATATTTCAACAACCCGTTGTTTTAAGGAACAAATTCATATTTCATACCTATGTGCCTAATATTCCGTTCAAATAACAATGGGTATGCTACAATGATACCTTTACCAGCAACAAAGGTATTTCGAAACGCATTAAGCTGCTAGTACACGGTATGTAGCACGCCACATATATATGTGGCTCTGACGTAATTTTGACGTCAGCGTGTACAAGCTCTCTTTGTGCACTCTCTCGTGACGTCAGAGCCACATATATATGTGGCGTGCTACATACCGTGTACTACAGTGGCGTGGCGTGAATAATTTTAAATGGTAAGTCGAAGTCGAAAAATATCAAAATGTCGAAGGGAAGATGTAGGTAGTACCTATCTATGTATACAAAACCTTCAGTTATTTTTTAAAGCCATACAATCGAAAACTCCAGGAAGAAATTAAATTAATGAAGATATTTTTCCATCTTGAGTGCAAAACTTTCATATGTATTTCGTGTAAACATTATTATAAATCATGTCTTATAATATTGTCCTTTATTTCTACATAAAGGTTCTTTAAATGAGTGTTTAAATCGAGCATTTGGGGTTTTTGTGGAGCTTCAGTACAATCATCTACTTACTCTTTGAAACATTTCTTCAAACGTATTTAGGTACGAAGATCATAGCCAAGACTCAAAACACTTGATTTCTCACTTAGCGACTTGTTTATAAACTTTATAAACACATCAGTATGTTTATTTTTTAAAAGATACTTACAAAATTCACCAAATAACTCGGAGAAAAGCGTGTTATTTTATTGCATAAGAAAGCGGCCTATGAACAGAGGATACTCCCCTCAGAAAAAATCAGAAAATTATTAGGTAAAAAAGTGGACTATGAGCTATGAGCTATGACTACATCACAGTTCACACTTCACAGCGCAGCGGTAGGAGATACACACACAATTCAAATTCACCAAATATGTCGGAGAAAAGCGTGTGAGCATTGGTGTTCACTTATTTTTGACGTTCACTGTACATAAGAAAGGATTTTAATTGGCTGATTGTATATCTCCCTCTAAAAGCTATCAAATAAGAGAGTTATGCATATAATTTACTTCTAATTCGTAGAGACGAATGAAGCTTATTATACCTTAATAATATGCATTTAGACATGATTAACTGGGATGAAATTCAGATATTGCAATGGAATTTAACAGTAGGTACCTAAATACATTAGGATAATGAATTGAACACTTCAAAGAAAGTGAAACTGGGGGGTACGCTAATTAAAATTAATCAGTTTTCTTTGCAAATGTCCAGCAATGTACCTGCAGATGTATAAAAATGTACAGTAGATATTGTATTCAGGGGCTCTCAAAAAACAAAGTCTTCAAACTGTAGAAATTGTCCTAAGATAGCAATTATTTATTACAAATTACAAGAAGGAAACGAAAGAAGTAACATGGATCAAATTTTCGATTTTGCTTAATTTCTGTCGTTTGCGGAAATGCGTTTTTGGAGAATCCCAACCCAACCCTACTGTCAGATAACAGGGGCCAGATGCCAGATCACGTAAGATGAAAACGAACCGACGACGGACGATTTAGTGTGTTCAATTGATCATAAAATGCAAGCTGAACTGTTTTTTTTTTGTTTTGGTACTACTGATATGTGGTTTGCGTACCTAAGGTTGATTCAGCTTGTATGAGGAACATTTTTTTTTCATTGAACGTGTAGCAAAGCACACTATAGGTACTTTTGTAACGGGCTGCCGCAGATCCTAGTAATTACCCACATAAATTGACATATCGAATTACTTAAATAACTTAAACAATTGTATTTTTCTATTCATAACTAGGACTACAATTTTATTAATAAGAAGAGCTAGATACGAACACATATTATCTACTAATATAGATACATACTTGTATACTAATTCAATTACCGAAAATCCGTAGATATCTAATCATATTTGATAAAAAGATAACATCATAAAAAATATGTGGTAGGTAGGTATCCACTATCATAATACGCTATGAGCACCAATTAATCTGGCACAGTCAATGTTTCATAATGCAAATTAGTGCTTATCACTATTCGGAAATGTGCGAAAACTCCTTGGAATATGTTTTTTCGTAAGTGTGTCACTTAATAATGCACGAGGAAAAAGGAGTCATTGGATGTGGAACTAATTGAAACATTGGTATCCTACCCTTCAGTGGGATGTTAAAGCAATCCGAATGCTGTTGAAATAACTTTATATGTAACCTATTCAGTCAATGGCTCGGACAATGGACGTAAGGTGTTCTCTCACCGATCAGAGAGAAGCCAAAAAGGCGTGTGCTGTAAATGGTGATCATTAATCATGTCCAAACAAGGGTATACCAAACGATATAATAGGAAGTTGACTGATTAATTCTGACAGAAAAAAAATGCATTATTATTACCGATTTATTTATACATTTTTTTCATCCCAAATGTTTAATTGTTATCGCATGGTTATATCTAGGTTAAAGATGCCAAGTTTAGTTGGAAAGATAAATAATATAAGTACCAATGTATCTCCTTTTATATAATCGTTCACACTGTTTTTCACTACAAACACTGCATATACCCAACATTGTACCTACTTCAAATCCTACAGTTACTACAAGCAGGGTAACATCGATTTTTCACTGTTTATATAAGATTTTTGTAAAAAAAATTATGAAAAGTTAAAAACAACTCAAAATATAAAATATTACCCCGAGATAAAGTAGATAAGTGAATTGAAAACGGCTACATGCCGTGTACCTACAAGCTCTCTTTGTGCACTCTATGTTGACGTCAGATCTATATATGTATGTGGCTTGCTACATGCCGTGTACTAGCACCTTAAGTACAAAAAAAAAAACAAAAATGCATTGGTTAAAATTTAGCGTTTTTTAGTTACCTTATATGTATATCTTTATATACATATATAATTCTTCTGTCCGTGTTTGTTACCGTACTCCTCCTAAACGGCTGGACCGATTTTAATGAAACTCTGTGAGTGTGTTTGAATGGGCCTTGGGATGGTTTATATTCACAATTGGACCCGGTAGGTGGCGCTGAGATGCGATTCCACAAAAGTTCAAATAGTAACCACTCAACAATAAATAAAAAAATTAAAAATCAAAAATTTCATGAATAAAATTTCAAATACATAATAAACACTCAACAAAAAAAATCAGGACAGTTATGCTCTCGGATTCGGATGTTTGTCAGACGTTGGTGAGAGATGGCGCAGTGAAAAAAACCTCTGAGTCACTGCGCCCATCATATATATATAAATAATATAAAAATTAAATTTTTGAAAAATTTGACACTCCATTCCTGCAATTTATGAACCATTTGATATAGTATTTTTAACACTTTGAGCGCGTGCCACGCCCAAATGGTAAAAGAGCGCCAAATTTTATGTTAATGTTTATGCTCAGTACAAAATCAATCGGACTGTGAAAAAAAAACAGTTTTTTTTGTTACCGTTTTTTTTTCATACATCAGAGTGCCAAAGGTTTAAACTGTTGAGCTGCTTCTGTAGCACCAGCCCTTCTGCGAATTGAACATCCTTCGTAGGTCCAATTATTCACCATTATTCCGGTTGGCGTTTGACGTGTCTGTGTCATGTCCTTGTAAAAATGGTTCAGATTTTTTGAATTTCTGTTAACGATTTTATTTGCTTTTCTATGTGTTTACTATCATTTTGACACCGTTTGTCTCAAACAAGTTACAAACACTGACTTAAAAATGAAATAAAATATTAGTTGTTTACGACAACCGCCAACGAAAATAGGGCGGATTATTGACACAATGATATTGTGATTCATGATTTTCAATAATTTTTTGTTTCTTTGTTGTTCCATATATCGAAGCATTTGAATTTTAGTACAGCGACGTTTTCTATCAATCAAGTTCTATTAAAGCAATCTTGCCCATAAAAAAAACTAAATTAAAATTAACATGACATAATTTTTTAAAAATTTAAATCGGCTATCACAGCTTGTACAACAGTGCAAATTAGAAGTTGTCGATTGCGTCTCTAATAGCGAAACAACTTGCTATATTCGGTTTAAAACGTTTTACCATAATAACCACTAATGACGAGATGAAATTGAGTTTGTAACTACGACAACAAGATTCACGACGATAAAACAAAAACTAATATCTCCACTGTAGTTTGTCATAAAATATAAAATATATGATTTATATTATTGTTAAGTGTGGGCCATGCTATTTTTGTGCCATCATTCTTACCACGACAACTTTTGACAGTTTGCGTGCTGCTGGGTTAAAAGAGATTTCTGTTCAGTTCTATAATTCTTGTATATACAAATTCGCACTAATCACACGGACAGATAGATAATGTTTGAAAAGAGTCATAGTTGGTGTAAATTGGTTGGCACTTTTCAGATGAGGTCACCGGTTGGGGCGTTGGATATGTGCGCGGCGCGGCGCGCTGCAATATAATGTTGGTAAATGACACGGTTGTGGTACTTAGTGCAATTGGCTTGTAATTGCTGAGGTCCGCGGTTATATCATGGAAATGAATTGTCTAGTATGTTGTGCGATGAGGCTTTGATTTGATTTATGTACGAGTTCGATGTTCCTGAGTTTTGAATTTCTCGTTTTTGGTAATGTTGTGGGTTGTGTCCTTGTTAATTTCACACTTGAACTGTTGCGTGGTAGGAAACATTTATACAAATAAATTCAACGAATTAATTTAGCTTTGATCGAATTGCGTGATGAATAGGTAACTGTGGGCGGCTAGTAATATCTGAGACCTAGATATAGTGTACCTACGTACTTAATTGTGTTATCTGGTGCACTAAAAAAAAAAAAATAAGCCCAAGTCCCGATGCAAAATTCGCCAAGTTGGAATCTGCGAAAGGCCGATTTCTTTTGCACGGCGAGGAATTGACTGCCTCGGGTTCTCCTGTACATTCTAATGGAATGCAGCAATGCTCCCGATGAATCTGGCTAGCAACATCCGTACGAATTGAAAAATCCTTATTTAATTTTGAGTGCCAGGCAAATATATGAGTGCCAGCCACGAAGCAAGTCTGACTGGAAATGCGGGAAACACAAACGCGCTTAATCTCCGACTGTAATATAACTATTGGATTTCGCTTCGATCTTGCTCTTGATATTCGTAAAGAGAAACGTAAAACGTAATGCATTTCCTTTGTTCGGAGTCTTCTTACGCAGTGAAAAAATAAAACTTGCGACGCCCTTAGGATAAGAACCCCTGATCTATACATATATTTGGAGATTATAATGAATTATTTGCTTTATAATCTCTACATAATATTGTTATAAATATATATAACTAGCTGACCCGGCAAACGTTGTTCTGTCTAAAATAGTTATTTTAAATATTTCAAGATCTAGTTTGATATTTTTTGTTCAATTATTTTTTTTTAATAAAAAATGAAGGCGGCCATTCTGAGAAAAAGATACAATTGCAATTTGGAAATCAATTGGAGAAACAAAACAAATCGATTACTTTTACGTTTTTTTTTTCCTAAACCTTCGGGTAGCAATTACGAACAAACCCGTAGAAGATCCAATTTGGTCGCGCCATGCCCCTTTGTCCAATTTTGGCCAATGACCACTCCTGGGCCTTTGATTGTCTGCAAATTCCAACTGAATTGATTTGGTGGATTTCGACTCATAATATTTTGAATGTTTTTTTTTTGCATGGGCGGTGCCACGCCCTTTGTCCAATTTTGACCAATCTTCACAGCAACACTCCTGGGCCAATACCTAGGATTGTCTGTAAGTTTCAACCGCCGAATCGATGGTTTTCGAAATAAAAGATTTTGAATGTTTTTTTCGTATGGGCGGTGCCACGCCCTATGTCCAATTTTGACCAATCTTCAGAGGAGCACCCCTGGGCCAATACCTAAGATTATCTGTACATTTGAGCTCAATCGATTCTGCAGTTTTACGATTTTGAGTTTTTTTTTTGTATGGGAGGTGCCATGCCCCTTTGTCCAATTTTGACCAATCTCCTTCAGTGCACTCCTGGGCTAATACTTAAGATTATCTGTAAATATGGGCGCAATAGAGTCGGTGGTTTTCAAGTTATACGTATCCGAACACATTTTAGAACTCATTTTTATATATATTATAGATAATATCTCATTCGATTTTATTCATTTATGTTTGTTAATTTTCACTAATGTCCTTCGAAACTAAGAATATAAGCAGTACAACCGAGTTGATGTTGATGATCAGTTGACTGTTCAGTTCCTCCAGTATTGGAAAATTCTTATTTTTTATCCGATAAGCAAAGCGAAATTAATATAAAACGCGCATAAATGAATGGAGATGGCCGAGCGCGAGAGAAAAAACAATATTATGTATGTGTGTGTATGAAAATGAGTATTCATTGCAGTTCCAATTCCAATTGGAAACGATTAAGAGAACACGCATTGTGAACGAGAGTGGAGAAAGGAGTGTATTTTATATGGTTATATTGACATATTTTTGTAAAAATCTTGTAAAATATTAATTTTCGGTAAAACAGTCTTCAGCACATATATAGATATGAATATGTTCTACAAAATAGGAACATGTGAATGCGTGTTTTTTGTTGGTAAATCTATAAATAAACAGTCTTTTGTGCGAATAAACATATTTTTTCACCGAATTAATAATTACTCTAAAACCAGCTGATGTATTGTTCTCATTGGTATTTGTCGTTTAACTAGAGATTATACCGGATGTTGTCTGTAATTTTCAGCCTTCTACGTCAATTAGTTCTTGAGATAGACCTGGGAACAAAATTGGCTTAGTGGGTTCGGAGTTCGGACAGACATCGTAGCGAAAACAATAAGGTTCCGTTTTGTCCCTATGGGAACGGAACCTTAAAACACACACACCAAATCCTATAGACAGTGACTAGGAGTGTATTCCGGTACCGATCGCCCAAATTTAGAACTGTCTCACGACAGTTATACTCTTTGATATTTGTCACACATTTTTAAAAGGTTGCGAATGAAAACAGATTTTTTTTCCGATGAATGGTTCCTTCGCTCAGTAGTACAGCAGACTATCTAGAAAAATGCTCGCTGAGAAGAGTGGCCGAGTTGCCGGATTTGACAGATGACAGATGACAAAAATTGCCTTTGATATTTTATATGCAAGTTTAACTTTTATTTTCATTAAAGTTGTATGAAAGTTTTCTTAAAGTTATATACAAAAAGATATTAAATAATCTTAGTCTAAAATCAATATGACACAATAAGAATTTATGGGACCGTTCCTTTTATAGATTTATTTGAAGAAACACAATCTTATATGTATCTTTTATAAAAGTATAATGTCTTTATGTTCTTATAAGTGGGCAGAAAGCCTTGAAGTGTATTTGTTATATATACTATAGAAAAATACATAAAAAGGTGAAGTGAATATTTAAGGATTTTTTTTAAAGCCTTAAATAAGATATAAGCAAATGAGAAAAACTTAATCTGAAACAAAGGTTCAGTGGTTAATAATTTATGATGTTGTAAAACAAAAAATAAACACATGTAACGTCATGTTAAAAACAAATCTAATGATGAATGCTCCGGAAATTCTGTATGTAATAAATCTCCAAACGGATTAAACGATTCCAGGGTGGCCAATGGGCTGATACACGTCGAAGGTTGTTGATCAGTTGAAAATTCCAGAGAATCACCATCTGGTTCCAAAAGTCTTAGACTCAACTCAAGCGGGTTCTCGATTGTTATTGCCATTGGAGTATTTTTTATCAGAACTTCTGTTCCGTCAAACGATTGCATACCCAGATGGTAGTTTCTATTCATAGGGCTCAGACATGGTTCGGATAAATGCAATGATTCTCCATCGGATTCCAGAATCATACTACTTAAGTCAGTCATCGAATGGCAATCATCGAGAAGTGGTGATGCCGACATGGAAGCATATGCTGAGGAGGAACTCGATGACAATGACGACGAGAATGTGGAAGAAGACGTCAAATATGGTGAAAAAGTATCCTTCGTCTTCGTACGCTGACGCTTAGCGGTAACTTTGGTCGCCTGTAATTTAGTCTTTCTCGGCTTTGGCGGCTTTGGCCGTGATTGTGCCGTTGCTGTAGCCACTGGATGTATTTCTTCTTCGCTGGGGGCTGTGACTTCTAAAGGTTGCACCCAGTTTGGTGTACTGAATCGAAGGTCGCCATCATTTTGACATTCGAGTAGAAAGTCTTCTTGAAACGATGGATTATCCAAGGCCTGGGAGAGTATCTGAATGTACTTCATTGCTAGGCGCAAGGTGGTAATCTTAGTGAGTTTTTCATTGGAAGAGGTCGACTCATCGCCGGTAACCGTGTGGGGCACACACCGCCTTAAGCTTTCAAATGCCGTATTGATTTCACGCATCCGTGTACGCTCTCGAGCATTGGCTGTTTTTCGCCGATATTTGCTGAGAGGTGCTGCTTTACTTTTCGCCTTTTCTTTGGGAACAGCTGAAGAAACAGCTGAGGTGTTTGTGCGTTTGACGGTGCTATTAAAGCCCGAGCGACCTCCGCCCGATGACGTCGCTGATTCATTTGTCACAGTTGTAGGCTTAAATGCAGTGGATACTACCGCCACTGCTGCAGCAGACGACGGCACAGCGAATGATCTCTTTTGCCGCTGCCGTAGGGAATATTTTTCACTATTTCTGCTTCTAGAAGGAGCCGTCATGATTGGCATTTTTGTTGCTGCCGACGTAGTCATCATCGAACTATTGTCATTATTATTCGCATCACTGGGTTTGAGTTTTATACTGGCTCCCCTATTGCTAACGCTGTTGTTCCGGTACTGGCTATGATGTTGGCGATGATGGCTCCCGGCTTCAGACGATACCAACGCAGACGACGTCAATGATGTCGGCGATGTCGTCTGCTTATGACATGTCGTTGACTTCATTTCTGCTGCTGTCTGTCTGCTCCTCGGCAAATATATCTCTTTCGATTTCTGCAAAATTTTAGAAAAAAAGGAAAAAACATAAACATGGAATTTATTAGTGACATCGTCATAAATATGATCAAGCAAGTATAAAAAAAATTATCATTATTGCTTCTAATTTAATGCAGGTTTATGTGTACACAGTAGATACTGTCACGAGAGTTTCATTAAGCCAGTAGGATATGTTGCTATAGCAGATTTATGTTTTGCGCCTGTGCGACAATAAGTACGCTGTGCCGATTAGCTTTTTAATAAATAGATACAAAATACCGCGCACATTGTTAGGTGGCCGCAAGTGAAAGATTGATGAGATTGATGGGTAATTAATTAGGAATTGTAATTCGTCATAAGGCAGGAACTTACTTTTAATCAATTTACGGTAGGTATATCTAGGATGACAAGTGAATGATCGATAACGTATACAAAAAGGACATGTTAATTGTTTAATTATATGGTTGACTACAACCAACAACGAAATGAAAAAGAGAGAAACATTTGCAAAGACAGTGCGAATTTCCTATATTTTGTTATAGTTTTTAATAAAACTGGGCGGATAAGTGAAGAAACGCATACCTATGCAGCCGCCTCGACTCTAAATTCTCAAAATACTCATAAAACAAAAAAATCGACTATTAATCAATGATGCACCTGGAAGAGTAGTTTAAGTGTATTGAACCGTATTTTAAATTACTTTTCGCATAAATCGGGCGCTATTTGTTGGTCCTGACTCCTGATGTCTTAGTATAAGCTACGAACTTTATAAAGAAAATAAATAAAAAAAAGTTTTCTCAGCAGGTAAACATAAGACCCCAGAGCCCTATAATATTATAACGAGGTGCTCAAGTGATTGGTTTTTGTTTTATCTTGTCTTGAGTTAAATATGTATGCATTTATATGAAAGACTAGCTGACCCGTGCTCGCCTTGCGCCATTCGCCTTTAGCAAACAAACAAAATTATATTTGGTCCATTTAAGATTACACTTTGAGTGTTTCATCGAAATCTGTCCAGTAGTTTTCGTGCTTTTAGGAGACAAAGAAAATTCCTAGAGTTGTATTATGAGTATAGATATAGATTTAATGTGCAACCACTGCATCACCCTTCCTCTCCATGATCATGCTACTTGTTTATAACACTGCATTTCCTTTCCCTTGTTTCCCCTTCCTATGGAATCCAAACAACTACCCCAACCCAACCCTGTTACGTCATATCAGAATGAAATTCCTACTGCGTTGCGTGGCGATATCGATAATGGATGTAATGTATTATTGGATATATAATGTGCACCCTCTGCATCGCCCTCCCTCTCCTGATCTTGCCACTTGTTTATAAATACTGCATTTCCTTTACTTTCCTTCGTTTCCCTGTGGTTTTGTTTTTGTTTGTCGTGTCGCACGATCGCAAAAGTATAAACATCCATTTGTAGCAAGTTATATGTGTAGGTAATAGGTATGTATATATTTTCACTTCAAAAAATACATTTTGTCTAAAAACTGTTCTTAAGGACGTGGCTATAAACGACATAGCCTATAGCAGTCTCACAGTCTTAAGGAACATTCTAAAAAAAGTTTCATCGAAATCTGTCCAGTAATTTTCGAGTTTTTAACTGACAAAGAAAATTCCTATAGTTTTATTTTATGTATAGATATTCGGAAGATACCGGGAGGAAAACCCATTGCTCTTTTTGGTTTTCTTTTATGATCTTAATAGTTTCAGAGATTTTAACATTCACGGTAGGAACTAATTTGTCTACATCACGGAATTCAAAATATACCCAGATATATTCAAAAAGCAATATGCACAGTACAAATTGGTAATCTAACATGTCCTCACTTCAAAATCTATACTCGTTTGTATCATAGCACATTCCATAAAAATGTTCCTTTCAAAAGTCAATTGACTTAGTCAAAAATAAAATCATACCTTTCACCACACATTTGGACACATTTTATTGGTAGCATTAGATGCAAGCTGAACTACTATACGGATAATGGAATACCATTGCACAACTGTATGTGGGGTAGCTATTTAAATCATGTCAAGGACGACATTTAACTCAATAGTCACGATATTTGTTGAAGAGCAACAAAACAAAATATATAATTGCAGCCAGACTCATACCGTATACTGTTATGTATGTTATGGATGAGGTATCTATTCTATCATGGGTACATGAAATAAAAATTCTTTTCTTCATCTATTCAAAACAACAACGTCAATATCTATGAGTTTTTATCAAATCTCATCATATACTTCTCACAAGAAATTCTGCAAGCAGTACAATATTGCACCTTGAAACTACTGTATAAGGACACTATTGGCCAATCCAGTTGTAAAGAACTTTTTAACCCACAAGCGCTCGAAGACAGGTTTACCAATTAAAGCAAAGTTTTTTATTCGAATTACTTGTGCTTGTGATGCAACTGTAGGATAACTTACCGTAAAGATATTCATATACTAGTACGCTATATCATAATAAGCAGCCCTCGCTTAAAATGGCAATACACTACTATTTACTTGCAGTTACAAAACGGTGTAGTGTGTTATTTTGTGCTCATGCAATTGCATCCCATGGACTTGGATTCTTAGCTCAACTTCGATAAATGTGAGATCAATCGATGAATATGGTGCAACACACAGCTTAGTATAGAAAGACCACATCTGGATCCGATGATATGATATAAACTGTTTTAAGAACTATAGAGAATGTGAAAGGACGGCATACCACCCGCAGTTAACTTTGTTGCCGAACACGTAGTTTAGCTATGTAGTATGTAATGAGCCCTGTTTCAAGCCAAATAACAGTATCTAAACGCTTTTCTCTATTATGGCGTATTGTCATAAAAAAGCCTTTGAAGATAAATGCGTAATGTAACTTGTGCTTACGTCTGGGTCTGGTGTTATGTTTCATTTCAGGCAATCGTGGACGTGGTGGATTGTGTCTTCTTATGGCCCAATACGACTTCTTTCATATCGATTTTATGTGATTGTTTATATCTTCATTTATGTAGATATATATGACTCATTGTATAGGAATAAAAACGCAAAATTTGTCGCATATTATGAGGTCATATGCAGAACGCTTAAGCTGTAAAACAATATGGAAATTCAAATAAAATTTAACTATAAAAAAAATTAAATCGTATATTTTGTTATTGTTATGTCCTGGTCGAGTGGCTGTAAGCAAATATGCACCAGCCATTTAGTCTACAAGAAACCACAAACAAACTTGATCAAAGTGCATGTTGATCAAAGTACTATTTCAAGTTTTTCGATACAACATATGCGAAATCTAAAATTGCACCATATTTTGGAATTTATCGCAGCTTAAACCTTGAAATTTGGTAAAAAATAGACGTTTATTGCCTTTGGAAAGCATTTCAAAAGCCATGGGCGGGACTGGACAAAGGGGCGGTTGCACTTCTGATTTCGTGAAATTTAACCTGGGTCTCATCACGTAAGCCTGTCTAATGTCTATCTATATCGATTTCGATGAATTTGCTTCAGGTAAGTAAAAATATATCTATCGAGCTAGTCGACTGAAAAATAAATTGGCGAATGGTTGTAGATTTATAGATAAATTTAGATGGGTGCTCCGGTGAAGTTGTCATAGCTTCACTTAGGTTAGAGTCCAATACTGAAACCTCTCGTGAAATACTTGTTAAGGACAAAATGAAACAGCTGCTTAAAAGCTCAGAAATCGATGTATTCTAATGGAAGCACTTAGACTAGACAATGCATGTATATAACCGAATCCTTTAAGCTGTGTTTTATCCAGATCCATCAGAGAATTAATTGTTGAGAGTCTTCAAGCTGTTGCTTTTAAATACATACTGGACTTGAAAAGTAGGTTGGGAACAGATTGTATAATTCTTCGACGTCGCTATAGCTTTTGAAAAATCATTATGGCAATGTGACCGGATACTCAGAGTGTCTTAAAATGGGTCATGAACGCGAATGTCATTTCGGGTTAGGACACAAAAAGGGAGGCAAGGCATATCTTAAATACGAGTAGGTATATAGATGAATAGTGGAGCTAATGGATATTATGATGAATATTAAAAGGCAAAGTCAAAGGATAATGAGAATTATTTGAGAGCTTGATGTGACGAGAGGAAGTCCTGGATTGGATAGTTAATTTGGACTACTCCAACAGATTGTAATCACGATTCTTAGTGTTTTCTCAATACATATATTTTTGTAGGACTTTTCAGAGTAAGCAAAAAGAGTAAAAATCAGCATCCCCATGTCATTTATTGGCCAACTTATGTTATTAACTCGGCAATATAAACTACGCCTCATATTGGCCGTACTGCTCGACAACCTCATTACCATATTAGACGTTAGCCTATCCATTAATAGTCTATCATCAAGACCCATACAATAATAGATGTTACTCTCAACTACCAATTATCAGACACACCGCACCAGTAATTAAATCTTCAAATTGAGCAGTATTTTATTAAGTTAGTACAGAATTATTACAAGTGAAATCGCAACCGCACATTTCCATTTAATTATTGCAACAGCAGGGTGCTAAGCACACAATTACTTATCGCTTTGCTCAAATGCCTCATGTAAACCACTGGTAAATGCATGTTATTAGCTGCTGTGCAAGAACTTGAGGGTGTTTTATGAACCTACCGCCACCGACCGGATATAAAGACAACCTGCTACCGCGCGCCGACTTTACACATCAAGCACTTCATAAATATTGCATGACAGGAAGGTGCATTCATATTTGCTCAAAGCGAACGATTGTTGAGTGCTTTTGTATTATACTGAGCTAAAGCACAATATTGTTTAAACATCACGATTGAAGGCTGCGCTTTCAGGAACAAAACATAGTCGCTATCGATTCTATCTCTATCCTACGACTTATAGACATGTGGCCAAATATACAAATAATAGTTCCACCCACTAAAAGCTTGTATATAAGATCGTCACCGTTGAGCAACAAAAACGAAAATCTCCAAGTAGGTACAAGGCAGCCCACACTTTTTGGAATTTTTTTTTTGTTCTCATGTTTAACTGTCTAATTTATTAGCAGTTTCATTTTAGCTCTGTCAGTTTTAGGGCGGAAGATCTCATAAAAAATATCAATAGAAAAATATATTACCTGAGGCTATTATAGCAAAACAAGACAATCCTCAAAACCATTGGTGCTTAAAGAAGATTTCGTCAATTTTCCGGATATTTGGGTTACGCACAAGCCTATTTTTTCCCCTCGATTGGGCATGCAAGAAGGCACAAAATAATTCGTTATTTTTTTTTTAGATTATAAAAATTTAACCAATTGCAATTCATAATGGGTGCCCATGCCCAAGATCCAAAGGTACATACCATACTAGGTTACGTGCTGAATGGCCATTTCCAATAAAAAGGTGGGGTGATAATGCATTGATTATTCTATGAGGAATAGTATATAGATGTGTATAAATGTATGTATAACAAAAGGGGAGTAACGTGCTACGCAATAGTAATTGCAAACTAAATATTCTTGTTGCACTCAATTCTATTGCATGCATATTTTTTTTTTAAATGACGCAACTAATTTTACTGTCAGTTAACACAAACATACGAATCTTTTCTAAATAATGGAATCAGCCAAGGATGTCTCTAGATAGTATTACTAATTGTGGTAAGATAGTCTTGTTGAAAGTTTGAAATTTAATATCTCTTGAATGGGGAATAACAGATGTTAGGTAGTTACCATTGTGGCTTGCTCGCATAGAGGTTTTAAATTTAATGTCAAGTAGTTATATAATAGTTTTTGCTAATTGAGTAATGCATGCGAAAACGCTCACCCCTTATAGTTTTGTAATTCAATTAGGTACTGTTAAATTAGTTTTTATTTTGTCTTGGATAAATTCTTAAATTAACTTTAAAAAATTAAAAGAAAATGTGAAAAGTTCAGTAGAATTTTAAATTGTGATTTTAGTAGTTTACAACAATAATAAATAAATAAAAGGGAACAAAGCTCATTTCAAATTTAAAAACAAAAATTTATTTTATGGTATATGGAAAGCGATTTATACAGTGTTAAAAACGAGTAAACAGCAGATAAAAACTGGCTAAGTTTGATTATAATGTATACTCCTTAAGGAGAGAGGAAGATGATTCCAAAGGCTAATAGAGTAGGTAAATGAAAAATTGACGACGCTTTGTCAGGCAGAATTACGTACAAGGTATTATCCTATACCTCGCCTTGACTGTGAAAATGTTAGTATTGTATAGTATTTTTCTTTCTATAATTTTGACGAAAAAGGCTATACATTTGAAGAGAAGAAAACAATGCTAGTTACATCCGAGGATGGCACAACTTTGTCGATTCTACTCGCTAATGCAATCATAAGTCGCCTCCAACCAAAGCTTCATTCTCAGCTCATGCTGGTTCAACATCAATGGGTAGTTGTGAGATCATTAGATCCTGTGGTATCACAATGGGCCTCCACTGGCCTAAGTGAGGCTGCACTTATTCCGGCTTGCCACCCTAACCTAACCTAGCTAACCTACACTTCCGAGGATTTGTCGCAAGTACATATCCGAAAAAAAAGTCTACTTTTTTTAATTTTTTCCTTGGTCCAAAAACAAAAATCTTTTGATGCAAAAAGTTTCTTCAAACAATTCTAATAGTGACTGCAAAATGATTTTTAAATGGGTACTTAATGGGTTAAGGAAAGTTTTGTATCATTCAAACGGAATTTAAATGACCTTTCCAATCAATTATTTTAGTTGCACTAGTGGACAAATTAAACAGACAGGTTTTGTGAAAATGGGCTCATAGTTTTCCGTTAAAGAGATGGTCCTCATTTACAAATGGGACTATGTAATTAATTACCCTCGACTGGGACGGTTTCAAAATTTTGAGTTTAAGGAGCCAGAACTTTTTTGTAGCTGCCCAGATGTAGCCGAAGTGCTTAAGACTTGTATGCGCTACTAAATTGTCTTTTCAAAATGTACAAAACTATTTTTGTAGCTATAATAGTATAGAAGTTATAGCGTTTTTTGTCGTAACACCTCCAAATTAGAGGTCACCTACTTTGATGGGCTATAACGGGAAATAGGATGAAAATAGACCCCCCTGCGATACAATTTTTAGTTTGGCATAACTTCAGGAATCTTCCCTTAAAGGATTGTCCTTCTTAACTGGGACACCCTGGTCATTGTTCCCATGACTGTCGAAGAATAACGTTTGAAATGTATTTTTTTGTTATGAGAGGTATCACGCTCTTTTGTGCAGTCCCGCCAGGTTTTGTAAAATGCTTCAATCAGGCAATGTTCAGATATCGTGATTTAAATAACTTTGTTGTAAGGGTTGTGCCATGGCCCGTTTTCCAATCCCACCCACTTTAGCTCCCATGGGTGTCGAGAAATAGGATTTAAAATGTATATTTTTTTAATACGGTAGGTACCACGCTCCTTTGTCCAATTTTGATCAAACTTTCATAAACACCTTTGGACCAATAACAAATATTTTCTTAAAATTTGATTTCAATCAGTTCGGTAGTTTTCTAGATATACATTATACATATAAGATTTGTTGGTTTTTTTTTCGTATACGAGGTTCCATGCCCTTTTGTCCAATTTTCACCATATGGATGGTTTAGATTCATTCTTGGACCCACTCAAACACAGACACAAAATTTAATTAAAATTGGTCCAGCCGTTTAGGAGGAGTTCGATTACAACACACGTAGGTACAGACAAATTAAATAAGATAGCTGTACCCGCCCGGCTTTGCCCGTGCACAGAATTTGTATTGCTTATAGTTCTTAGATAATAATGTTCTTTCGTAAAATGCGAAAAATGAGAAAAATCGATTTTCTGGAATTTTCTTTCTGCGTAAACCTGAAATACAGCAATACGAACAAAACAAAAAACAAAGAATCATGAAAATCGGCTCAGCGGTTATCGAGTTATAGAAGATGTTTTTTGTATAGGCGGTGCCACGCCCTTTTGTCCAATTTTGACCAATCTTACAGCAACACTCCTAAGCCAATACCTAAAATTGTCTGTAAGTTTCAACTCAATCGATTCGGCGGTTTTCAAGATATTTTTAGTTTAGTCGGTGCCACGCCCCTTTGTACAATTTTTACCAATCTTCATAGCAACACTCCTGGGCCAATACCTAAGATTGTCTGTAAGTTTCAACTCAATCGATTCGGCTGTTTTCGAGATATAAGATTTGTAATGTTTTTTTTGTATAGGCGGTGCCACGCCCCTTTGTCCAATTTTGACCAATCTTACAGCAACACTCCTGGGCCAATACCTAAGATTGTCTGTATCTAAACTCAATCGATTCGGCGGTTTTCGAGATATACGAATTTGAGTGTTTTTTTGTATGGGAGGTATCCCGCCCCTTTGTCCAGTTAACAACTTTCATATTTATTCACCTTTTAAGCCTTCTCTGGACTTCCACAAATAATTCAAGACCAAAATTATCCAAATCGGTCCAATCGTTCGCGAGTTTTAGCGAGACTAACGAACAGCAATTCATTTTTATATATATAGATACATAGATAGATAGATGTAAACGAACTCATAATGTCCATATACCTATAATCTAATTATCTATTAAGACCTTAAAAAAATTGAGGGGTAGTTATAATGCCATTTTACTAAAAGTGCATTATGTCTAAATATATTACATTTCAACAGTCTAATTTTTACAACCGACTAACACCGGTAGATATAAGGAAGGTAGGCAGGCACAAATCGGATATTTCAACAAAAGGTCTGTTACACACAAATATGTAGGTAGTAGGTACATACATACAGATTTAAGAAACTGCATTATTAGCTCAAGCTTCATAACAAAAACATAGTTGTTTGATTTTTTAACTTTTTTTGTTTCCAAACCATCCAAAACACCCAACCATTCGTTAAGATATCCTAATGAAACATCACAATCTAAAGCTAAAAATAGCAAAGCGCATTTACACTTCTTTGATATTTTCTCTCCTTTTGCTTCTAATTTGTGATATAAAAAAAAACTCAGAATGTATTTTTGAGATTTTGAATAAAATTCAGTCTCTTTTATATGCGTTAACATAGCAACACATGTTTTTTATAGATCTATCTATATAAAGGAAGACGATCTGAAGTAAAAAAAAACCCATGTGAATGCAGGATACACAATAAAAATAACGTGTTTTTTTTAGACAATACAATAAGTAGATGTCAAAGGATCATACAAAGTGTTGTGTTAAAATATTAAAAAAAAATGTATTTACCTTTAAATAGTCCAATAGGCTTTGGTCTCTCCTCTTAGTTCGGCCAACCGTAATCCAATGTATTTTTTGTTTGACTAGCTAGATAGATATACAATCTCTTCCGCACAAGTTTTTGTTGTCAAAATGATCCTCTCAAATAACACTCTTCCTTATTGTTGCTTCACGAGATGCCACCCACTGAGTGGCATTAATATGAAAATACATATGTAGGTACTCTTATGTCACTAAAAATATTTCCCGAATCGAATATTCCCATACAATACAAAGGAAATATGTAGAATCATGATACAAACAATCATTAACACATCATCAACACAGAACAGATCGGCACGGTTGCTGAATAAAATTCCCAAGTATGCAAGGCAACCGAAATATACAAATTAGATGCGTGAAACCGACTACGAGTAACATCAAATTATATGCTCAATCACAGTCTATTAATAAATGTTCGCGTCACTCGTTGTCATTAGTCAGAAATCGATGATTCTGCCTTTAAGGAGTTTTGTCCTTAAAAAAGATCAATCAAAACAACTAGAATGACCAATTCAACGACACAATATTATTAGAAACCCGTCTTTGCGCGGCAATTGTCCAATCTACACTGAAATCTCGATCAAAACACCTCGGAAAAATCATTCTGACGCGCAGCGCAGCGCAGCACTGAGACGCTTTATTAAAGCATAGACAGATAGATGTCTATGGCTTAGAGGCCGTGCGATGGGGAAACCATCATACTTCTCAGTAGACCGAATGTTCAGATTCAGACGCACGCTGGCGTTGCAAATGATATACCCACATCGAGCAACAGAAAAACCTTTAATTTATGTTACGTGGGTGTCGATTCTTTTTTATATGGACAAACGAAATCGAATAAAAAGAGTACTCGACTCGTAGTCGAGTAGTCGTATTCGTATTTCGTATATTCGTTTTCGTATCTCTGAACTCTGAGTGGGGCAAGATGATTTTTTCTCTCTTTGAGTTGAATTTCGTTTAAGCAAGCAGAGGCACACAGGACAGGCTGTAGAAGAGCTGTATACTATACCATAGTAGCTAAGCTAACACCACACAACAGAGTAAAACAGCGCAGCGCCCGCGATCAATGACAGAGTGGTATGGTATCTCGAAAAACCACTCAGAAAAGTCAAAAAAAGTTAAACTTCATCAAAAAAAGAAAACATCGACGAACGTGCTTTGGCTGAGGCAAACTGTGTACCAGCTATTCCCACACGATAACATTTTTTTGCCAGATTAGGTAGGTTGAATGATTACATGTACATAGCGAGTGCCCACTATAGGTTCTCGCATCACCTTCTTTTCAAATATGGTAATACAACTATTTGGCAGTGGAGTAGGTTAATCACTGCGCCAGAATGAGTAAGTCGGTTTCATACTTTTATCAAAGATTGGTGGTGGTTTTTAGTTTTGGTAATTTCCATTTTAATATAGTATAGACCTTCTTATACCTAGCTGGAGTAACATTTTCACTTGAGTGAGTTTTCAAAAGCGTTGAAGATTTCCAATATGCCACTTGCATACGCTTTTGGAGTTGTTTCGCTCCATTAGTTTTCTGTTAGATACAACTATTACTATAGCCGACAGAAGAGACAAAGTTAAAGCGGATAATTCTGTCATCGATGTTTTTGACAACTATGATGATAGATGGACTTTCAGGGCATGTTTGGTTGATACTTTTATGTTATTAAAATCCCGGATGATTTATTTGTATTTAGAAATGTTTATAATCTATTTTTATAAGCTCTTTATTGCTTTTCACTTCTCGTTTTTATTTTTTTAGTTCCTAGAAAATCTTTTGAACGATGCAAAGGCGAAGTTTGGGGAGCTTCCATTTCAACAGAGGATGATACCCTAGGTATATGGCTTTGTTCTGTCGCATTTTCCCTCTGGAATATACTAGAAAGTTCAACAAGGTTTGGTGTCCTATCGCAATTATTACCTAGCCAATAATTCATACATGTTTGACTATGATTTCTTAGTCATATATTCACACTGGCTCTATAGACTAAGGAACTACTTAGCTAACATCTAGATCGTGATGAGTCCACTATCCACATTTTACAGTAAATTATAAAGGCCATACTCAGGCCGATTTGAACTGTATCCCTATCAAAAAAATTTAAATATTATTAAAACAATATGTGCAAAGTTTAAACTTGCTATCTTTACTGTAGCTATTTAAATTTAATTTTTAACATCAAAAAGCTATATACATAAATCCGATATTTTTGGATGGGAGGTAGTAGTAGTTTTCATCCGATCTTGCTCATCTTCGAACTTAGCCTCAGTTTGGTGGATAAAAGCTTACGTACCAAATTTCAAGTCGATAGCTCTTAAATTACGGCCGTAATCGTGCGGACGGACAGACAGACGGACATCGCTAGATCGAAAGTGATGCTGGTCAATTTGTGATGACAATCGTACACTCCAACAATTTATTCATATCATAAATATGTAATTTACGATTTGAAAATAGTTTGATTGAATATATATAGTTTGTCATACCTACAACACCTCCTTATGTGCGTTACAAATGGAATGTCAAAGTGAATATACCCTCACCACAGTGTGGTACCGGGTATAACATTGGCAACACTTATAATAAAAGACTAATAAAAGACTGTTCTTTCATATTATTTTGAAATCCAAGTTATTTCTGTTAATAGTTTTTGAAAAAAAAAATTTCAAACTTGAAATTTAAGGAGAAAAATTGAGGAGAGTAAAATAATTTTGGGGATGAAAACTATTGACGCAGTGTTGGGACTTGAGGGTAGGCAAAATGTGGTATATTGGGAAATCAAAAAGTGGTAGATTTTTAAAACATACCATAAATGCTGCTATTATGCTATCAATACCCAAAATATGATGAAATAATTTTTTTTTGCAAACATTCAGAACAAATTTTCTTGAGCTCTATAAACGTCACCTCATATAGCATCACAGATTTTTTTTAATAGTTCAGTACCAGTATACCAATTTTCCAGTGCACAAAAATTTAAAATTATTCAACCACTCGGTTTATATGGTTGATGGAAAATAAGTCTTACAGTGCGTGGGCATTTGTTATTATATGCGTTATTGTTCCATTTTTCCCCGTCTGAAAAAGTGGTAGATTTGGATTTGTGGGTGGTAGAATTTTAGGTTAAGCAAAAAGTGGTAGAAATACCACTTAAGTGGTAGTAGAAGTCCCATCACTGATTGACAGTTTTATGTAGAGGAGTTAAATAAAAGCCTTTTTTTTACTGTGGGAGGGGGGTCTATCTTTCTCCACTTAGGCGGGAGGAGTAATTAAAAAAAATTATGCATAAAATTAAAATAAAATAATTAAGTATTTATTTTCTCAATTTTGAAAAAAATCAGCATTTTTTTTATTTGTTTCCTTAAATTTGAAGTTTGAAATCACTTTTTTCAAAAACTATTCTGTTATCAGGAGGACTGAACTTGGTGTCAAAGTTAAGTTGACAGTCTTTAATTCGGTGTTTGTTCCAACTCTTACCTATGGTCATGAGGTTTGGGTAATGACCGAAAGAATAAGATCGCGAATACAAGCTGCCGAAATGAGATTTCTCAGTTGTATTGCTGGTGTGACTCGTAGAGATCGCATTAGAAATACTAGAATACGTGAGGAACTCAATGTCGAGCAGCTACTTCTCCGGACGGAGCGGTCCATGCTTCGGTGGTTTGGTCATGTTAAACGCATGTCCCCGACCAGGATTCCACGACGTGCTATGGAATCCGTACCATCAGGCAGGCGTCCTCTAGGTAGACCTAGGATGAGATAGTTAGATCAAGTCCATAATCTCTCCTCTACCGGTATGGGGATTGCCCTTGATGATTTGGAGTCGATGGCGGAGGAGCTATATGGAGGGTCCACTTGAGCAACCTACACCCGCGATCCACTTAATGGACAAGCGGACCATTTGAAAATGATGATGATGATGATGAAACTATTAATAGATATAACTTGATTTAAAAATAATATCAAAGAACAGACTCCTGGCTTCCAAGAATCCTAAAGTCCTTTATTGTAAGTGTTGCCAGTGTTTTTCAAAAATTTTTTTGTTCATTTTAAGTATTATTTTTTTAAATTGTTCCTCCCGCCTTAACGAAGCCAGATAGACCCCCTTCCCATAGTAAAAAATGCTTGTATTTAACCCCTCTACAAAATACCGTTATCATAGTTATCGTACCTACTCGTACTCGCTCTGAATAGAGCTCGAGCATTTTGAGTGTGCTCTGATTTGTTTATGAAACACATACTTGAGCACATAGTTGTCTTAATGGTTATTTATTAATTTTGTTTATATTCTGTGTCAAAACAACAAGGCCCGTCCACCATTTCAACTATTTTATTTATCCTGTTTTTTTTTCTGTCAAATGTTTCTGTTAATTCTGAGCTCATAGACCACGCTCTGATCATTCTCTGTACGAAAAAAGAAATGCAAATTCTGAGCTCTGATATGTTTGAGCATGTTTGAGCTAAAAAAGAAACACGAACTTTTTGGTGACTATTCAGGCTCTACTCTGAACTACATTATATGTTAGGCCAATGGTATTTGAATATGACAATAAGTAAGCGACTTTTTATGTCCTCTGAAGTTTAGTATTAATATTGATCGCCAAAGTGAAGAAGCCACGGAAAAGTGCAGTTGTTGTTTCTGATTGACATTCGAAGGATGTTGTGCTCATCAAATTGGATTTCGATTCCTCCCACGGAAGCTGTTTTATACAAGTATATCTACATACATAGATTGAATATTGTAGATAGAAAATTATTCAAAAGGTCAGGTCAGTTTCGAGTTTAAATTGAATTGAAATCAATTGACGATCCCTCACATACTGTATAGGAATTTATATAATATACTTTTCTGCCTCAAACAAAACTATAAATCTCTCCACAAAGAGGTCGAAATCGAAACCAGAGTTCACTATTGCGAGAACTATACA
Organism: Cheilosia scutellata; assembly: GCA_955612985.1. Lineage (NCBI taxonomy): Eukaryota > Metazoa > Arthropoda > Insecta > Diptera > Syrphidae > Cheilosia > Cheilosia scutellata. The sequence goes on from OY015312.1 coordinate 126,103,855, forward strand.
GTATACACCTGTGGATCACAAATGCAGAGGAGAGTTGGAAGTAGGAAACCAGACTCATCACGCTTGTACTTTTTATATAATCGCGTGACTACTTTGGACTCATATACTGAGACTTAAAATGTTTACTTGATATAATAACCTGCATATATCGTCCATGCTTCCCAAGAATTACATATTTAGCTATAGGTACAGTTCAGAGTCTGTACAGGACAACCAAATCACGCAACATTGCGCTCCCAATTTTACGCACATCACCACTTATCCCAAAATATTAACAATCTAGTGATTTTCTAACAAACCTGCTTTCTCATCCGGTGCAGCATGGTCCATTTATAACTTTGAAAGCATTTTTATATTCAGTAAATCCAGACAGATAAAACGTAGGTGGACCTCTCCACCTACTACCTATCTGGCTAAAGAATTTCCGTTTTCTATACCCACGTATAATATACCTCGACCTGTTACAGAAACTCCATTTCCGTGACTGAAATAATAATATCTATGTATATGTAATAGAAAACAAAAATAACAAATCGAAATAAAACCTTGCGGATTTTTGGCTTTAATTTTCGTTTCATAGTAAATTAAGATGAACTTATACTTTTTGAAATTCAGATGCATTTGCCATTGTGCCGTGCGAGACAATAATCACAGAAGCGTGCTATGTTTGAAGGTAATTTTTTCTTTCGCTTCGTTATGATTTCTTTGAGCGGCGGCCGGCGTTTTAATTTGCTTAATTAATGCATGTTGTTTCTGGGATTTCATTCGAACAAAATACAAGTTATAAATCACAATCCGGTTGAAACTTGGAACTTCGAAATGTTGCTATGCATCGGCATCGGTAACTGTCAAACTGCCGGTATATCTCTCTTAAAATTTGTTGAGTGAGAGTGTGAGTGGCATAATATGGATAAACCTTTTTTCAATGTTGGGTTTATTATATCTCATGCTTATGATTGAGTAAACACAACAAATTAAAAATAACAATTCGAATGAAATAAAAGTCGAATGTCGTGGGCGGGCCGCCGACGGAATAATTACATTTTGAGTGGGGTTTCCGGGGGCACGATAGATTAGAGTTTGCGATCTGATGTCTGGTGCATTGCGGCAATAACGCAGCGTTAATTAAAAATCGATCGCTTTTGTATTTAATTTAATTGAAAGGCAATTTTCATTTGCAGCCTGTAAGTGATGTGAAGAATTTTAAGTGCCCATGGGAGATGAGAGGGAGTTCACAAAACTAATTGAGTAATTCAATTTATTAATTTACAATAGCATTATAGGTTTGTTAACATTTATGGTTACCTAAATATACCTATAAACGGTATGATACAGACATGATCCTTTAGTGGGTGCAGTGGCTCAGTGGTTAGTGTGTTGGACTACAAACTGTGCGAGGGCCAGGGGTCCTAGGGTCGACCCCAGGAAAAACACAAATTTTTCCATTTTAAGTTTTTTTTTTCACTGCGCCACCTCTCGTCAACTTCTGACAAACATCCGAGAATATAAACTGTCATGGTAAAGCTTTCTCAATTCGTTACGGACTCGACAAAAAATTGAAGGGTCCCTTCCATTCGACTCAAAAATAAAAATCAATGTCAACGTGGCTGTTTCATTCAAAGGTGGAATATCCGTCACATGAGCTATATACACTTTGTGAATATTACATTACATTATTTGTAACGCCAAGAAGGAGGCACTAGATACCCCATAAAGTATAGAGTAGATATATTCTGAATCATAATTAAATTCTGAATCGATTTAGCCATGTCTCTCTGTCTATCTGGTAAACAGATATATTCCAAACGAATAGAAATTAAATTTTGTTAGAGGACTTTTACCTTTTTTAGCGTCAGTCGTCAGGTTGGTATGTATTAAAAATGCGTTATATCGGTCAAGTAGGTAGTTCTGGTACCTACCTCTCGCATACAAATTCGATATTAGATCCATGTATACGTATTCAATAACATTTTGAAGGACTTGTATGCAGTAAAGTGTATCAAACCATTATTGGCCAGGCCAATGACAATACTTTTACTTGTTTTTGTTATATAATCCGTGAAAAATTACAAACAGTAAAACATTTGGATAGGGCGTAATGTTTCTAATATAGCTAGGTATCAAAAATAACAACGATTTCGAACCCTTTAAACAGTAAATTATTTTTGTAGAGTCGACACCTGACTAATCGCTTTTTTGTAGCATCATATGCATCATTCACAAAAATGGTTGTATGTCATGCGTTAAATTTACCTCAAATAACTCACCTACAATATAGTTATTCGAACAACGTAGAATATATTCGGTCACCAAACTTTCGAAATCAAATTTCAAGAGGCATCAACATTTTGCCAACAAATTTACCTTACCAACAATATTTTATTAATTTACTAATTGGTGTGAAGGAATATTTCTATAGACACTTTACTAAAGTTTTGCAAATACTGAATTAAAAACAAAGTGACACTCTTAATGACCCCAAAGTTGACTGAATCAAAGACAAAGTAAGTGAAGTTAATATACAAGTAGGTATTTTTTTATATGCGAGTAGGTCTACTATTGTAGATGACACGCTGGCATAAATATATTTATTCACTTCAGTGTTGATTTATTGTGTAAATAAGAAGCAAATATTTTATATATTTCATTTCATTAAAATTTGACAGTTTTAAAATTAAAAGCTGTATCAAAAAACTCTTTTGTTCGTTAACGTTTAATTGTTTATATGATAAGCTTACTTTTTTTCGATTGATGAATCAACTGAATTAACTTTATAATGGCAAGACGATATTTCTACTCCATATTTTGATGAACAATGTCGATTAACCCAATAAACACTTTACAAACTATTAAGCATGTGTATAATTCAGTTTTGCAAAACATATACGTTTTTCTGATGTAAATTTTTTTTAGAAAAGTTCAGTTTTTTGCGAGTATAAAACATGAATTTAGTAAGAAGAGATGCTGTATTCGCAGTGGCGTAGCGTGAGTGTCTGCCGCCCGGGGCGGGAGAAAATTTGGCAGCCCTCATTTTGATATTTCCATTTAAAAGACTATAATAATACAATAATTTTAAATAACTGTTCGGCAAGAATAGTCATTGTTATTATGTATTGTACAGGTTACAAAATGTCTATAGCAGTAGAGCATCACACACCTCTTGCTCAATTAATAATATAGCCAGATTGGATAGCCCTAAAGTACTCACAACACACCACACGACACAAGCACACGGTTCCGGTTTCACTCACGGCCTTCTCTGAATGGACGACATTTGTCGTTATTTGAGGCATTTCATTTTACAAGACTTATTCCATAACTTCAAAGACAGGGTGTATGACTTCGTTGGTAAGTTCTTCACATTCCACAAACGATCCAATCAGTGGCTGACAGATAAATGGTTGTATCAGTTTTTTGTTGTTTATCTTTTTCGAACGAAATTCTCAGTTTATATCTTAAAAATTACAATGTATTAATGTTTTGGAATAGTGATGAAGATGACAAACTGATCTTCTTCGCATCCGGACTCCGGGAACAGATAACGACAAAATCCAATGCATTTGATCTACCAGATATAAAGTCAGAAAAAGTACCTAGAAACATTCATTAAAAAAAAAATGTATAAATTGTTTGAATTCATTTTTATTAGAATGTCTAAGGAAATCTTCATTGGACGAAATAACAGATAAACTAAGGAATACCACAGGCTACATTCAAAAAATGCTTCAGAGTGATGCTAACAAACACTTTCTGCCAATCTTTTCCACCACTGGATGGTGGTCTAGACTGGGTTATGGCTACGGTCTTGGTGTCAACTCTCTCCTTTTAAAATCCCTTAGCCAATGAAATGGTTTTTTTTCTATCAATTCCATTAAATTGTATCTGGTTTGTTACTTTTACCCCAGTTTCACAATGAAAGATTAAACTAAAGTTCAACTGAACCTTAATTTGAGTTTAAATTAGAAGTTCAACTCGTATGGTTTCATTCCTTGTCTTTTCTTTCAGAAAACACAACGTCAAATATTTGTATTTTTGACACTCGGTAGCTTTGAAATTTAAATGTGACTGTGTCAAGTGATCTGAGGTTTAAAAGGGGGAATACTGTCGTTTAACTTAAACTAATTTCGTTTTCGGTTGGTCATCCAGAACCGTCCGGAAGAACTCTCCGCGATTCTGAATTCAAATCCAGAAGCAAATTTCTCTTCTTTTCAGTAGAAGAACTGTCAGTTGAGTGCCAATCGAACGCTTTCAGAAGCGTTCGGATTGCTTCCGGACGGTTCTGGACGACCAACCGAAAACGACATAATGCACTCTGTTCAAGGTTTAAATGAAATTATGAAACCGAATTAATTGTTGAACGGATAAGCTTAAACCAAGAGTGTAGTTTAAACATCTACTGTGAAAATGGGGGTTAACCCTTCAAAAGAATTTAATTTTATTTATTTATTTTACCAAATTAACGATGCAAGAAAAATTACAATTTTGGTTGTTTTTCATTACTTGGCGTTCACTAATTTGTTAACGTCAAAAATTGAGATTTTCTTGTCTTTTTGTGGCGTGCAACGCCTTACAGAATGACAGTGAAATTTCTCACATGACTTTCGTCGTACAATAAAGGGATCCACAAGGCGGTTGACGACAACTGCCGTTCAACGACGAAAAAACGTCACTGGTAATTCTAAATTCAAATTGGCGTGTTTTAAATCGTCGTCAGAGAAGTCATTCTCTCTGAATATATTAGGCCTACTGTTCACGACAGCGTCATTTGCAGGTTGCATGCAAGTTGCAAATCACGACAAGCGTATTTTGCATCGCTAAGCACTGACCACGAAACATCATACAAGCTTAATTCAAGCTACAAATATAGATCATTTCATTCAGTCGAAATCAACATTAAAAAAAAGAAGTAACGCCCATGCGTCTTGCACGTTGCAATACGCTTGAGTAATGACCAGCTGCAACTCAGGCTGCAAGATTGCTTGCGACTACGCCAATGCGACTTTGCCGCTCCGTGGACAGAGCTTCGTTTGCTTCGTAATGAAAAATTCTTATGCTCACTTCAATCTAATCGTAGCGGTGCGACAAAAATATGAAATGGTTCAAATATTTACAAGATACAATTATTATTATTTATTGTGAAAATTTGCCGCCCGGGCAAATTCGGAGAATACCTGCTACCGGGATAGTTTAAATCCCTGAATTATTCGGGGTCGGGACCAACAATTAACTACCATTAATCGTCATACATTCGTCCTTAGGGTTTCTTCCAAATGGAATATGCATGTCACATTAATCTACAAAGTATGCAGCTGAAGTCTCATGTTCTAATGGTATGTAGATATATCATTTTGTACAGAGGGACATGCAGAACTTTGTCAAACTTATCTTTAATAGCTGAATACAAGTTTGGTGCACGTACTCTAGTGAGAGATAAGCAAATTGTAAGCCTTGCCTCCATTTCATACGAATATTTATCCCTGACTAGACTATATAGTGACTAAACAATGCTGTGTTTGTTAACTGATACAGACAGGTGTATATTCGTCCGTAAGTCAAACCCTCAACGTTGACCTGGTTACACATTGCCTTTTTTAGCACGAACATGCTGTTTACATTTTTCTTAATTTTCATGTTTCCAAGAAACTGTGACTTCAATTCTCAGCTCAATGCCCGATTGAATAAATGGTTTCGTTATGGCATCTCAACGACCAACGCTTGTCCAATTGTCCATATTAAGTCATCGTCAGAGAATTGCACCACCACTAGATTAGAAAATCCTCCACAATTGGAGTGGAGTTTTGACGGTACAAGGACGCAGTGGCGCCGCCGCCATCATACCAGCAAGCACCAACTATCTTTATACGCACATGTCTTTTTTTAGCCATTGCTGTCGTGCCGTGACGATGTTAATCTGACGTAATCCATGGAAGCACTCGTTTTATTTGAGCAGAAATTACTTTTTTTTTTTTTTCTAATATTTGTGCAGAATAAAACTACACAGTGTGTGACCAGTGACAGTGAACGCTTACCTATACCTACCTACTGCTGAATTTCTGCATTAACTGCTCAATCATAAGTTACTGTCGACTGAGGAAAAAAACGTGGTTTAAAGGCGCTAAAAGATGCGTAGGTGATCTGGAACTACTGATCGCTTCGTGCAGCTATATAACATCAACGAATTACTTTAATTACTTGTCATTAATGGAAACGTAAGTATAGCCGCAGCGATTTGCATCGATTTATGTGATTTCAATTGGTAAATATATAATTCTGCCAAAGTGGTTGCGAAAGAAGTTGCTGTTGCTCAGAAGAAGAACCACAACACAACTATTTCGTATGTTGCTCAAGGAAACATTTTTCGTGTACCGACCTTAATCAAGGCGGCAAATCTACCAACGCAACACAAATAAAAGCAGAAATACTTTTGTATATAGATCGCCGTAGAGCTTGAAATTCGTCGGAAAACTTTCCATGAAACAAAAGCAATAAAATGTTATCCACCTCCCCCAAAGTAGGTCAAGCGCTCCTTTTGCTTTTCCATACATAGATATGTACAATCTTCATTACATACACCATACCTAAACAATACTGATGCTCTGATGACACCACAAAACTTTCAAAAACTCAGGTAAAAGAAAATAAATGCGCATTTGCACATGAACTGTTCTTTTATAATTTTCGAAGTAAAACAATTTCTCTCACATAACTACCAATCAAGCAAGTGCTCCATAAAAGGTCATCTTCACGAAAGGCGAATAAAGTTTTGGCCAAAACGACAAATGCGATACGAGTCGGGCGCACAACCTGTACAGGCACACTGCACTCACCGAAAATTTATTTTATCATTGCACAATGCACCAATTTAACAAGTTGACGTGTAACCAACAACATCAGGGGCATGCCATTATTTATAACAATCGAGATTTAAAATTACATTGACAAGTGAAGTGCTGCTGTTTATTTTTGGTGGAAAGGAAGAACAATCGCCCGATATTGATCCAAAGAAAAGTCAAAAAAATTTAAATTGATAATTCGCCCTCTGTCAATGGATAACAAAAGGTATTACAACCGCCACTCTTGGCAATTTGTTGTCTTTTCACAGTTGTTGGGCCGGGGTCCGTCCCGCATAAATCAAAAGTAGACCCCCGCAATAACAATAACAATATAAACGCAAAGTATACAAACAGCGCACCACGACCACATTACACTGCGTTTCACGTTACAATCCCAACGGCCAACGCAACGCAAAAGAAGAAGGAGGTTTGTGGTGAAGACACACGCGCTTTTCGATTGTCCAGTAGATTTATTACTTGAAGAGGCTCCCTCGGGCCTTATATGCCTTTCGTATATGCATTACCAATTAATTTGAATGGGCGGATGGGGTATATTTAAACTTGGCATTATTTCTTTTTCCGAAATGTTGTTTGACAAAAGCTAATATTGGCAATTCAGCGTTTAGCCGCTATCCAGTAGAACCATCCCACCATCCACTGGTGATGGTTGATGGAAAGTCAAGTAGCAAAATGGGTTTTAATTTTCTTTGAAAGGCTATTATACTAGAGATGTGTGTTTGGTTAGCCCGGCGTTTTAAAGAAGTGGAGCGGCAGTGTGCGATTTGATGTCTTGGCCAAATAAAAATATTTACTTAGGCCTGGAGAGTTATATTTATAGGATTTCCGCAGTTGTATTATTTTTAGGAATAGGTACACTAAGAAAGTGTGTAGCGATTTTGTAATAATATGGTAAGATTAGCAGTGTGCACTTAGGCCAATTTAATAATATTATTTATTAAATTGGCGTTTTTGTTTTGCTTGCGACGGTTAACTTTGGAAACGAGCCTTTACCTACTGCTATTTCTGAATTGTGGCAAATGTTTTGTCACTCATATACAGTAAAACATTTTGGAACATAAACTTACGATAAGTTTGATCCACAATGCCGAAAATGGAAAAGTCTTCCTTTAGTTAACACTTCAGTTAGCACACGAAAATTGCGTTAAGACTGTTTTCTGTGGGAAAACTTGTCAATACTACGGTGAGTTTTCGTTTTTCGAACATTCCCTTTTCTCTTAAATTAAAACGATTATAATATATGTATAATATAACGTCATGCAATATATAGCTGACGATTTATTATTTTTTCAACGAAGTGGACCAGCTTTTATCCGAATCTCCGAACGACTGAATGTAGATTCTTCTTCCTAGAACCCCTTGTTGAACCAAGAGCGAATGCGTTAATGGCGCTGCTTTGATACAGGACCAGGCCAATACATGAACAAATTCTGAGCGCACCAAGCAGCTTGTAGACAAAGTCGCGTTTGTGGTCGGTCTAATTATGTAGGTATAGCTTTTGCTAAAGATGATACTTCCATATAGGAGGAGTGTACAATGTACATGTACAAGACAGCTAATATATGATAAGATGCAAGCGCAAAAAGTCAAAATTTGTTTAACTCGTAAAACAGAATTTGCCAAAAATAAGTATTTTTTTTTTTTAATTCCACTCTTACATAATGCTATACTAAAATAGGTAGGAAATTCGAAATGGGACCAAAATACCTAATCAGGAACTGGGGGAGTTGGACATTAATATAGAAAGAATTGACAGCCATAATGGCTGACCATCTGACAGGATGGTAGGACAACTAAACCAAAGAGCCTGATGACGAATGTAGTGATGCTTTTTGAATTAGGTAATGTAATTCCAACTAAAGTGATTGTTTGCAAAAAAAATGTTATTCCCTCAACAACGTTTATAGCAAGAGGTTCCAAGAAGTGCTGAGTAGTTTTTTAACCTTTTATTTCGGAACGCCGCAGTTGGGCTCTTCATTTTGCGCCAAAACTTAAAAGTTTTCAATAGGTATTTGATCGAATTAACCGAAAAATGCTTATTACACATTAATAGTAAAGCATTCTAGAATTAATTGTCTTTCAGCTTAATAAAAAAAAATCAACTACGGATAATGTTGTTATTAAACCAATTCCCAATGCAAAGTGTTTCCTTATACCCGCCTGCATCAGATCAGACATCAATACCTAACCTACTAAACCTATTACAGCAATATTTTCCATTTATTTTAAACAATCCAATAGTCAAAAACAACACCTAAATATCACATATACAATACATGTACTGTACATTGTACATACCTGCATTGATTCAACTCTACTGAAGCGATTTTACTCCGCCATTAAACATGTGCACCACAAAGAGACGAGTCCATCAGCCATTGAATCAATTTGGTAAGTAATGCAGCCATTGAAGTAATGGGGGCTGAAGGTGCATGGCGTCTACTAAACGTCATCGTTCAATTGAAAGCAATAAGCTAAGCCGAACCGTGACATGTATCTTAATTTAACACTTGTTGAACTTTTCAAAATTTAATTGGCTCATGTAGTTAGTCGTGGTAGTTATATGAAACTGCATTACAATGTTTTTAGTGTTTAATTTACTTGTAAAAGTATTTTGATTGGTTCAATGCAATTCAAATGGTAGTATGTAAGAAGAGGCCTGTAGTGAACATTTTATTTGATAGCTTAATACTATAACGAGTTAGTTTAAGACATTAATGTTGTTGTTCGTTGTTTACACGTCATTATTGTGAATGGTTAAGATGCGATGTTTTGCTTGTACGGGGGTAGTAGTGAACTTTTAAAACGAATTGTAATTAGTTACCTGAACTGTATCAGTACATATTTGTATGTGATATGGGCAGCTTCCGCGGAATGAGTTTTTGGAAAGTAGCCTGCCTTACATTTTTAAGATTTCAACAATAGTCTAAAATAATGCGTGATTAGATCCAACATTTATTTTTATTTTAATAGAAAGAAAAGAAGAAGAAAAAAATATAAAAAGTAAAAAAATTAATAGATATAGAATCAAAAGATCTTAAAAAAACCCTCAGCAAACGAATTGCATTTATTTAGAGGGATGCCAAGTATCATTTTTATTCGTTAGTTTTTCAAAAGATTGGTTGGACTTTATCTATACCTATGCATTAGATATTTTTCAATTAAATTATACCTATAAAATAATAACAAAATATAATGTTTAAAAATGTATGTGCAGCCTACAAGGCTGTCCCATAAATCACGCAAAATTTGAATTTTGCACCATTTAATAGTACACTGATGCCAACGGAAAAAAGATAGCAATGTGACAGCTGACAGTTCGGGGTTAGTAAAAATTGAGCGCTATACGAAAGAACAACGCATTTTCATTGTTGAGCAATATCTTAAAAATAATGAGGGTTTGTCAGCCAGTCCGTAATTTTCACACAAAATCATCTTCAGTGATGAAGCTCATTTTCATCTTGATGGCTTCGTTCATCGTCAAAATTGTCGCAATTGGGGTTCAAAAAACCCACGAGTAATTCTTGAGAAACAAATGCATCCACAACGCGTGACTGTTTGGTGCGGATTTTTGGCTGGCGCATTATCGGACCATTCTTCTTCGAAAATGCGGCTGGTCAGACAGTAACAATTAATTGTGTTCGTTATCGTGACATGATAACCCAGTTTTTAGTGCCTAAATTACAAGATATGGATGTGACCAACATGTGGTTTCAACAAAAAGGTCCCACATGTCATACATCCAGAGAAACAATTCAATTACTGCATGAGTCATTTCCTAATCGTGTATAATCGGCCGTTTTTGTGATCAGAATTGGCCCTCCAGATCTTGCGATTTAACGCCATTGGACTTTTTTCAACTATGCAAACAAGCCCACGACCCCCAACGCCTTGAAAGAGGAAATTGGGATGGGCATTATTGAAATTCAACCACATTTATGCTAAATGGTTACAGAAAATGTCAATAAAAGAGTACGTACTTCTTGCCAGCAAAGCCGTGGCGGTAATTTATCCGATATGCTATTCCATACATAACTCCAATCTGTATACAGTATACTCTATGAATCAATAAAAAATATAAGCTTTCTAGTTTAAAATCTGTATTTTCTATCAAAATTTAATTTTACTTGAATTATGGGACACACTGTACATACAAAGACTGAAGAGACAAGATCAAGAGCTGATTCACAAATTTGACAACGTTTAAACTTCGCATAAAGTCATGCATTGTGAACTAAGCACAAGTTACAATATAACCAATAATTCATAAACCAAAGGTTTCATTTATTTGACGCACCAATAAATCTATGATCAAATTTTACAGATTTATTTTATTTCATCCATTCCATTTTCGTATGGGCTATGAAAATTACTGAATAAATTTGAGATATAATACGTGCCCAGAAAGCGAGCATATATTACAAATATCAGGTCAACTTTTAGCCTGTTAAACACTTCATGGCGAGGGTGCGTACTGCTGTACCATAAACATTTTATGTCTTCACCAGTCACAGACTTTTGATCTTCAATATTTTTCGGTTGACAAGCTGGGATACATGTCCATTGATAAAGTGAATTATCACAAAATTACCCATGATGATGGCGGCATATTTTCTAGGGTTGTTAAATAAATTTGAAAATTCCCTTTGTCATGCATGTTACAGAATACACAACACACATACGTTACGTTTTAAGATTTTAAGCGTGAGTGAATATTGTACACAAGAAAAGCACGATTCGCCTTCGACAATTTAGGTATATCTAAGAACGTTTAAATCACTTCTTTGCATTTCGGTTTGAATTGTTTGAAAGAAGACAAAATGCATTACATTTATGTTATTTTTTTTTGCCTGATATTATGATAGGTTTAGTTAAAATATATAAAATAAAAAGGCGCAACGGGCGGCGAGACATTTTCAGGACAGTCATACTCTCGGATGTTTGTCAGACGTTCGCGAGAGGTGGAGCAGGGATCCCTCGCACAGTAGTCCAGCACACCAACCACTGCGCTACCAGAGACGCACTAAGAGGCAGTGGCACCCGGACCCGGGTCGGTAAAACCAGCTTACACCCCTTAAAAAATTTAAGAAAAAAATCCGAACAAAGATTTTGTTTAAAGCTTTCGAGCTTTTATTGCACTGAATGTTTCGATTAAATCATTAAAATCTATAATTTTTGTGTGCTCCTTTTCGATTGAAAGTATAGCCAGATTAGCCAACCTATTTTGATCCATTGTTGATCGATAAGATAGGTCTTAATGAATTTTAATTTTGAAAAGCTTCGTTCACTGAGACGCAAATTGTTAAATAAATTGTAATCGCCAATGACAGACTTGGTAACGAGTCTTAAAAGTAACACTTAACAATGAAGCTTAAAAATGCAAAGGCTGTCCAAATTTCTGCATCTTTTAAATTTATTTTTGCAGCTACCATGTTAGTTCTATAAATGTCGAGGTAAACATTGGAACAACAGCACTCAGTTCTTCTTCCATTCCATACAGCAATATTTTTGGTTGAAGAGCTCAGAAAACTAACGCAATGTCTTCCATGGCCTTGCTTAGACCGATGAATAAGTTCAGTGCAAAATGTATCCCGACATTCTAAAATGGATCTTCGTGTTTCCTATTCCAACGTCCAACCAGCATCTTTTTTGTTCTTCCCCGCCTTTCAACTGAAATTTCTATCCAGTACATTGGCCTCTTTCACGGTTTCATCACGATGTTCATGAAGAAAACTCGCGAGCGCCTCAAGTTTTAATACACTTTTTTCTAAAGTGAGCCCGGATTTTTGCAAGTATTTCTGTGCTTCTTCCAAAATATCGCACCAGAATGAAAGATATCACAAAAACGTAAAGTCACATACAGCAGATAAGAGTATGGTTGCAGCACCTCTTGTATCCAAATTTTCCTTTTGAGAATCACAAAGGAGTTCAAGAGTTGAAACTGTCTTCACGAAATTTTCCTTCAATGGCTTAACAGCCTCGTGATGAGCGCTCCATCTAGCGTATACATGTCTCTTGACTGGCAACCTACATTTTTTATGAGAATATCCCAACGATGCGTAGATGCTGAGAAAAATGTGTAAAGTCTTTCCACAGGCCCAAAAAACGTTGTACTTGAAGGAGGCTACCCAAAGAGTGAACTCCACAAAGGCTTAAAGAATGGTTTGCACATGGCGTAAACAAAGCTTTTGGATTAATTTGCCGAATTCATTTTTGAACTCCTCCATGAATACCCGCCATAGTCCCAGCATTATCATATCCCTGAGCCCGGCAAAGGTTAAAGTCAAGACTATCTTCGTTGAGTTGCTTAAAAATATTGTCGTTAAGTTCTTTGGCAGTCTTTCCAGAAAAATGGTGCCTTGAAATAAAGTCTTATGCATAAAAGTTAAAAATTTTCCACTGACAGTGGATATTCAGTGGATTGCAGGTGGGCAGCACCCCCCCCCCATACATATTCTACTGTTTATGCATTGTGGATATAATATATGTATATACGGGGAATGCTCCCCTCTGCAACCCCCTTGCTTGGGGTCGCTGTAGGATTTGGAGTGGGTACGAGGTTTTTTGCAGGTATGTAAAGTTCGAAACTGCACCCTGTTTCTTTCAATTCTCCCCATATATTTGTTATTTGGATTTTATTTCCACTTCGATTTGGACTTTATTGCACTTTTGAGTTGTTATTTGAGTTGTTATTTTTTGTAATGTGCAAAATAGTAACTCTGCTGAAAAGGTAAACTATCTTAAGTCGATTTAAGTGAATTTTGAACAGTTTAGTGCAAAAGATTCCCCTATTCAATACGCGTAGTTGTACCAAACCCTCGTCGTTGTATCTGAATTGTATCCCGAGTTATAGAAAATCAAAATCATCTTAAGTCGATAAAAATGCGTATTAACATTTAATAAATTATCTTAAATCCACATAAGATGATATACTACTTGTAAAAAAAACCTCTTATTTCATTTAAGATGTTTTGGTCAAAATATAATTGGCATTTCCTGAAAAGCTAAAACATCTTATGTCGATATAAGATTGTTTGCTCCGTGTAAGTTACTATAAATTGTGTAAATAACTCGACATAAGATAAAATTCATGTGAAATATAATCAAATGTGTGAAAAAGTAAACTATCTTAAGTCTACTTAAGATGATATTTAATTTAAAAAAAAAAGATATTTCTCAGATTTATATCGACATAAGATATTTTGCCAGGTGCTACCAGATGTACCGTTACCAAAAATGACAGTCAACTTAAGATGTTATTTCAGTGCATTGCAGATAGCAGTCAGAGTGGTTTATAGTGGTCTATAGAAGTGTCTATAAAAAGTAATTGTAATAACAGAGCATCGAATTTAGCAAGTATTTATAACGGTAATTTTTGTTAGTAAATTATCATAAATAATACAAAATAAAAGTAATTTTTATACATAGTTCCGAAAAGAGTGTTTGTGGTACTAGAGTGTCAAATAATAAACATTTAAGGGTCATAATCTACATACGTATTCATTAGAAAAGTGTATTGTAATGAATTAGATACCATTTATTTATTTTCTTTCGTAAGTTTTTAAACGAAAACATTTTATATTATGACCTAAAGTTTAAATAAAAGAAGTACAAAACATCTTATGTTGTGTTTATATTTCATTAAACAATGCACTGTAATGCGCACTTCATCTTAAGTCGATTTAAGAACTGAAATCGATGCTCTACATAATTAGCTAAAGTATCTTATCTCAACTTAAGATTTCTTAATGAGCAAACATGCGAAAGGTATATCATCTTAAATTGCATTTTATCTTATATCTCGCTGATTTTTAAAAAATATTGTTTTAAAACGTGGCTAGGAAAAAAGAGGATAAAATTTCCCTTCTAAAAAGCCCTTTCATTAAAGTTAAAAGTTGGAGGCTTTTTTCAAATTACGTTTTTTGATGTTTTTTTGCTCTCCTGAAAAACTATGAAAATTGACTTAAGATAGTTTACCTTTTCAGCAGAGAATTGCTGTTACTGATGGCACCCCCTATTAGTCTGCCACCCGGGGTGTCTGTTAATATGACGACAGATTGTGTGTACACAAAATCTTACATCAGCATGTCAAAAATTGACACAATATGTAGGTACTTGACATGTGTACCTAATAGTAGCTTAAGGATTTCGCTTTAATCCATCAATGTTCTGTGGGTTTCAATAACTGGTAGGTACATAGTACTAAAACTCGAATCAAATAAAAAGCAAATCTACATATTACACAATACAATTAAATCTATATTATGTATATAAAAATGGTGGCAAAAAGTAATTCATCAATTGAGAACAGCTGGACCGATTTGGCTAACATTTTTTTCATAGTTGTTCGTAATTGCCAGGAGAAAGTTCTTCTGAAAGAAAATTTTGAGAAAACCCTCCGGAAAAGTTGGGAAATTGGAAAAATCGAAAATTGAGAACAACCGATTTGGCTCAACTTTTGTTTCAGTTGTTCGTAATTGCCAGGAGAAGGTTTTTACGAAAGAAATATTTGGGAAAACTCTCCGGAAAAGTCGGGAAATTGGAAAATTCTTAGTGAAAAACTCGGAAAAACGTCATCCTGTACTGATGATGATCTACTAGTAAAAGCTTACAGAATCACTTGTTTGGTAAAGGCGTCTTCTAAAATTCTGGAAGTAACATACCTACACTACATACAAAGAGCTTATTTCGTCTTTTCTTTTATGGTAATCTTTTTTGCCGCATGCTCATGTTGCCGACATCATGCGTAGCACAGGCTTGTTTACACCCACTAAATCCATTGAATTATGCCGGCGCGTCGATTTGCCCAGCGGCAGGTAATGTGCGATGTGGTATATATGATAGACAAGAGATTGCATGGTTTTTTCTGACATTACATGCTGGTTTAAGCCTAAAGTATATGGTAGCGGAAAGACATCAAATAGACAAGAAAACGTATAATGCAGTATCTATCCTGCGGCCACTGAAATGCAAATCGATGATGATTATCGTATATTCATATAATGCAGCAAGAGGTGGTCGATGGTGGTCAAGTCAATTACATCCAACACTCGCGCGAGGCACGTCTGAAGCATGAACGTTTTTAAATGGAATTAATTTAACCGCAGACGTATCATTCAATGGTAAATCATGCTCTTACAATATGATAGGATATGGAAATATAAATGAGCTAGAAAAAGTTTACAGGGATGATCGAAGGAAATTGCAAGATTCCTTTGTAGTTGACAGGTGAAACGTCGATTATGATTGACATACTATTTGGAAACAAATAATAATATGTAGGTAATTAATATTTTGCACTCGCTCAATTGGTTATAAAATTGGTAGGTAATACCCTTCGCGAAAACCTTTCAAAAAAACCTCAAAATCTGCAGTTTGAGGGTGAATAAAAGTCATTTTTTTATATACATATAGCAAAACTATGGTAAAGAAAGTAGGCTTGCTAGAAATAATTTGAAGAAAGTATTTATCGAGTATGAAAATCCCGGCCTTCCCCGGATAAAATAGGATCTTAAAGAGTACAAAACTAGGACCAAATTGCGCGTACTATTGGTTACAAAAAAATTATTTCATTGCGATAGGTACTTCATGTGTCAATTGCGGTGAATAATTAGGTACTCTCAGCTTATTTTCTGACGCATATGAAAGTGTTAAAAATAGAAGTTCACTGAACTCAAATGATCTTAAAATAGACTTAGGTACATATTCCCTTAGTCCAGATCAAAGTTGGTAAAATAATGCCGGGAATCTCTTAACGAGATTTCGGACAGATGATCAGTTACACATGCATGCTGAGTTCCAGGTCACAGTGACATTCCGTGCAACTGAAAGGCGGCGGCCTCCATATAACTGACATCAGCGAAGAACTGTATGCTCCATTGCAATCGGTAACGTTTTTGCTTCTGGAAGGGTCTTAAAAAATCACTAAAAATAGCAGGGACCAGCGACAAATTGATATTTGATGTATCACCAAGTTTGTTACAAAGTCTAACTGGTTTTACTGGTTTTACTGAAACATCAACACGTAGTTGATGTGTTTATAAAAATATGTTTATAAAAATAAGGCTAAGGACCAAACAATGATGAGATGGATGTTTCTTCTATGGTCAACTGTGTATGGTTTGAGCCAGAGAAATACTTGCAACATAAACAGTAAATCTAATTAAACAAATTCGATACCAGCTACAGCAGATTTTTTAAGTTTTATTTTTTTATTTTTCATATAATAAAACACTAGAGTGAAGCAGGACGGGTTATGCTAGTATGTTATGTAAACAATATTTAAGCAACTAACTCTACCCAAAGAATCAACATTTAATATAGAAGAACACATCATTTACAATGCATTGGCACTTTTAAGAATGACAAATAAATTCAGGAGTTCAACTGAATCGAAATATGAAGGCAATTAGTTACTCTATACCTACCGCATTTTGTTCACAAAGGATCAAGACTTTTAATCGTTTTTTACATGCAAACCTACGTGTGAGTCTGAGCACGATAAAACAAAAGACCCACCCAATTACCTTTGCTTTCTTCCGTTTTATGACACGTCTACCCAAACAATAATTGTGACGCAATAATTTATCCCTTCAAATGTTTTATCACGAAATCGAAGAGGAGTTTGTTGCAGCTAATTTACCATATTCATTATTCTTTGATGTCATGTCGTAGGCACACACATATAAAACGAGTGCTCAGTGATATATACATACGTATTGTATATACTCGCATGTAACGAAGAGGACTTTCAAAAATCGCGCTTTTCTGTTTACAAAGTGTCAGAGTCGGAGTACCATTGTAGCTCCTTGCAGGCATGTGAGCGTAGGTGTCACCCACACGCGACCTGTCACGGCCAAGTGGTGATTAACGATTTGTTTTTGTAACGCACGCGGAGCCGTGTCGTGTGGTTTTTATAGAAGTTTATGTTGTTGTTGAGGTTACTCGAAGCACATGCACAGTGCTAGACTCAGGGCCGGTTTTAGCAATAGGAGCGCCCCGGACGAGATTTTTACGATTACGACGCCCCTTATCTGCTATCCAAACGCATGCTAAAAAAGAAAAATAAAAACAATGGAAAAACAAAATACCTAAAATGAATTGGCATTTTTTCTTCTATTAATAATAACATTATTGTTTATGAATGCTTCATGAATTTAATATACATATCTTGTTTACCTTTGCTACAATTTCAGAATTCAATTTTATTATTGTTATTAGTTTGTATCTACTACATAATATAAGGTTCATTCGTGTACTTTCAGCATAGAAAAATGAAAAATGTCAAATCTCAAAAATCGAGAGAGAAATCTCTCAATTTCCAGAGAAGCACCTGACCGGTTTTCTTACAAAAAGTTTAAGAAATGTCATTTCGACATTTGTAAAATAAATGTTAACGGCGGAATCTAAAAAAATAAGTTGGATTTGAATTTTTTATAAGCTAAAATACCTATTAAACCTACTATTTTGAATGCGCTGATATGTTCTAGGACATTCAATTACAACTTCTTCCTCCAACATCGTTGAGGACGAAAATAATAAGAGTTTTATTTGTCAAACGTTTGAGCTGTCACTTAGATTTCATTTTTAGTTTTTAGTTTTCATTTTTCAGTAATATCGAAATTCGGCGAGTAGAAAATTACGAAAAAATGAAAAGAGGGGAAATGGATTACTCTCTCTTTTTTTTTCAATTTACTCAGTACGTGGTCGCATTCGCACAGTTTCTTAGCAAATTTATAATTTATAATTGTCAAACATGACATAGTTTCCCTAAACATAGTTCACATTAGATGAAAGTCACTCAAATGTCAAATTGTTAACGTTGTTGCTCAAAGCTTATTGTTGTTATTGAGTTTGTTTTCGAAGTTTCGGAGCGATAGCATCGTGGAGAGCGGCGAGGAAAGAGTGAGTTGACCGCGGTTATAGCCAAGTATGTAATTGAAAGCTACAAAAAAAACTTTGGATTTATTAAAAAATTTAAAATAATACAAAAATTAAGCTGCAGAGTTGCCAGGAAGCCATCAGAAGTGCGTGCCGGCTCTGACGTGGTAGGTTTCACCAGGCGACCTCCAAGATGAAACCCATGGTTCAAGGTAAATATCGCTTATACATAATATAAAATGTTCAAAAAGAATACATAACATAATATACAAAATCTTTTTGAAGTGACTTACTTCTATTCTAATTTCAATATTTTCGAGATGTGCCGCCCCTATAAAAAGTGCCGCCCTTCATGATGCCCTCTGTATCGCTGGTATGTATGTATAAGCGGACGATATGTACCTATATTTATTTCCCGCGCCCTCGGCGGTCATCGCCTAACCGCGCCCTGGCCTAACGGCGGTACTGGCTAGGCTTCCCTGTTGATTTTATATTATGTGCATATTAAGCTCATAGGTGGGAATTCTTCACTGGGATACTCATACATGGCTAATTGGATATTTAGCATATACCTACATATACAATAAACAAACATACATAGTATATTAATGATATAGACTTATACGCTAGATAGGTAATGATAAAACCTCGAAGGAAAACCCCTAACCAAGAATTAATTTTTGTGGTGTCCCTGATGGCAAACTCTATTCCAGAACCTCAGGTAAAATAATAACACAGTGTTAAAAAAAAAATCATGTAGATTGCATAGTAGAAGGATATCGTCAATTAATTATAAGAACAAGAAAAATAAGTCACTATTTGTTGGTCTTACTACTACTAATAATTTTACATGGCAAACAAATTTAACCTAAAAATGATAAGTATTTCTTTTACAAAAAATTATGTTCGGTTGACGGACTTTTTTTGTATGTAATGTCAAAAGCTAGCCCTTCGCTTTTAAATTTGTAAGTACATATTTATATTTTTCTCACATGTTCCTACAATATCAGCGACACACGACGTCCTATTTCCATCCAGCCTAACAAACAACTTCTTCCAACACCTCAGTAGATAATTTGTCACTTATCTCTATGCATTCCTAAGCAAAGTGAAGATTGTCTTATATAATAGCGATGTTAAATTTGAGCGAAACATAATTAAATTACATAATTTGCACTGCATACCGTAGTAAAGTTTGACACTTCTGATTCGAGCACTGAGTAATTTTCCGCTCGTAGATACAATTCCCTGCATACACAATAGACGGAAGCATAGGTACCTACATTAAATATTTTAAATCCTATTAGATTCGGAAGAAAAGTCTGTTGGGAATTACCACAGAGGAACAAAGCTTGCGCGAATATCCGAGGGTCCGTTTTGGACTTGCAATTTAATCCTTTTATAATTCAATAAGTATAACAACCACGACTTTAACTTGTAACAGATTTCGTACATAGAATTACATCTCTGGAGCGAAAAAGCCCACTTTCACTTAAAAAAAATTGTTGCTACTGGGCTTCACAAAGAGCTAACCAAAGTATAAAATAACAAGGACACTTACATTGCTGAGTGTTTGGTGCCCCTTATCGATGAACAGAATCATCGGGTCCTATTTTGTTTAATTCCAGAAGAAACCTCAATATACCTATGTAAACAGTCGTCACATGCGTGGTTTCAACATACATACTTCAACATACGCCATACTTCGATGCATTCACACCGAACATCAACTAGGTTTTGTTTGATGAAGTTTTTGAGTGCTTTCGCGAAAATCCGCACAGTTTTCGGCTCGGTGTGAATAGGGCATTAGTTTTTCTTTTATTCACGTTTAAACATATCACACGGCGCGGAATTTGATTTCTATACAAACAAAAATATAACAATAGAAACCGAGTATTACTTAGACATATCGTTAAGTCATTGCGCGGTACTAAATAATCATATTTAGTGACCAGGTTAAGTTTTACAAACTCACATTTGTAGCGATTTTTTTTCCATATAAAATGAGCAATTGTAACCTACAATATACTTAAGGTGGAGATTAAAAATGATTATTATTGGTAAGACCCATTTTGATGGTTAAGCTTGGCTAACTCTGTGAGTAATTGGTCCTATTTCTTGCCATATGTAAGGATCAGACAAAAGTATGAAATTAGGTGACATATTTTACGAGTTTTTATGCCACCTCTCTTTTGTAAAGTTTATGGACATAAATCCGCGCATCCTATTTTTTTATAAACTTTTTGTAGAATTTTGAGAGGAGTCTTAGCATTTTTTGGGTTAGGGGGGGGGGGGGGGGGGGGTAGGAAACACTCTACTGGAGCACTCAGACACAACTGGTCTATTGTACTACAACTATACTATAGAAAGCAAATCCAGTATTTATTACCCATTTTAATGGACTTTCTTTGACTTTCGAAGAAATCCGAAAATGCACTTCGCCGATGAGGAGCTTACAGTATGAGCATTCACCACATCAGCGTCAAACATCTGCCACCTTAGCAATAGCAACTTTAACAGTCAATGCTTATGGCTTAAACAGTCAATGCTTATCAAACCTTATTCATGGAAGAAAATGTTTATGCTAGATAAAAGTATTAAAATCTGGTAAGCTTTCTTGCAACTGCGGCCTGAATGATGATCATAATAACGAATGCGTAATGTGCTCGGATACATAATGCAGGTTCTGTCTGGAAAAAGATAAATAAAAAAAAATAAAAAAATTAAAAAAGATAAATACTCCGAAGTTAAAAAATATATGTATTATATCGACGTCCTTATTTTCCGCAACTTATAAGTTAATCCACAAGTTTGAACGGAAACGAATCAGACTTTCTGAAAATTAGAAGAGCTCAATTGGTTCGGTTGTTTTCAATATATACGATTTTGAATTTTTTCGCTTACCCGGGCAACTTTTATAATTTCTTTTTACGTATAAACCATATTTTTTAAAAATGTCCCAAATCGGTCCAGTGATGCGATGACCAATGAACATCATTTCATTTTTATTTATATATAGATAGAGTACATACACTGGTGGGCATCAGTATTTTGACAAAACTAAAGTTAAATCTATTCAAATTCATAATATAAACTTATACATACTTCATGTTAATTTTGGCATCAATGAAAAGGTCATTTAAATTCCGTTTGAATGATACAAAACTTTCCTTAACCCATTACTAAGTACCCATTGAAAATTTAGAATTTTTGTGAAAGTCTACTTTTTTTACTTTTTTCGGTCTCAAAAAAAAAAAGGTTTAATGCAAAAAGTTTATCCAATCAATTCTAAAAGTGACTGCAACAATTTTTTTTCAATAAAATCGTTAATATTTTTTATGATTTTTTTGAAAATTGCTAAAAATGTCTATTTTAGCCACTTTTTCAAAAAATCATAAAAAATATTAGCGAAGAAATTTTTGAAAAAATTGTTTTGCAGTCACTATTAGAATTGTTTGGAGAAATGGGTACTTAATGCTCGACTTAATGGGTTAAGGAAAGTTTTGTATCATTCAAACGAAATTTAAATGACCTTTACATTGATGCCAAAATTTACATGAAGTAAGTTCAAATTATGAGTAGAATTGACTTTAGTTTTGTCAAAATTCTTAAGGCTACCAATGTAAACCGAATTTTCTTAAAAGCAATCCCTATTAAAAAAATATGTTCGTAATGAGTAGTACACTACCCACTTATTTCCGGCCTAGAAAACATACTCTTATAGCCAACGAAAAAATGTGAATGTTGACTTAATTGATTTTGAAAATCGATTACCACCGCCCATTCTAAAATTATAGTAGCAAAAGATATCTTTATCAATATCAGACACTGGGTACGTTCCGACCGACGACGCACGGCTAAGAAAAAGTAAAATACTCTTGTACCTTACCTACTTATGTAGGCGCCACTAATTTCTTATTCGATTCACATTTTTACCACATAACACCGCCAATACGTCCATATATGGAAGGCACCGGCTGATTCGATTTTTGTTACGTGGAGACAGAATAATAGTAGCAGAAAAATTATCTATTCCGACCAATAACAAATTGTCAACCAAACGACACATAAATATCAAATAAAATGAGTTAGAGAGAAAAGGCAATAAAAATTCAGAGAAGAAATCAAGTTAATAGCAATATTAGATATAAATTGCAATGTAAGGCTTATACCTATAGCGCCGCGCGCCCGCCGGTGCGGTGTGCACATGACCATGCTTTGTCACAAATTTGCTAGACAGATGCAAAAACTTGTATTGTGTATAGTAATTCAATATTTAATTGAGCAAGAAAATTGCTTTAAAAATTTACCTCAACAAGTAGGTAGGTATTCGTATCGTATAGTTTTGAAAAGTTTTATTGACTGGAATGGGTTGTGTTTGTGTACCTACAGTATTTCACCTGCTGAATGGGTGATTGTAGGCCCCCGGAACCTACTACCACCTAGCAGACGTATGTGAGTATGTGTATGCTTAATTTATTTAAATTAATCATTTCAGACTGGCGATATCAGGGTAGCAAAATCAAATGTTGATGTCACGCTTATTTCGAAGAGAAAATTGGACAGATGAATGACGACACTGATTGCCTTAAAACGAAAAAGTTCAGGCATGAGTCAATCACTCAAATGGAGTCTGGCTCTGGTGTTTCATAAATAAATTTCCCATTGACTTTGTATCGGGTATACCTAGTTATGGACTATGGAATCAAAGGAGGAAGATAGACTAAATAAAGCGTATACTTGTTTTGTATCCTCAGTTGAATAAGGAATTCCTTTGTAGTAAATAGATGACAAAAATATAAATACTAGATATATACAAGTCAGAGTTCATCTTAAATGAGTCAGACTAATAAGCTGAAAATTGCAAATTGATTTTAAATATATTTTTTTTAGTACATAATATACATTATCAGTTGCGTATAATTTTGTAGATAAACAAGTTTGTTCTTTGTTGCTCCGTCCTGCTTGCTTCAAAAAATCTTAAACAGTTTAAGAGCGGCAAAAAAACATATTCCGTCTTCATTGTCTGAAGCTAGAAATTGCAACTGTCACTAGCCGTATTTTATTATGCCCGTGATCTGAACCAGATCACAAATTAGCACTAATTCGCAACAACAACACGTGATCCAACTTTCTAGCTGGATCATTTTTCATGATCCAAATAGATAGTATGATAGTATACTTCTAGGCGAATAATTTTATTCGTGTATACAAATAAAGTGGTTTACAAAATATTGACAACCCAATAACCAATCAAACCACTCCGTTTCTCGCATAAAATTTGTAAGCCACTGTCAAATGTCAAAATGATCCTGGTTTGTTTTATTATGCTGATCTGATCCGGTTCAGATCATGGGCATAATAAAACACGGCTACTGTTAGCACAGCTTCCTTTGGAAAAAATTAGTCCCCAAGAATATGCAACGAATTTGAATACCTTAGCTACAAATTAACGCAAGCTAGAAAGGTACCTAATGCAAGTGAATTCAATTCCGGTCACCATGTTATGACGGAATGCGCTAATGGATTTCTAATATCAACGCTCAGAGCATTAAACGTTCCGCCAGTATCCACTCATAAAGACAACGTGACTAAAATCAAATCAAAATTTTAATTTATTTTTATCAGGGGGGTAACTGACGCCTGAGATCGGTTGGCGGGCCGCGTGAGCTCATTAACAGATCTACTGCCAATTTACACACCACGAAACGCCAAGTTCCTTGGGTATAGGTATACATTCGTTTGTTAAATCTAAATTACAAACAATTAATCAAACATTCCATTATAATCTACTTGCTAAAGGGACATGGTGAATAATAAACTTTGCTCCAGACTTGAACCGACACGAACACAAACAACCAGCATTTTTGACAAATTTCACTAAATTTGTCATTGTTGGACGTTGGCAGCAGGTGAAGGCATGTCCAGTCCACTTTCACTTTTTATTTTGTTTCAGTTCTTAATTATTTATTCTGCGCTATTTTCAAGCATGAGCAAACACCTGCAAGGAGCGGCAGCAGGACGTGGGCGGTGAGAAATGTAATGAAGCACTTTGCACACATATTGGATGGCAACGTTGAATATTTGGGTATACGGAATATGATAGCAATTCCACAATACGCGTCCTGGATGGTTTACATATATACTTATCGTTCTTTTCCTGCCATAGACTGGCTGTGAATAATTAGGTATTACGGAGCACGTGCAAAGTGCGAAGCCCCAACATTTTGTCCACCTGAAATAAGTAGGGTTTGTCGTCGCTAGGACTAATAAATTGACACATCACTCATTTGAAGTTGATGACCGAATTTGATGCTTTTATTCGGATGACAAGTCATTGCTGTCTACAAAATAAAATAGGTCATATACCTATCTTAAATGGCTAGAAGCTTAAATGTTGAAGAGCTTCCTAGAAAAAATTATATTCATGAAAAGTAGCTTTGGGTATATATACCGTATACGGTATACCGTATACAGTAGATCCACGGTAATCCGACATAGTTTTTTCGACACACCTAGTAGTCCGGAATATTTTAAAGAGATCCGATCTTGTAATCCGATAAACTATGAAGAAGGATAGATAGATAATAGATAATAATTTTATTTCTTATAAATTCATAATAAATTAACAATAGTTTTTAAAAACTTAAATTTAATTATTACTTTAAGTATATAAGGTGACACAATGCACTGCACATATCAAATGGATACTGTACTGTAATTTAAAATCACCATTAACTAATATTTAAAGTTATGAAAATCAAACGTAGCAGGTACGTAAATAAATTCGTCATTAAGGTACATTATGTAGTTAGACATAACATGATGTAGTTTTACAAAGGGGCACTGGATAAAAAAGGGGCCGCATTCTCACATATAAAAATGGAAATTACGACTCACTCACTGAGTCATCAACGCCCAACCCAAGCCTTGTGTCCTAGAAAGCTGACATTTTACACAGAGGTTCCCTTTACGATGTATACAAGAAATAAGGAAGGATATTTTGAAATTCAACCCTTAAAAAGATTAAAAGGTGGTTAAACCTTTGTGTGCGAACATTTTTTTTTTCATCCACTCGACTTCAAATTCGGTTTGTATAAAGCATACACAAACTGAAGCTTGTCACAAAAACTAAAAACATTAAACTTAAAGGTAATTTAAAAAATTGCAATAATTAGCGATATATTGTTGATCGACGTTAATATGAATATGAATAGAAGAAGTATTTGAAGGCAATCGTATGAGGATTTTCCGTCAAATGTCAGAGGACAGATTGAGACAATCGAACTTGAAAACAGAAAAAGATGTATAAAAAACAGTCAGAAATACGAAGCGGGTGATTAGGTTGCTCGGTCAGTATTTTGCTCCTAAATAATGTAGGTATTTCAAAGAATTGTGCAAGATATCTAAAAAAAATAAAAATTGCTATAGCAAAATAAATTATGTAACCAAGTTCTTAAGCTATTCGGTTGGTTTTCTGATGGAGGTCTTGTGGCATTTGTTATTTGCTTAAGGAAAATACGTTACTGCGATACGTATACTTACGTCAAATGCCTTGCTAAAGCACTTCAAATAGTTTCCCGGCGCGGCGGCTGGCGCAAGTATTTGAAAAGTCGATGGTCCTTCGATTTGGGGTGGAAAATACAAAATGTCAAGGCAGTCGTATTTGACAAGTTAATTAATCACGCGTCCCTGCACAAGTAACTGTGGCCACAACACTTCTTGTTATTTTGATTCGAAAATAATTGCCTATCCCATCGATTTATTGGTAAAACTTCTTCAACGCACGACCAAAAATGTGCTAGAGGTACATATATAAACTTTCAAGTGCGCACAGGTGAACTTATTACCCACGGAAGAAATTTTAAGCTAGACCCAACAAAATCATTGTTTTACTTATATTCTTATTATAATTAATCATCTCAGTCAATCACCAGAATAATGCAGGCACGGCGGGATACCAATACTGGTATTACACAAAATGCTTAAAACTTTTAAGAATGCCCCTTTGTGTGAGAGAATGCAGATTATTTTCACCTCAGAGGACTTTAATAGTCTCTACGAGTGTGGTGTGGATTTACATTCGCGTGACATGATGTACAAATTAAATTCTCCATGGAAGAAGGAATATACTTAAATGACGAGTAGCTATACATCTACATGAGTGGAATTATCCCGACTCAACGGTCTGTAATAATAGAACGAGTATGAATATACACATGTATCTTCATGCGCTCCCCCGCAGATTTAAAACATAGCTTTCTCGACACCCAGATAATGCCAAGCGAGATAATCAAGCAGGTCTGTGCTCTGTGGTGGTCCTTCACAGCTTCATCAACCTCACTCCAATGAGATTTATTTCAATCCTAATTTTTGTCCCTACACACAGTATTTCTGAAAAATAATTTTACTATCAAAAAACGAGTTGGTATAGTAGGGTAGGTATATTAAAAAAATATATGTTGCAGGTCTTTTGAACATAACGATTGCGCTGTATTCTGAAAATTCTGAATTCGCTGAAAAATTCGTCCCAAAAATAGAAAAAACTCTCACATATGAGTGGTGTGCCGAGGGTCCTATATATGGACATGTTGCGCTAACTAATTATATTAAATTGGCATACTTTCATGAACGATCAGCTCGTTCGCGGATGATGGTGAACGCAGTGGCTTAAGGGGTTAGTGTGGTGGATTACTGTGCCTGAGCGGAGGGGTCCCCGGATCGATCCCCGGAGAAACATAAATTAAATCTTAAAGGTTTTTCCACTGCGTCACCTCTCGCGAACGCCTGTCAAACATCCGAGAGTATATGACTCTCCTGAAAAAGCTTTTCAATTCAGCCTTTCGGTCCCCTCCATTCGTCCCAAAAATAAAAACGAATGCGGTCAGAAGCTAGGCCTAGGGTGCATATACTGGACCTGTTGCGCCAACTATTTTTTTGTATGCTTTGTTCGTGTGCTCTTGTGTTTTAAAATAAATATAAATGAGGTTATATGTATATAATACGCTCCGATAGTTATGGCAGAGCATTTGAACCACACATTTCCGTAACATATAGGTATAGGTATATAAATTGTGCACCAACTTAAAGTAGGCCCAAATAATTCTGATTTTTTGACGAACCCGCGATATACCTATACCCATATATAGTAATGCAGCAGCAAACTATTGACGATACATAACATATGAAAATATTTAAAGCATTGTATACGTACACCAAACCAATCCGCTAATTTTTTGTAACATTGTACCACCTTAATAATATTCTTGCCAACAATGTGGTGAAGAGCAGAGTAAAAAGTAAAAAAAAAATATGAGCGAAAATATTAAGGAACGTTTAAATTGTCCCTGGCAACTATTATCCGCACGTACGTTTCTTTTCGATAATAGGACTTAACCTGGGTAGGTACTGCGTTGGCATTTTAAACGTCATCACTTACAATTCAGGTTAATGGTCGGTCGGTCGGACGCAAACACAGTTAAATAATTGCAGGATTACATCGCGCCCCTCATAAAATGTGTGACACTGCGAATTGAACCTGCTGAGCGGAGGCTAAAGGTAACGTTTTTTGCTTGAAGTGTAGCATAAGCCTTCCAAACGACTTTTATTATACACCATTTAGCCGGAAATAAGGTGGATTTGCTGTGGGAGTGGAATTTGATAAGTCAGAATCAGTACGTTAAAATGCGGTTGTTAAAGTGTGTAGCACATAAATGTGTGGAAATTGATGATAATTATTTCTTTAGGTGCCGATTTTCAAGTGCACTTCATGCACTTCATATGATCAACAAGAATGAAACGAGTACCTACTGTGTTTATGTGAGGTGTAATATGAATTGTAAGGATTGAAAATAGATACTTATTATTATTATTACATAGATGATCTATTACATATAGGAACCCAACAAAAATTTATAAATTCGCCTATTCCAAGAAAGACTTAAAACTTTTTTTTACAATATTTATTGCACAAATTAGGTAGGTACATATAACGAATATACCCTGTGTATATATACGCTCAACTGCAGGCTTAACGGCTAGGACAATTTGAATCAAATTTCATTTTTGAGTAGGTACTTTTTGTTCACACTCCGAGTCGAATTAAGTATTTTCTATGAGCCTTCGAGAGGAAAGTTCTTCATTCGACCTATGATAAGGTCATGTCTGCATTGACGATATGCGACTGAAATTGTTCAGCCAAACTTTTCCAGTAACTGACACTGACGCTGCAATGCAACAAACTACAAGTAAGTAATATTAGGCCATTAGTTGACTGTATAGAGTTGCCCAAGTTCAGCAGTAATAATCTAAATTAAGTACGATTTACTAAAAGTGATTTGAGGTTAGAGATTTATCGTCTTCTTCTTCTTTTTAGTTTTTTTGTTAGGCGAGGTTTTGATCGCTGGTCCGCCTGCGAGAGTCGCCGGTTTAAGATTTATAAACAACATTAAATGTAGGTTGTTATGCACCTATATACATAATTTTAACCTTGAATTACTATCTGCAAACACAACATCATTGCGTATAGTATTTCCTGTTTGTGGCCATTCATAATTATAGGTATATACGAATGTAGGTATACAGTAAACAAAATAAATAGTCACCTCTTTTTTCCCCGAACTAAGAACTTTATTTAAGTCTTACACCCATATAACCCTACTTTCCTATGGCTAGATAAATGGTAAATAAATCAACAAACAAACAAAATATTTTTCTTGCTGCCAAAACATTGCAAAATGGTTATTAAATTTGCACACTTTCAAATATGCAAAATACAATATCGACTGTCGTACTAAGAAGCGGAATGTTTCCGAGTTAATTACGGATTGTGGATCACAGCAACATTTTTACATTTTCCAAAAGTATTCTCAACTTCTTTTAAGCTTCTCAAGATTTTCAAGATTGTTTTACACCAAAACGTCTCCAAATGAAAAATGCGTGGCCGAACTATAGTATTGTTTTACCCGCTTATATGAATTTGTTTTTATTTTCTTACGATACATTTAAATGTTGTGTGTATGAGTAAGTAAGTAGCGAAAGCAGGTTAAGTGCTAAAACATTACATACACATTAATTCTGATCGCAACTATACATTTACTCTAAGTTGGTTTTCATTCATAAATTAAACGATTCTACCCGCACACACGTCACTATTATGATCGTCCCACGGCGACTGACCTTCTGGTGCGATATAGCGCTTTTGACACTCAACTTGAACACCTTGTGCAATAGATGTGTTTTCTATTTTTCATATGAAGCTAATAACCCGACATTTTACTTGCCTTGACCACCGGAAATGTTAATTTCTTTTACATAATTATTTTTATTTTTTTTTTTTTGGATTTACTGATGATGGAGACATAAACTTCTGTTAATATGATTCAATCTAGGTATAAGAAACAGGTTTGATGATACATTTTGAATGATAGGTATTGGCAGTTAAATTGTTAACAGATTTTGTAGCAAACTTACTCACGTTACAATGGTGGCCATAATTATTTTGACAAAACTAAAGTTAATTCTACTCATAGTTTGAACTTACTTGAGGTAATTTTTGGCATCAATGGAAAGGTCATTCAATTTCCGTTTGAATGATACAAAACTTTCCTTAACCCATTAAGTACCTACCCATTGAAAATTTAGAACTTTTGTAAAAGTCTACTTTTTTATTTTTTTCCTCAGTTTAAAAAAATGTTTTGATGCAAAAAGATTCTTCAAACAATTCTAATAGTGACTGCAAACAATTTTTTTTTTTCAAAAATCTCTTCTCTAATATTTTTTATGATTTTTTGAAAATTGCTAAAAATGACCATTTTAGCCACTTATTCCTCCTTTTCATACAAAATTTTTCTGAGATCATCCCATTCAAAAAATCATAAAAAATATTAGCGAAGAGATTTTTGAAAAAAATTGTTTGCAGTCACTATTAGAATTGTTTGAAGAAACTTTTTGTACCTATCAAAACAGTTGTTTATATAAACCGAGGAAAAAGTCAAAAAAGTACACTTTTACAATACATAGTTCTATATTTTCAATGGGTACTTAATGGGTTAAGGAAAGTTTTGTATCATTCAAACGAAATTTAAATGACCTTTCCATTGATGCCAAAATTTGCATGAAGTAAGTTCAAACTATGAGTAGAATTAACTTTAGTTTTGTCAAAATATCTAATAATTTTGTCAAAGTATCTAATTTCATTAAACAATGGCTACCTATCAAGTAGGTACTCGTATATATGTATGTAGTCCCCCAGCAATAGATACAATTTCTTTACATGTGCTACCAAAAATTTCGAAAGTTTTATGATATCGCTTGGTTGTCATGTCACTACTGTCGCCCGCTCATATAGCAAGCTGTCCTGAATTATTGTCCCGATGGCAGTCCCGACCATTTCATGCGCCTCCTCTACGTAAACTCCATTAATTTATGCACTTTACCATTAGAACGTGTCACATTAACTTTCGAAATCGTTAGAACGAAACTAAAAAATCAGCTTGCAGCAGAAGAGGGAGACCGAAAGCCGCAGCAACATTCAAAACGATGCAAGTTTCCTTCTTGTAACTTAAACTCATATATATTCCTTCATATAGTAGGTTTCTGAAATTCCCTTCTTCCATCCAATGTTATAAAGTAGTTCCGCTCAACTGCGGGACAACTGTAACAGACATGACTTCTAACAAAAAGCTGCACACATGAGAGAAACAAGGAAAAAAAAATACATTTATAATAGCAACTATAAGAACTGAGCACTCTCTCTCTCTCTCTCAGATTCGTTTTGATTCTAAATACACACATGCACTGCTGACGGACGGAGAATATAAGAAAAAGTAATGCAGCTTCAATAAAGTCAAGCCAACTAATTAAATACTCAAACCACGTTCTTGGTAATTCGCTGCTCTCGGTTTCAGCAGTTTTGTTCGGTCGCCTTTTGTTAGATGATACAAAATTGCTGCACCCGCTTACCATCATCTAGCAATCCATTCTCGCCTACCTCTGTTCCTGCCCCACTTGAAGTTGTTTCAACAAAGTGGTCTCTAGTGGCCTCCTTGTGTCGGTGGTGATGTTGGTCTGTGTGATATCTGTAACCTATACACGACGAGTCTTAAAGCCACCCACCCTCCAAGTAGCATTTGCATGCAATTTGTGCACGTAAAATCGTTGTAACACATACAATGAGTCCCGCTGTGAACTGAATGTCTAAACAGTGGCAAATAGCATGATGAGTTTTGCAGGGATATATGGGATGATGATGCAATTGAATGGATTGAGTTGAGCTGGGAGCCAAGGATAAAGTTGGCGAAGCAACTTTTAAAACAGATACTCAACATTTTGACTTATGGTGGTGTGGTCACAAAACCGTCACTTTCCCCATGAATTGCTATGTACGTAACGTATAGGTATGTACATGTACATATATAAAGATCTATGCACGAATCAGTAATTGAATCCCATTTTGTTCTCGTAATGTGGTCCTCATTCGGAAACTGTTCCAATGCAAATATGTGGATTCTGTTGTCTGTTTAGTGCAGGATGTGCAGCTAAGGATTTACTTCGATTAATTTCAAATGACCATATGCTTAGAACATAAACAATTTATCCGACGACAATTTCCAGAAGTGTGAGTTACGAGTAGTAGCTCTTATAATATTCTTCATTAAGATGTATCTAAACTAATATAAGGACTCTGATGAAAATAGCTTATATGCAATTGGAAATACATATTGACATTTTAAGTTTTGAGATAGACTGCAGTTTATTAACAGAACTCTACTATTTGCTAACTTAAGTGGGATTAACCTAGCCTAGAGTATTGGACAAGAAAATGTTGGGAAGTGTTATTAAGATCAGAGAAACTAATAATTCTGTCTATCGTGGTCAGCTTTTTATAAAGTACCTATATCTACATGTTCAATGTTCATGTATGAACCCACTGGTGGGCGCAGTGGCTCAGTGGTTAGTGTGCTGGAATACTGAGCGGAAAAACACACAAATTACATCTTAGGGTTTTTTTATGAACCCACTTAGGGCCAGTTTCAAGACTAGCTGATAAAGTCTCGGATAGACTATCCGGAACTTATCTGTCAGCTAAACTTCAACTTTTGGTTTCAGAGGTTTCGGATAGTGATATATGACAGATATAGTCTCGGATAGCCTATCAGCCGGTTCAACTGGCTGTTAAATCCAATATCCGGAAGATACCTGCTCCAGCTCCTCCGTTAGAGGTTTTTGGTGGCTTCAATTTTTCTTCTGTTAATTTTTCAAATGTCTTTTTTCTTTTGGTTTACCTAAAACAACAAAAAATATTAGAAAACACGAAAAAAAAAAAATACAAATCAAATGACATGTTATCGAGACAAACGTAGCGGCTGATACATTTTTCCGCAAGTTAGTTTATCAGAGACTTTGACGATGAAACAGAAAAAAAATAGCAGCAGCTTTTATCTAGTGGAAATCGTTATGTGTCGGCTAACTATCCGAAACTTTATCCGGAACCTTTGAAACTGGCCCTTAATATCCGAAATTTTTCTCGTAACATAATGAACCGAATAACATATAAAAACATTTTCCGACAGCTAAAAATATGAACAGCAATATATTTCTTGTTTTGCTATGGGTGTCCACCGAGCCGAGTCCCTGTGGATATTTTTCATTCATATTATTTGATTTCGAACTCTCTCGGCTAATTTCATGATGTCTTTAGTTTTTTTGTACTTATTTAGCCTTTCTTGTGGAAGATCTACCTATGAATGAAAACCCATCTTAATCGCACTTTAACTTAACGTTAATTTGTCAGGTCTCCCCTTTTTAGTCCTCGCATATTATTATGTATTTCTAATGCTCTTTTCTGCACCAAAAAGCAATGCTCCCATTAAGAGCTAATGCACTCACTAATGACGGTAGCAAAAATATTCCCAAAAAGTGACTGAGTTAAACGGATCTTCTTATCTTTCTCTGTTTTCGTTTTTCTGTATTTGGTTTATTAACACTTTAAAAGGCATCGGGGCTGGCCTGGGGCCCAAGTGGCTGAGTTGGGAGATAGATCCCAATCCCAAATGCACAATGGTTTTTAGTACTTTAATTACAGCTTTTAGAGCAGATAGATTTGATAATTTTTTATAGTAGGTACCTACGGACAAACATAAACTTCAAAATAAACTAGGTATGTATACTAGGACAGGGGTTCCCAAACTTTTTCATACTGCGACTCGCTATACAGGTTGTACGATTTTTGCGACGCCCTTCTAAAAGATATGTGAATAGAAGCTTATCTTACGAAGAATCATTAAAGGGTTTTTCAATAAGGACGGGTCAATGTTGAAATGGGGTCGTCCCATATATCGCAATTTTGCTTGTTGACATAGCCATTCATCGAAAAATGCGCCTCGTCACTAAAGATGATTTTTCGGCCAAAATTGAAGTCATCTTCCAAACGCTCCGAAGCGCCTGTCAGCGAACAAACGGCGTTGTATATGGTCATTAACTTTGATCTCCTGGATCAGTTGGATTTGTATGGGTGTCGGCCCAAGTCCCGATGCAAAACTCGTCAAGATGAAATCTGCGAAAAGTCGACTTCTTGTGCACGGCGAGTAATTGACTGCCTCGGGTTCTCTTCCACGAACCGCCGCACGCTGATTTGGAATCAGTGACTGAATAATAAACTCCAGATGAGACAGACGCCACCAAAATAATGTGGCCCCCACAGTCTACCGGGTGCAAACATCGACTCGCCCCAATCCTTATTTAATTATGCGGCTACTCGGTTTTGTTAATTATTACTTTAATTTATCTTGTCATGTTTTTTTTTGTTTGGTATGTTACGTATTGTTACGTATGTTGAACTCTTCCTTTGTTCAAAAAATGAAAGAAATTTAATTTCAAAGCGAGCTCAAAGTTTATGGAACGTCGCGTGCAAGCGGCCTGTACGTACCGTCTTGCGACGCCCTTAGGATAGCGCCACGATGCCCCAGAGCATCGCGACGCACAGTTAGGGAACTCCTGTACTAGGCAATTTCTAGCAAGTCGAGTTGATTTTTTGAAGGAGGGTAATGCATCTGGCGATTTCGTTTGATCTCTATTTATTAAAAATATAATTATATGTAGAAAACACATACGATATTCAAAGTTCTAGAAGAAGAAGAAGATTCTAGAATTCCAAACTTGTCTCCAATTTGTTCCAGCTTTCAATTTTAAATCCTATCCAAGAAGTTCGTAGTGCTGCTTGGCGGTTTTTCTTTAGAGCCATACCAGGCGAGGTTTGCATTTTCAGTTTAAGGGCAGGGCATATAAATAAATTGCAGAACCTTAAGGGGAGCATATAATGACTCTATTTGTAAATTAAATTACAACTCAATAACAAACACATACAGTCCCAATAATAAACAATGCCCAAGTCTCTGTTACAGGCAATACCTACTCATTCATTTTCTCGGAAACCCCTCATTTATACGGAGAGTTGCAGTCCCCATTCATTCATGAATCAATATTAAAATTTATTTTATAATGCCAGTAAACTGCGCGGAATTCATTCATGAGTTATCTGTTATAGGTATATATGTAGGTAGTACATACTGTTTTAAAACACTTTACCCACTTGTGACCCTTGTACTCAAAAAGAGCAACAGAGATAGAGCTAACTTATAAGCAGCGCATGGCAAAATTAATCAGCGTGGCACGATTTGTTGGTGCATTAATTAAAAACGTTTTGTCGCCGCCAACAGGTTTCCACTTGAGTTGAGACAGTCATCAGAGCATTGTTATAAAATTATCACAAACGGTTGCAATACCGCCCGCAACAAAAAAAAAAAAACTCATTTCATCCTCAGGGGATATATAGAAAACCAGCTTTTCTGCGGTCCTCAAGAGAAGTGGGTGAACACTTCCTCGCTTAGCAGCATACTCGTATTACCAGTGCTTACTTAATCGCGTGCCAAGCAAAGCGCTAACAAGTGGGTTGTCTACCTCTACCTCTACCATGGTAAAGTGTGTCCACGGTATTGAATTTGCATATCTCTGTGGCCATAATTGGGTTGTGTTTCGGTCCTCTGCCATGCAATGGGGTGAACCAACAATGTGACGAGGACGCACATGTATATCTAAGAAGGTAACATAAAGCTTATAATTATCACATACACGTCCGTTCCGCTAAGAGGATCGATTATGGTTGTTTGAACAATGTGAGAGGATGGATTTAAATTGACGCTGACGGTTGCAAGGATACTTCATAAAACGGTATTCTTGTGGGCGGCGATGTGTGAAAATGGTCATTTAAAGAATTAGAATGACGGACTTGCATAAAAGGTATAGGAACGTCGTAAAAGGCTCCTGGTTATCGTGTTTTTATTTGGCGAAATGTTTATTTCCGCGAACCCCTTCTGGTGTTTAATTTTTTTTAACTTAGCTTGTGTGCTGACTTTTACAAAATTTTTAATAGCACGTGTAAAATTAACATTGATTACTTGTCATTTCGTTATCTTTAAAACATTTTTCAGTTAGATTTCTAAATTTAATGTCAAAAATGTGCACGACTTTCTCGTTTATTGCGAAACTCGCCTAATCTCAAATTCATTTCAGCAAATTTTAGGTTTAAAATCATACCTACTCAAGATGTACTCAGGTTTAGTAACTGAACCATTGTTAATTAAAAAAGTAATACATACTACATAAACATACGTATTAATTACAACACTTTATTACTTTCAAATTTCACCCCGAACTGACATTTCCTTCAAGGCAAGTAGACGATAAATTTCGAAATATATTGCCACTGAAGGTTTGGGCTTTGCAAAAATATACCGATTGTGATCGTGATTTGGGTACCTAGTCATTTTTGAGAAATATTCATAAAACGGCTATTTTCGAGTTTTCTGAGAAAAATTAAGTACGTGATCATGTTTTTTGTAAAATTATGCTGACACATGTTGCAACTTTGGATTCGAAAAGCACTGTTATTCTTACATTACATTTTCATCCAAATCGAAAATGGCGTTTTCGAGATATGAGCAGTTTTTAAAGTACTATTATTAGGGATTTGGGTGGATATCAAAGGACGCAGTCTTTTTAGAGAACAACTGAGGTTGCTATCAAGTTAAGAATGACAATAGTACCTTAAAAATACGTTTTTCTTTAAACTTTCGAGAAACTTTTACCGTTTTCGAGAAAAGGCCAATTTTCAAAACTGTTGTTGCTGGACATTTTAGGGAAAAACTGGATATGCAGTCATATTAAGCATGCCTACATTAACTCAACTATCAATTTTGGTTCAAATTGTTAGAGCCGGCTTTGAAAAAATCTAAATTGTTTAATATTTCGTAAAATTGTTATATGGGAAGTACCGTTAATATTGGGGCTAGCATGAAAAAAAACCTAATTCTAGCGGGAAGCCCACAAACTCTAAATACAAGATTAAAACAAATCCGTCCAAGCGTTTAGATTCCCCAGGGGTGGGACAGGCAGACATACGAACGGACAGAATTGCGAGTTCCACTTTTTTGAGTTCACTTATCATCGTAATATCAGAATTGATCAAAATATCGAGTTCGAAATTTTGTACGCAAACAATGGGTGGTATGAATAAAAATCGAGTTTAAACTCCGAGTACGTACTCCTGAGCATGAGCATGAAGTGATAGTTTGTTCTCCAATTTATATGAATAAAAAAGATTTTAGTTTGAAGAGTACGTGCTCCTGTACATAGGAGTAGCTACTCGTATTATTTTCAAACATTTCTGAGTCTGTAAGGAATAACAATAGTATTGTAAATATGACCATGTTTATGATAATTTTTGGAACTTTTTCTATGGATATCCAAACGGTGTATTGAATCATCGGAGATCGTTGTTTAAGTTGACCAAAACATCTTTCAATTGTTACACGTTCCTTTGTGTGATAAATTATTATACGCACGCTCTTGTGGTGTATTAGGATTTCTAAAAGGCACCATTATCCACGGTTCTATGCCATATCCTTCAAATCCTAAAAGTAATGCATTCAACATCTGAAAATCATTCCTTTTAATGTTATAAATTCTGAGTTGCTCCAAAGCCGTGAATCGTATACCTACAGATCCTGGCCATGATGCGTCTACGCTTGTAAAACCAACTGAATTTAACGTATGGCTTGTACATAATTGCTATAATATCCCTTCGACCAATATATTCGTTACCATGAATAGGTTTTTTTGTTTTTATGTGATTGCAATCGATCACGCCCAATGCACATGGAAAAGTAAATTTTGTGACGATTTAGAAATCAACATTCGCCGTGTTATTGCTGATATACGGCTCCAGTTGCTCGATAAAGTTGTCGAAAATTGAGCTTCACGATTGCGCTTCATTCGAAAAGTGATTGAATGTTCACTTGACATTTTCTTAAGTAAATCGATCCTTAAACAATCCTTTAAAGTCCGATCACACGTTCTTCTTCTAGGTTTGTAATATTTTTCGGAAGACAAATTAAGGATGAACTCAGCCATTGCTCAAACTGAAGTCTACTGCCTATCAGACTCCAAATTTATACTCACCTAGAAGAGCAGGAACAATGTTTTTTTTATTCATATCAAAATTGAGAATATACTCACAACAAATTGTAAATAAGAGTACCTACTCTAGCGGAGTATCTGCTCCGTGCATGTATTTGGAGTATTTGCTCCAAATTATCGAGTATAAACTACATGCTCATTTTTATTCATATGACCCAATATCTTTCTCTTACTACGTATACGAGAAAGTTAAAAAAGCGATTAGACTTACATACATACATACAGAATAGAATAATTTAGTTTAAAGTCAAACAAATTTTAGGAAAGACTAAATATTGACTTTGGTCAGGAATTATGTACTGTTGACTTCGATTCCCCTGATTATATCGGTCGATGTTAATAAGTGCATGGGCTAGCTGGGAGCCTTTAATATGGCTCAAATTGCTCAGCGTTTTATATTGGGCCAGTCGGTATCTAGTTCTAGTATACATTTATATAGGTATCTTAAAGTCTTAGCACGTGTCTGAAAGTCAAATGTTATGACTTGAGTTTAATATCAACACAATGCTTTTGCCGACATTGTTGACAATCTCCGCAGAAATTAAATTTGTTGACCAAATATTATGTGTAGTATTAATGCATACATTTTATAATCATAACATAAGCTCTATATACAAGTTTCGATTGTATTATTGTATTATTGTATTTCTACCATCTTGTAACTTGCTAGTGAATAGGTGTCATGACTCATGACTCATGAATGACTAATGTTTGCATTTGTGCCAACAAATAAAAGTTGGGTATATTAGGTTGATAAACAGCGTCATATAAATACATATATCCGCCCTTATACATATATCGCCAGAATCACGCCGATAATCACGGGGTATTGGCCAATTGGAGACCATGCAGCTATAGGTATCCTACGCATTGCACAACCCCGGCGCACCAACTGCCGCATAGTTGCGGGAATGCAAATGAGAGGGAAACACTTTCCAACTGTCTGGCCCTAGCAAGAGCCAGATTGAGTGCTCTGAATCTGAACCAACCATTTTTTGACTACCTTAACGACATCTCGGGTAAAGAGGTACAAGATCTTATCCGTTTTTTCAACTCCACACTCAGCACAAACCAGGTCACACAAGTCGTAATAACAAAAATATAGGTACACCATACTTGAGTTCATGTTGAACTGCCATTTCTACCTAACTGCTTACCCTACCTACCCAAAAAATCTAAACTTAAATTTTCAATTTAACTGAATTGAAACACCCTGTCCATCGAAAACTCGAAACTAATAGAATCCATAAGAGGAAACATCAACATCCTGAAAACTGCATGTTTTGCAATAAAAATAGGCAAATAAAACCCAAACATTATTTTATTAGCACGATATAGTGTTTACTTCAAATGGCTAAATATCAATTAACAAATGGGTTACTGCAGTTTCAATGTACATCATGATTAGGAAAATTGTCGCCAACCATGTATACAGCTTAATTTTCAGTGATCACCATTTATGTACATGTATTGGCACGACTGGCTCTGTACTACGCACTTCTGGCTCACAAGTTGCGATTGCGACCAATATCCTCCGTTTACAAAAATATTCAGAGATTTCCCTCGATATAGTACTTTCCACATTTGGTCACTCCGTATAGTCGCTCACCCACCAACCATACAATACATGTCTCAGTAAGCGTTGCAAGCCTGCACCGATGTCATACGCTACTTGGACATGTTACATGACAATCCAAATTTGGGAAGCCAATAATTATGACTGTCAACTGGCCACCAAAATCACACGGCCGCGCATGGTCTTCGGAACCTTTCGGGTCATTTCTGCACGATCATACACACTATGTCACTGCGTGCAATCGATGATATAAAACATTGTGTATTAGTAAGGCACACAAGAATAATGCTGGCCGTTGCTTTATGAGAAAATGATTGTGGCGCCATGTACCCCACAAATGGATGTGCGAAAAAGTCAATGATGACCTCAATCTAGCGAGTGATGGAAATTTTCTTTGGGGAATAAGACATACGAGTAGTGAAGTTTGTCATGCAATGGGGTCATAGTCAGGTTAGGCCATTGCAATTCGACGGGGGTTTTAACAAACTTACATGTTGCGTATTTTCCATGACGCGTAACCGTTTACACATTTACCAATGTGTTATGCACACAATTATGATAAATTGATTGATTTGAACTTTGACATCGGTAAAAAAATTAAAATTAATTATTTGAAATTTTATTCATGAGCTTATTGTTTTTGTTTATTTAATTTTTTTATTGTTCAGTGGTTATTTTTTTGCGGATCGCAGCGCCACCTTCCGGGTCTAATTGTGAATATATAAACTATCCCAAGACCCATTCAAAAACACACAGAAAATTTCATTAAAATCGGTCCAGCCGTTTAGGAGGAGTACGGTAACAAACACGGACAGAAGAATTATATATATATAAAGATAACAATAAAAATAAAAATTACGAATACAAACAATGATAATTTTAACATAGATTTGTAATTTTTTTAAAGACTAACAGTAATTATATCTATATGTAAATATTAAAAAAAAAACATAATCAAATTTTACAATAAATACCTACATTTGTCAGCAACAAGAGTGTGTTTTGTTTAATTTTAAATCTATTTACTATCTTTTATTGATTATGTCCAGGCTGCTTTAGAGATTTCTAAAACGATTCAACAGAAAAGCACTGAAGTTTCGTGTCCCCACTATACGTCTAATTACATTATGGAAGTGAATTACACAGCCGTGAATTACAATACCAATGAATTGGTAGAAATTAATGTCGAGCAGCTACTTCTCAGGACGGAGCGGTCCATGCTTCGGTGGTTTGGTCATGTTAAGCGCATGTCTACACCAGGATCCCACGACGTGCAATGGAATCCGCGGCATCAGGCAGGCGTCCTCTAGGTAGACCCAGGATAAGATGGTCAGATCAAGTCCATAATATCTCCTCTACTCGTATGGGGATTGCCCTTGATGATTTGGGTTCGATAGCGGAGAATAGAGAGCTTGAGCACTTGAGTAAACTACACCCGCGACCTACTTAATGGATAAAAGGGCCATTGAAAATTAATGAATGAATGAATGGTGTGGAAACATTGATATGTGTATGATCAAACGTTCTCAAATGATAAACATATCTAAACATAGGATTGAAAGCGAGTTCTAATTTTCTATACGATATGAAATCGAGGTTACTTTATATTAAACAGCTGTAAGCTAGGTTGCCCTAGCAATCCTCTGTGCTGTATCCAGTAATTGGTGGTATAGTAATCATAATCATTGATGACAAAGCAAAGTACAAGGTTCATTTCCTGACGAAAGGAATAAAATAGACATTATGTACATAGGTATATTATACTGAGTACTAACTGCCAGCCAGACTCCAATAGCTTAAATAATCATTCAAAAGAGTCTGATGATGAAAATGTATTGTAGTTCGAAACAGCCAAAATTTAAGCAAAGTGTTCGTAGATAAATCAAAGGGCGGTAGTGCCCCAGCCAAGTTCTCTAGTAAAGGCATTTACCCTTTTTACAGGAACAAACTCAGCCTATTTTTTGGACCCCCCCCCTCTAACTTCGGAACCAAATAAGCCAAAAATTTCAAACTTGAAAAATTTACCAAGCTCATTAAAAAAGTCCATCTCACCAAATTTAATTTCTATAGCATTAGTGGTTTTCAACACACAGGACTTCAAAAATCGCAAAACCCGTACCTGACTGACTCACTCACTCACTGACTCACTTAGATGATCATCAAAATTATGAAGCACTTCCGGCCATCCTAGCATCGTGAAATTTGGCAGAATGCTAGATGCTATGCTGCATACACTGGGAAAAGTCCAAAACTTGAGATTTTCCATTCAGGGGGCGTGGTATACGCCCACATTTGAAAATTGGTTATTATTTATTTAGGCCACTTCCCACTTCCGTAGAATGCTGAAATTTGGTAGAGCGATAGGACTTACAATGCAAGACCTAAAAAAGAAGAAATAATATCAAAAATTAAAAATTGTCCATTTATGAGGCGTGGAATCTGCCCACTTAAAATATGAATAGAAGTTAATCTACCTGCTGAATATAATTTTAATGAATAGTTTATAAGAAAGGAAGCAAAAGTGACGGTAGTCAGTGTCTATTGACATATTAAAAAGCGAAGACTTTCAACGTTGTTTGTAAAATCTAATAAAAAAAAAACTTTGCAAAAAGTAGTGAAATCACACCAAAAACATAAATGTTTATTCGATTTGTTATTGGAGAGAACAATAATCACACCAAAAACATAA
This sequence comes from Cheilosia scutellata, assembly GCA_955612985.1. Lineage (NCBI taxonomy): Eukaryota > Metazoa > Arthropoda > Insecta > Diptera > Syrphidae > Cheilosia > Cheilosia scutellata. The sequence continues at coordinate 126,146,387 of OY015312.1, forward strand.
ATGTAAAAAAAAGAGACAAGTTCTCTTATATATAACAAAAATTAGGTGGGTAACTACTACTAGTCAGCCACGAAAAGTAATGAGATCTAAATGTACGCCAAGTTTTTAGTTTGAGAAGGTTAAATTTAAAAAAAAAAATGGTAGGTTGACTCTTTTTTTTACATTTATGTTTTTGGTGTGATTATTGTTCTCTCCAATAACAAATCGAAAAAAAAACTTAAGGCAGAAATTTCCATTATTTAACGTACTCATTAAACTATTAAAATGACAGTAGTACAATTCCATAAGCCCGCTGCGCTGCGACTTCATTAAGGAAACCCTGGAGGTTTTGGGCAATCTCACAATTTTTTAACTTGATACTTTTTAAATCAGGTCAATCACAGAGGAAGGGTCAAGGGACTCCATGATGTCATAATCCCATACTTTAAGGTGGTGGCCCACCAAGAAGCCTGTTAGTCACCTGCGGTTTAGTGTAGCGGGGCGATCTATGCAGTTTGGTTTCGGTGATTCCAATAATTATGACCTAAAACCCCACCAAAAATCAACATTAACTATATCTTAGCTTCTTCTGACCTTTTGTTTGTACATAAATGCCTAAAAATATGACTATACTATACATACATATACACCCATCTTTTGATAATAAAATAAATTTTTATTAAGTAGATGCTTACCGCTTTTTTAAGAAAGTAAACCAAAATCAGCTTTGAGTATAGAAAGTGTTCATTAATGTAGTATCAACGAACTTATACACGATTACAACAAACTAAATCCTTTACATTTCTGATACATCCATTAAGAAACATTGAGACATAATCAGCAGAATTTTTGTTTGCATCATTTGCAAAGGAAATGAACATTATACGTACATATAACGCACAATGTCGACCTTTGATGTATGGTGCACGCAGTCAATCTATAGCCCATGTAATCATTGCCAACTTGCTCATTTCCATTTTCGATTTCTTTTGCTGGATCTCAATATATATACGATTTCATTTCCTTAGCGAGCATAGCATATCCACCTAATAAATCTTCATTCGAATGTTCCTTCTGCTCTTACATTTCGTATAGACTTTTTTACTTCTATAGAGAGGATATAACGCTGTCAAAGCTAATCCTGAACGTTTCTAAAAGTATGCAATTTTCATAAATCTCCGCGACGCAATAGCTTCGTCGCGTTCCTTAATAAAAAAATGTATATTATTTTCTATGAAGGATGTTTACCCATAATTAGGATCGAAGGTCGAATTTGTGCAATATCATACCTTAATATTTTCGGTTTAGCTATTTTAACGTCGGTCGTCTTGTTAAATTAACAACAGGTGGCAATTCACCGTTTACATAACAGTTGAGCCAATTGAGCTTAAGGATTATTTGATAGGAGCTTTGTAAACAACCGTATCATCCTGATAATTTATTTCTGGTAATTATTTCATTACCTCATTATTAATGGTCGAATAATGCGATAATATATAATTAATAGGAAGGACAACAACACAGCAGCTTATTTATTCACCATCGCTTAAATTCGATGGCTTTCCATTATAATTTATTTCGGATAAGAATTCCATTAAAATATTACTGTCCACACGTTTTAAAACGTCTCATATTTCCACTCGGCCTTGTGTGGGATCAAAAACGAAAAAAAAACGTCGTAAGCATTTCAAGAATTTTCCTCAAAACTGTTTCACCAATCGAGTGACAACAGAAAAGAGAAATCCCTTGAGCCAACACGCTCGTATAAAAAAAGTTTGCAATAGTAAAAGTCACTTCACGTGACATTTGAGAGGGTGGTTAGAAGTTTAACTATCACCACAGTATCAGAAGACATCCTGCTCATTGATCGTTTCTTATGTCCTACCGTTTAAGCAATCTAAAGGAAATCAAGAAAAAAAAACACACCCAACATAAACTTTCAGGATTAGGGTGTCACACGTCTTTGATTTATGTTGACATGAGTTTTCGACAGTAGGGATTTTTTTTTCATTGACAAACGTATATATGCTATAATGTAACTGTATTGATTGCCCCATCCAGTACTAACATGGTGAGATAAGGACTTGATATCGACAATGACAAGACATCTCTGACCTAGGCCGATGAAATGTGAAGGACTTTACATTTCCGAATGAGTGGTTGAGTGTAATCCACAAAGTGTAGTGGACGGCGACCGAATGGAGTCAGGGATACGTATTATCCAAAGCCTGAATAGTGTGAATGGGAAACTGTAATCCCATTGATGTATAAAATTAAAAAAAATGCTAAATCAAACCTTACACGCGTGATTGCCACCTTAAAGTTGGCAATTTGTTAAATATATAGAAGACTGCTGCGTAATGAGATTTTATTCATCTGACATAATTGCAGGGATATTGATAGTAGTATAGGTATTATATTTACTAGCACTGTGAATTAATTACTATCGGGTATTATGAAATTATTGTTTTAAGTTACTGACAGTGAACCAAAAGCGGGTGATTGTCAACACAAATAACATTCGTTAATTTTCTGAATTTTTTAAGAGTTTACTCTGAAACCTAGGCTTTTCTTTTAATAATCAAGTAGATAGGTCACATTCATAGCATATATGGTACTTTCTAAATTATTAGGCATTCCCAAGTTATATTGACTAATACTTACATAGGTGGCACTACACGCCTCTCCAGTTAGCCCGATCTTTGGCTAATCGCCTCCAGTTGAGCACTCCAAGTTGGTTGAAGTCCCCTTGCACTTGTGTGCACTATACGGCGATGTCTTCCTTTAATGCAGTGCGTTGTCCCTCCGGGTTGGAATAGAAGACTCTATGTCCTAGCTATTTTAGTCGACTCAAACGTACTTATACAGATCGTAGAGTTCGCTGTTAAATCTCCTCCCCCAAAGCCCGTCAACGCAAACGAGACTGAAAATCAGGTCAGGAAGTCAGGGATGCCAAAACTAGCCATGACTCTGTATAGCTCGTCTCTATAAATGCTGTCGCGGCCTTATAATCGATAAATATAGATGGTGGGCATTGATTTGGACTTCTTGAGTTTGAGGGCGAGCGTAAGAAGATTTTTTGCTTATTAATCATCATCATTCTCCGTATATAATCCACTTGGGAAGGCTTTTGTGATTCTTCTTCTGTCAAGAAGTGAATCTTGCATTTCGCTGACATGAAATCAACCTCCTTAAAAACACACACTACTGAGACCTGCACCCACTTTAGTACTGCTTTCTAAAGTGAAAAAAATACTCAAGCCTAACAAGCTCTTTATTATACGATAGAAGGCTATTAGCATCATAATTCGTAGAAACTTAATTTATTTCAATATTAGGTACTTTATTTTCAGTATCAGCCGCCTGTATCTGTTTTAACATTTGTTGTAAATATGTCTTGCCTTAAGTTGAGCAACATCTCAGAATAATGCAGACATTTCTTTATGCATATAATATCATTACGTGCAAACCTGTACAACATTCATACAGTAATCCTCATTTTAAAGGGAACAACGTATTTCCTTTTCATTTCAACAACAAGTCCTTCCATGTTCCATCGTCAACATCCACTCCCACGCAGCCCTTCAATGACAACTTTAATATCTTGATATTAATCGTTCATTGGAATAATAAAAATGCGCACATTTCGCTGCATTTCGTATATTTGAATATCCCATGCTACTCCCGTAGATGGCTCCTTGCTCTCTGTGAATTTCATATTTTTTGTCTGTTGATACGCTTGGGGAACAAATCTATTTGGTTTAAGAATCGTGATTCTGTATTATTTACTTATAGATATTCTTTTTCACATTCGCTTTTTGCATTTAGCGTTTTCAAGATGAAATCGCGGAAGGCTATTTTAGTTTGTTCTTTTTCTATTGTTTTATTTTGCATCCCTTAGCGCATTCATTCTATTCGCACACTAGAGTGAATGTAACGTAAAATACAAGAGGAAATTGAATAGAAATTGTGAAAATTGTAAAATTGAAAAACTAAGCAAAAAGAAAAAAAAAAAAGGGACGTTCATCCGCTTCCTCTGCATTCTAATTGAATTCTTGTAGGGACATGTGCAAATATTGGCTGGCAGTATAACCAGTTGCAGGGAATGTCATTAAGTTCGCTTTTTCTCTTTGGCCTTGACATTTTTTTTTTTATTTTGCTTTGGTTTTTGCATTTTTTCTTAAATGGTTTCAAAATTGTTGACTCATAGACTTCGAAGAGCTATTTTAGTAATAAACTTATTATATTGGTTTTCGAGAGATGCCAACGAAAATTTAGATAGACAATCAATTTTTATAAAATTTTTCGTTGCGGATAGCGATTTATGATACATATTACTATACAAAAAATGTATAATAGTTGTTAGTCTAGAAGGGGAGCAGTTAAATTCATATGTTCAATGTAAGGGTAACTCGGTGCGGGAGCTTGAACCAACTTACCGTACTGTTTATGATATAGTAATACTACCAGCTACTGGTGCACACTCATGATGTATGCCGATACTTGATAGAAATATTATCAGCTTATTTCTTCACATAGCCGTAGTGAGCAAATAGTCAAAAAATGGTCTTGCTCTTGGGGCTGGATAAAAAATTATCCTTTCGGCTTAAAGTATTTAATAGAAATTAGTCCAAACAAATTATACTGATTAAACGCATACGATATTAAGCGAGTGTTTATTAAATGTTGGTGATCCTTATTTTTAATATACACTTAAATGTCGGATAATTATATTTAAACGGAATATACTGCCTCTAAACTGGTTTGGAGAATCTATTATTTCCGGATTAGATTAAGTATATTTACGTGACCAACTCTTTAACAGGTCAGCGCTGTAAAACCGAGACCAAAAAACTGTATGAAAATTGTACCATTTTAACAGCGAATTATATGTTTTTTTAACTATTGAAATAAAATTTCTAACATTTCTAAGACAAGGCGCGCACCGAAGTGGTGTGTCAGTGGCGTGGTGACCAAGTGGCAGGTGGCATAGGAGTGGTGTACCGATGAAATGCAGGCGAAGTGGTATGAAAGTGATTTAACGCACACTGAAGAGGCAAACATCGTATGGTGCTACCGATTCGTCAGTTCTAAAAAAATGTCGTCATATGTTAAATTCATCAGAATTCAAAGAAAAAGAAAAAGATAGTTACATATATGAAAACAGTGGACCTCCAGTTCACTAATGAAAGTATTTATTGTAAATGTTTACGTGTTTTCGGCAATTTTATTATCTAAAATTAGCTGCGTTTTCTAATTACGTTGAACAACAGTCAACACTCTACAAAAACTGTATAAATGCTGTATTCCCATGTTTTCGCTGTATATGTTTTTCTGACAATATCGCGCTGTATTGACTGACTGAAAAACTGTAGTATACAGCGAAAAACTGTACAGTTGGTCGCACTTTAGGTATATACAGTTTAATACTTCCATGCTCTTGTGCTTCACAGAAAATGCAGCAATTGTGTTCTTGTATAAATGCATGAGAAGCTTTCTCGTGACTGTTGAACTGTCAAATGTTCTTAAGAACAAAACAGTTTTGCCTGCTTAAAACATCCCTTTGAATATGGTAAGTCTGTCACAGGACACACCGCAGTTTAATCTAATACCTAAGCAATCATTGGAAATGCAACATATACCTACGTAGTACGACACTTCTATATTCACATAAACGTTAAATGAACCAGTCATTTTCACGTTTCGTACACTCGTTACATACCTCGCTCCTCGAAAATATTCTTATAACCTGCCGCTTGTTGCATCTCCACGTTAAAATATTTAAAGAGCTTACATTTTGCTATGGATCTACCATTATTATTTCTTGTTTATATTAAAATAACAAGCATAAAAAACCCTGTCAAAACTTATTTTTTGGTTTAGTTGGTATGTTTTTGGTGGGGGAGTGGCGCTACAAATCTGTGGCCTATATAACCCACATCATGACCACAGCCAACACACATTCTCTCTGTGCGATGTATAAATGAATGCCTAATACATTGTTGCTAGGGAGAACACAAAAATATGAGTACAGCACTGTGCATAGATTAAAGCTACCTGTTGTATAATTAAAAAGTATTGAAATGTGGTCACCTTAGAGCTTAGAGGTCCCGTGTGTCATATTAAAGCTCAACATTAATTATTTAAATTGCAAATTCGCACGAAAAAAAAATAAAATATCTCAACTGCACTAAGAATGCTTGCACCCATGAATAAGCCCAAAATCCCACCAATTGTGACAACAACGTCTAAGCGCGACCGAACAGCTTGTCTTCGATAACGCTGTGTTGCTACTGATTGCATGATTTTTACTCTTCTGGTAGTGAAATTTAATTTGGTTCCACTACTTTCCTCAAATACTTTGATTTCATTTTCACCACACGATGGTAAACATTTGCATACAAGTCCATTTGAACGCCATGGCTGCAGAATGGTTGGCCTTGGGCGTATAATATCTGCTTTGTCTAAGCAAATATATCCCTTGTAGTCACACACAGGAGTTTTTTCATGATCTACGAATATTAAAAAAAAAATTAATTAATATCAAAGGTTAAACTAATTTAACAACTTAACCGTTCGATAAATAAGTATGACTAATGCATCCACAGGTTTGAAGTTGAAATTGCTTAAGGCAGTCTGATATGCACGATGTGAAGCTGTAATATTTATATGCCGAATTCTCAAAATTTTCATCTGAGAATCTGCACTTCCTATATTCTGGAGATATATCACGTACACCTGGATCGTTGATGATATTTTGAACTCTCAATTGTAATAATTTTTCAACTCCGGGATTGGTAATTTGGAATACTTGATCTTCTACTACAATAGACGGTACATCCTCTTCATTCATCAGATATAACTGGAAGAACAAAATTTGAAGTAGCTATATATATGATTCCTTTTCAAATTCCATATACCTGGTATACCTGGTATATATAATATTAATGATTGTTTTCTTAGGAGCTATATAATTTTTAAATAACTATGGAAATGGAGTTTGAATCTACGAACTTTTATTGATTATGAAAAATGATTTATGATAGATATTATGTTTTGAACACGATTTCAGATGTATCGAACCCTCGGCTTTTATACGAAGTGCATTCACTCGTTCCAATTCGAACTTTCCTAATGGGACAATATTTTCGAAGAAGTAATAAATGGTAACGTTCGTCTTTGACTATAACGACAGCTCCGGCCTTATTTAAAAAGAGGACCGTTGATACTACCAGCGTGAAGGCACTTTTGAAGATCAGGGCAAACAGTTCACTTTTGTGCGTCAAAATGAGACTCATAAGCGTCTTACTCTCTTGTCAGCGGCCCAAAAACTCCAAAGAAAAAAAGAAAAAAAAAAATTAAATAACTGAAAAGAACTGCAGATGTGAATTAATAAATTTGCTGTCAGTTCGAGTTTACCAACGAAGACTAATTTGATTTGGCATTATTGTGTTTGTTTTTGTTATCTATGTTTTTTTATGTTTTATATATTTACAAATCATGTAAAACATTCCTCACATAGTAGTGAACAAATTATGGGGTAGAATCATTAAATACTTGCAAAAAACTTACATTTACGGCGGCTTTCAAACAAAATTGCCTAACTTGCACAAGCACATATACACTCCGCGCCACTTGAAAATTGCCAAATTGTGATTTGACCAGAAGGAAGATTTAAAACAAAAACTTTAAGTCTTAACAAAAAATTGTTAACTAAAAACCGGTCATGCATTTAGTATGACCGTTATCTTTGATCGAATTTGTTTGTTAATTTCGACTATTTAGTTTACAGAATAAATGATATGGGTGGAGAAAAAACCTCAACCGAGGCGGAAAAAAGAGAAATCAAAGCTTAAAAGATGCTCGCCTATTTATTGTCAAATTAGCTAAGAAAATCGGGAGGAGCCGAAATGTTACATATATCCATATTTTTAAGTAATGAGTCTAACTATGAATAAAAACATGAAAGACGTATACACAGTGTGCTTACGTCAAATTCTCACGACTCTTTTCCAAAAATCAGGAAAAAATGTGGAATCAAAACAAGTCTCACAACTATGCGTCGTATTATTTCGAATGCTAAGCATATAAAAAGACTAACAATCAAAAAGAAGTCACCCCTTAACCCGGTTCGAAAAGCACAAAGCCTCCGTTTTTGTCGCGCACATGTGACCTGGACTTAGTAGAAGCATTGCGTGGTCTTCTCAGACGAAAATAATTTAATTTGGAAGCTCCGGATGGCCATAGCCGCCCATAGCTATTATTTCCATAACCTCCGCAAAGAGACCAATCATTTGCATATCAGAGTTGAAGATATGATGGTGTGGGGGGCGGTTTCGTATTATGGCACCTGCAAATTACAATTTTTGTCAACCACAATGTTGTCTTATTGAAACAGGCATTTCCATACTTTCATAACCTTTTTAGACCTCTGGCTTGGATTTATTGACATGATAATACACCAATACATACAGGCCGGGTTGTTAAAATCTATGGATCGGTATAACAATATTCGACTATATTTAAGCTAACCCAAGCCATCGAATTAGCTTGTAGCTCGATTTCGCTAAATTATTTGGCCAATTTGTATGCCTCCCTTCCAAATCGGGAAGGTGTGAATTTTAGAGCAGAAAGGTGGCTCAAAACACAATTCAACTTGTTTGCATAGACCTTTGACTTCAAGAAACTCCAAAGAAAAAAGTCCAATGGCGTTAAATCGCAAGATCTGGAATGCCAATTCTGATCGCAAAACCAAAAACGGCCGATTACAGGATTAGGAAATGACTCATGCAGTAATTGAATTGTGTCTCTGGCTGTATGGCATGTGGCATCGTCTTATTGAAACCACATGTTGGTCACATCCATGCCATATCTTGTAATTTAGGCACTAAAAACTGGGTTATCATGTCCCGATAACGAACACCATTAACTGCTACTGCCTGACCATACTGCCTGACCGCATTCTTGAAGAAGAATGGTCCGATAATGCCTTCAGCCCAAAATCCGCACCAAACCGTCACGCGTTGTGGATGCATTTGTTTCTCAAAAAATACTCGTGGGTTTTCTGAATCCCAAATGTGACAATTTTGACGATTAACGAAGCCATCAAGATGAAAATGAGCTTCATCACTGAAGATGTTTTTTTTTTTCGAAAATTGCGGACTGTAGCTGACAAACCTTCATTATTTTTAAAATATTGCTTAACAATGAAAATGCGTTGTTCTTTCGTATAGCGCTTCATTTTTACTAACCCCGAACTGTCAGCTGACACATTGTTATATTTTTTTACGTTGGCATCACGATCACTGTACTATTAAATGGCGAAAAAAATCAAATTTTGCCTCAATTATGGTATATGCGAGATTTATGTATATCTATTTTAAAAAATATTTTTTATTGGTTGGCTGGCCTCGGCCAACGTGACCATACCCAAACAGAATTGCTGGATCCGCCCCTGTTGTGGATGAGTATGGAATCCATAATTGCCAATTTTGATTCTTCACAAACACAATCCATCGATCCAAGTGAGCGTCTTTAATAAACGCTATTTTCCAATAAAAAAAGGACCAAATTCCATGATACGTACTGTAAGTTTATTTTGTCGGATTTTGCTGACAATCACTTCAAACCTCTGACCTAACCTAACCTATGTACTATTGTAAAATCGATAAGTCTAAACAAAAACTCTCTGGTGTATCAAAGATATCCATCTCTATTATTAGAGTGTAGTCAGTTGGGATTAGTATGAATTACGAATATCGCAGGACCAAATCGATTACTCAAATGCTTGAGTCAGTAACGAAGCATATGTTATTGAAAGTTTATCACTATCTTGTGAAGATTTTCGAAACTGCAAAGCTCTTCGCTCTTCGATCACCGCCAGTACGAAAACAACAAAGACATTTTCGAGAAATAAGAAAATGTAAACTAAAATATTTTTATACCCGGTACCACACTGTGGTGAGGGTATATTCACTTTGTCATTCCATTTGTAACGCCCATAAGGAGGCGTTGTAGGTATGACAAACTATATATATTATTGATCAGCATCACTTTCTTAGTCGATCTAGCGATGTCCGTCTGTCTGTCCGTCTGTCTGTCCGTCTGTCCGTCTGTCCGTCTGTCCGTCTGTCCGTCTGTCCGCACGATTACGGCCGTAATTTAAGAGCTATCGACTTGAAATTTGGTACGTAAGCTTTTATCCACCAAACTGAGGCTAAGTTCGAAGATGAGCAAGATCGGATGAAAACTACTACTAGCTCCCATACAAAAATATCAGATTTATATAGCTTTTTATGTTAAAAATTAAATTTAAATAGCTACAGTAAAGATAGCAAGTTTAAACTTTGCACATATTGTTTTAATAATATTTAAAAAATTTTGACAAAAAATGAGCTTGGTCGAATAAAAAGTACCCATACCTCCCATACAAATATATAATTTTTTAATACTAAAATATTTTTTTTATTTTACAATAATATAGTACCGGGTATTTGAGCTCCGGCATAGTCGAAGATAATTGTCTTACTGGTTTTCGAAAAACTTTAGAGAAATTTATACATCCGTTATTGCGACTACAATGAAAAGAACGGTACCGAACTATGACTGTGAAGCCACAAACCTAATAATAATCAAAGAAATATTGAGTCAATTTAGTCACTGGAAGCACAGCGGCTTGAGGTTCATTTCTCTAAACAGATAACTTATATGTACCTATACATAGTCATTAATATTATCAACCGCGTTCCAAGAATATATCAAGGGCATGATTTGTATTTTTGAAAATCTTACTTTTACATTGTCTAAGAAATGAAGTTCTAATTCGCCAATCCCATCATCCCAACCAATTTGCACTTTTAACCAATTAGGGCCATTTCTAAAAAAAATATATTTTTTTTTTAACAAATCAAAGTTATAATAAAAGACAAACCTTGTAGACGTTTGTACAGAATTCAACATAAAGCATATCCCATTCGATGTGTGCAATGGAAAAAAATAATCGCAACATTCAAACGGATTTCCTTTCCAAGAACATTTTGTAATTAATTGAGAGCAATTTCGTCGCACCTGTAAAGAGATTGATCTTCTAGGATTAGGTAAGAGAATAGCTTTGCCTTCGAATTCACCTTCGCTGCGAGTTCTTTATACCCTGAGATAGGACATTTCGCACACACTGAACAATGGAAATACTGTACGCAGTAAGGTTCAAGTGATCCATAGCTGTAGGTATTCGGGAAAATGATGCGCAATAGATAATCCTCAATATCGAAGTTAATACCCGGGTCGTTTGTAATATTTTCATTCAACCTAGGAGAGTTTCTAATTAGTTTATTGTCATGACATCCAATTTGACATAAACAACCCTGCGAGGTGTTCCTGGAGAACCGCATATTCCCTGCCGCTAGTGCCTTGTTCACATACACCTACTGCTGGAAACTCGGCTTTGTCTTGAGGTTTTGTGTCTTCAATAACCAAACTTATTGCCTTACTCTCAAAAGTTTTCTGGTATTCTAGGATAAGACAATATGATCCAACAGCTGATATAACAAAACAGATTAGCCAGAAAATTCGTTCAGTTAAGTGGATCCTGAAAGTAGTTTAGTTTGATTTAAAATATATTTTTGTTTTACATTTTTTAAAAATTATATTCTTGCTTTTGGTTGGAGATATAGCCCAAGCCAACAAGACTTGTGTTCGCACAGTAATCCCTTAGGAGCTTAGATATTTTTTTAAACACTGACATGGTTCTGGTCGTATAGGAAGTAAACTCATCGACTTGTCCACCGCAGAGTTACTGTTGCAGTAGAACACAACAGCACTTGCATTTATTTTCGTTTTCACTTAAATGTTGTTCTGCATAAATATTTAATTAGCAAAATGTGCAATTGTTACCTACGTGTTGCAAAAATAATGATTGTGGTCTTGCTACATGTTCCGCGGCACATACCTACTGCAGTAACCATGAAGGGAAACCCACAGACGTAGGTATCCGCTGGATTTTTCAATAAAGTAGAAGCGAACATAAGTGCAAACTGCAGTCCTTATGAATATTTTAACTACAATTTCGATGGCAAGAGTCGTACCTTGATGGTCCATTTTCATTGTGGTATAATATTTTTTTTTATACATTGTCCACTACAACTTCGAGTTTGTTTATTATGGAAATGGTAATTTGCTGCTAAGGCTGACAATGCTTAAGAGATTTTTGTATTGATTATAATGATAAGTATGTATTAAAATTTCGTATATTATTTTCAACGTTTGGCACTTCCAAATTGTTCTCAGGTGGCATTTTTATCAAAATGTGGGTCGTTCGTAATCAAGCTGTGTGTTTCCAAGTCTGGTAGCTCTTATTGGAGTAGGTAATAAGCTTATGGTAGGTAGGTAGGAGTGGCGGTTGAGATATAAACGCAAGTACAAAAACTATGTGCTGTTTTATTATCACATACTGATTTGACCTGGTTATTGTAAGTGTATGAAGGGTGATTTAGATCCACCCTGTGGAATTCAAAAAGGTTATAAGCTCTTTGATGCTATTCTTTCAAACTTCCTCGAGGGTTGTGAAGAAGGGTTTACCCAGAGCTCACTGTCTAGTCCCAGCTAGTGCTGGACAAGCGCATAGGTAGTGAATGTTTGTTTCCATAAACGTTGCTAAGGTCTGGAACCCAGATCAGGGCAATCCTTAACAATCCACAGTCCTTTTTTGAACCGATAATAAGCTTATAGTGTCGACAAAATCAAATATTAACTAACTGTGCCCGCAACTTGTTCGCGACTTGAGTCGTTCCAGAGATACTTCCCCCTCCTCCTTGACCACCACTCTAAAACTTAAATGGGACAACAAATCTATAAATGAGACAAAAAATCCATCCTGAAAATCGGATAAATAGTTCCAGATATCATCCCTACCCCACTTTGTGACTTTGTAAGTGTTTAGCTAGCGTTTGTTCACGAGAGAAATTAGAGCGGCGCGTCAGTGTCAACAAATCCGTGTTGACATAAATTATATATGATACTTACAGTGACCATTCGTAGTCGACTGTCCCGATTTGTTTTTAAAGATATACGTACAAATGCCCCGTATTTAATTTGTATTCCCGTATTAGTCCCGTATTTCCATTATAAATTTTTTAAACTATTATTCAAACATTTTATTAATTTAAAAAACATGCATTTCCATATAACTAAGGCCTATCGCTCACCCTTCATCATCAAATGCACAATGGCACGTTTTCAATGACAGCTCGCACATGGTGCAATAAATTTATGAAGCATGTCTACAACATGTTCCCGCAATAGTCGAAATAAGGTATTTTTTTTTTTTTTAATTTATACATAGTTTTAATTTTTATTAATTTTTGTATAAACTCGCGACTTCACTAGTGGCGTAACTATACCATCTGAGGCCCGTGGAAAATTCTTTGGATAGGGGCCTCCCAGTAAAAACCATCACGTTTCAATTCAATTTTAATAAACCACTTAAGAAGTACACGGAGTACAGAATCAGTCCGGACACATCGATTAAATAAAACAGCTGCAGAACAATTGACGGACAATGAAAATGTAGAAGCAGGCAAAACAACGTTTAATGTCATCAAAGTTTAAAGATCGGGCCATAGAATTTTCAATAGACAAAATAGCCAAGTTACGCAGCCTGTTTTTGTCCCATAGAGTTTCTTAAATAGGGTTTTTATTGATTTTAGTTTCGAAAATGATTAATTATTATTAGCTTGATATCTAGAGCTTTTCTAATAGATCAGTGTCACTTAAAATTTGCAATGTAGAAGGTTGCGAAACACTGAAATTGGAAGCACTGGTGTCGGTGTCGGGTGCTGCATCTATGTATAACAGTGCTATACTGTTTTCTTCAGTCTCTCTCTTTCTTTTTCGTTTTTCGCTCCCACTTAGATGTTTTCTAGAACTAGACATGGTGTATTTAACTTTCAAAATTAATTTTACTTTGCCTCCATTCAATAAAACAAAAACTATGAAAAATTAAAGATACAAATGACCAATTGTCATAGCAATCAAACAAAGAATGCGCAGTAGAGCCCTCCGTAAATGAAAAATATATAAATCCAGTATTCCCCTAACACTGAGAGCGTTGCTAGAGCCCCAGTGGTAGCGCCATGAAAAAATTACTTTCTTGGTTAACAAAATGAGGGAATTCCCCGACCGTCACTAGCTCGAAGCAACCAATGGATGCGTTCTAAAATTGATCGACATCTTTTTGTTTTGAATGTGCTGAATTCTTAATGATTAGTTTGAGGCTACATGAAATTTGGCCCCAATGAAAAATGGTCCCAAAATAAGAATGAAAAATCACCCCAAAATTGGAACTGTTTTGCATAATGAAATTTTACCCCAAACTGAAAAATGAAAAAAGGCCCCAAAATATGAATTGTCACCCCAATTCGCAGAATTTTACAATTTTGCTAAAAAATGTTAAGTTATTTCTGAGCTCGCAGCCTCTTGGGCCGGGCCCCCTCGGGTCCGGGGCCCGTGGCACTTTGCCAGCCCTGCCGCCCTATAGTTACGCCAATGGACTTCACGATAGATCTGCGTTCACAAAACGATCATAAACAAATTTGTTGAAATTTAGACAGGGCAAAAATATCGAGTCAGCTAGTAAAGATTAACAATTATAAAGGATGTGCCTGTATGAAGATACATTTTGTACATATTTACAGTTTAATATGGAATCATGATAGCTTGATTTAAGAGAAATACTTTTGAAGGACACGTCTCATTTAAAAAATCGAGAAGTGACTGAAGAATAGTTTTCAAGTTGGGTTTCACCGGGTTCGGAGCATTTGTCTTAGACATGTGTTGTGTACGACAAATGTGTGCAAGATGTTTTGTGCCCATTGTGTTGTTTTTACGTCATTAAGTTTGTAGATTATGTTTCCCCTTCAATAAATAATAATTTATGGAATAATCCAATACAAGAGTTTTGTTTTTTTTTCTGCTGGTTGCTATCATTTTTATATTTATTTTTGTCCCGGGTTTCGCTTCTAAAAATATGGTCACCGTAATGATACTTAAGATATACTGCCTTAATTATTTGTATGATAATACACACATGTACCACATACATATTCCTATTTTGCTCGCAATGTATACTTGGTCATTTGTCAAATAGCATTTACGTAGACGCTGATGTCGCTCGACATTTATTATATGTCACTTTATCACAAAAAGAAGAAGAAATGAAAACAACCACAATAGTATCACAATCCCGCAGTACATCAACTATCCACGTTTCGCTGCATTAAACTGTAGCATCTGGAAGAAGTAGCATAACATTAAGCTATCGTAAACATTTTACGATCAAAATATGTCCGTCTTTGAAGATTCCATATCATGGAGTGCGATAATAAAAATGTTTTCTTGTGATAATAAGACAGCCAAAAACAGAGAAGACTTCAATAAAATAACTAAAATAGTTTCCTTTCACCAATTACTGGATGAAAAATGTATGAAATATCCTCGCAACAGTTATTTTCAGTCAGTGTCATTTATCAAAAGATTATTTTGTCGCACAAACTTTTGGGAATTTTTGCGCCTTATGATGGACGACGACTTTAGCGGCGGGCGATGGAATTCCAGTTCACTGTGCAAACTTTGAACTCGACTCCCTCTAAAAACGTTCCTCGGCGACAAGGAAACTTCTATCCAAACATCTACTGTACTCTCAAGCCAAAACCGCCGCAATGGAACCCATTATCCCGCTGGGAGAATGTTCTTCTGTAGGTATGCCTGATTTTGCGGGGAATGGAGAAATATCGCTTGAGGGATTTCCGGAGAAACTTTCCACAGAGACCCTACCCTTTTAACCAAATTCCAATGTGCAAGGAAATTCCTTTAAATCCCCAGAACGGAATTCTATGGGAAAACCTGAATCCTGCCACCAACATTTGTGTTCTATATGGTAGATTTTGAGTTTTTCCAGTGGTCCTGTCAAAGTCTTTGCAATAGTTAGAAATGTCATTGTGACGGCAGTAATTTAAATTTTCGCCCGGATGCATTATTTTCGCCTCTCTAATTTGTTTCATTCCATTTAGGTGATTTCGAGCATGTACCTATTTCAAATGGTAATGTTAAAGGTGGTTCTCATGGGATTGGGAATACAAATGCGCCGCTTGAGGAATTCTTTCAACTAGTTCGTTTGACGATGCATGTTCAGTGATTGGGTTCAGTTTGTAAATGTGTGTTTTATGTTTGTTTATTTTATAAGTGTCCAATACATTCGATGTACATCATTTTGTACATATAAATACATAGTATACAATATCTATTTATTATCAAACACATTGAGGTAAAAAATATTTTACCGAATATCCGAACATATTATGAATAACATTAAGGTGGTAAGATTAATATTAATTTGTGTTGTTTTAAACTAGACAGTGAGCTGAGCTGATAAATATCTGTTCCTGTTTACATTTATTTAAAAAGTATCTTGAATTCAATATGCTTGAGTTGTATGTGATACGGGTTGGCATGTCAGCAAATTAAATCGTCTAATTGGAATAGGTTTATAGTTTTATCCGCAAGCAAAGATATAATATCACACGAAACACTTTAGATGTGAGGGTGTGATAACTATCAAAATTTGGAGCAAATCTTATTCATATTTACCATTTACTTACGCCATTTCAACATAGCAAAGTCATATCTTCGCATATTCCACCATTATAATATAATAGTTTTGCACTTATTTACCAACTGTTCTGTAATTTCAAAAGCACCATCGATATCCAACCCAATCCAATAACCATCCTACCTTTATATGATTTATATACGTTTCTTTCCCTGATTAGTGGTAGGTAGGTGCCTATCTATTTATATTAATAGAAAAAATACCCCTTCTCCTCTGTATCCAAAAACGTTAAAATGAAATTCTAAAACTTTTCAAATATACCTCCTAAGAAAGTTGGTTAAAGCAAACTTAATTTTAGTTCTTAAATAGACCTGTTCAGGAAATTTTGACAAAAGAAATTCATCAGATAAAACGAGCAAGCCGTTCAATGTTCTCGAAATGAAAAACTTTGACTACAGGGCAAAGTTACTTTGTATTTTTCATCCTCTGTGATGGCATGAGAGATACAAAACTACCAAATGGACATCACCCAACACCAGACTGAATTGTGAAGCATGATTATGACTTTCAAATAGTTGCTATTGTTACCAATACCTATATATACATAATATACGGAAGAACAACTTCACATTTCTCATCATTCAAGTAAATTCCATTTATTGTTTTCGACATTACGTTGAGATAAATTTCTTCCCGAAATAAAAATAAAAACAAAAGAGCACAACATAATATCTCACACAGGTTGCTGTTGGAAATCTTCCAATAAGAACTATTATATGCCCTTGGGGAATTTCAAACATGAATCCAACAAATAAAGCTTTATAACCTTCTATGAAAATTTAAAGCGCACATCCATTTAAGGAAAACAACAACGACAAGAGGTAAAATTATCACTACATCATTGATTTATTACTTTTGGTACACACATTTATTGATGTTTACTTTGTATTCAGAATTCTTTGGGCATTCACCATGAATTGGACGTTCAGCAGTACATTGGCTTCCAACCTTATTGAATCCGGAGGGACATGATTGTCCTGCAACAACGGCAATTAAGGCCATTACGAAAACGAGCACCCAAGCAAAGTTCATTCTGCAACAAAAGTAATGCACTTAATTAGGACAAAATTATTAAAAAATTAATTTAAAAATACAAACTTTTCGATAGGTAGTTGTTTACGGTTCAGTATACGCAATATGTCTAACACTGGGTGCAGGTTGAGGCACTAATTTATAGACACTGTCTTGACCAGATAAGAATAACCCTGAAATGATATAGTGTCAGATGCGATGATTTAAGCTAGTGAACAAGGGGTTATCAATATATTTTAATTATTATATTCTTAGAAAAAATGCAAATGTGAATATACTAATGGGATTTTTTATTTATACCGTATACCGTAGATAAGGATGGTTTATTTTGCTTCTGTATACAATGCAAAAATGTACGCTAGCGATTATTATAGAGTTGCCATGCTATGCAGCTTTTTTCATACCTGTTTTCCACTGTTTGTCATGATTCTGTCTATATCTATACAATACATACCAGTTCCGCTACCTCTTTGTGAAGCAGGCCACCTGAAATAATCTGTTCTATTGCTAAAGCTAAGTACGCAGCTCGAGAGAAACTAAATTTTAGCTGGTCTCCAGCAGTGGTGCCATTTTAGCATTTTTTATGCTAGATCTAGCATATATAAACCTTAAATTGCATATTAGTATAAATAAAATATGCTATATGCAATCTAGCATATTTTCAACATTCAACATAAAGAAAAATCAAAAACTTTATGTTTATAATACCCATCATGAACATATTCGTGGTATATGCATCCATCAAAATTTTCTGTATTTGGCATTACTGAATATGTGAATGATAATTATTCAATCGAATGAAATCAAAGCTTCTCAATAGTACCTAGAGGTCTATTCCTTTACTTTTGCAGTAGAAATGGAAAAGACTCAAAATGACGGCGCTGGGGTTGAATTATTCTCTCACAGTGAGAGAAATTTACGCAAAAATTACGGAACGCTTTTATAGTACCTAAACTATATGCAAAATAACAGATGCATTTTCTTTTCCATAAATTACAGTATACGATGTGACGTTTTTGTTTTTCAATTATTGGTGATGGGCTTTAGTTCATTAAGGGCTACAGACCACTACAACAATAATTAATAATTGCAGTAGTAAACAAGTAGGTAGGTATTTCAAATGTGTGATAAACGCTAAGAATTTGCTAATTTATTACCAATATTAGCTGAATCATCCAGGGATGAAATTTATTCGGTATTAATGTAATTTCTTTTAATGAAGTCAAAACATAAATGGGAATAGTAATAGCACGCATAATACCAAAATGCCAAATAGGTCGACAAATTTCAAATCAGCTGTCAATTGTCAAGTGTCTGGCAGTTTTTTGATTGTTAGGTACTACAAGAAAATTGTTGAATAAAAAATAAAGACTCGGCAAAATATCAGTACAATGACGAAGACGGGGAAGATGATGACCTTAAGCCCGTATGACACTCGATTTTTTGTTTGCATATTTTACGCGTTTAAAATGAAACTAGAACAGTACGAAAAATTAGAAAGAAAATTCCCGATAGGTGTGATTTCGTATACAACAACTTTATTAATGTATATAAAGAAATGCATTGAAAATGTATTATACTGAATTCAAATTATATTTTTCACCTGGGATTTTTTTTTCTTTGACATTTTAACATTATTTGGCATCCTCCCATTACTTTGAAGTCTAACTTTTTGAAAATAAATTCGTTTGAAAATTTGTGTTCCTTTGCAAACAATTGCTACCCCTTTCATAATACATACCTACACTTTTTGTCACTTTTACAAGCAACTGATTTTTTAAGATGATTTAATGTGATAAAAATTAAGAAAAATTGAGAGAAAAATGTAGTCATATACGGACTTTAGTTTTAGTTCTGTATCTACCTAATTGACGTGCTTTTGAATAACTAAATGTAAATTTTATTACAAAATACTGAATTCCTTTTTTGTTCCTTATTATAGATAGACATCATGTTGTGTTTATATTTATTCCTTTTTTTTTGTAATAAAAAAGTTGTTTTTAAACGTTAGCATATTTTGCTTAGTTCCTCCATACAATTTAGCATAATTTTTTCTTAATTTGGCATATTCTCTTAGAAAATTTCTGGCAACACTGGTCTCCAGTTTTTCTCTCCAAAAACTTGCTAAAACCCCAGCTAAATTTTGACATGGGGTGCGTTGTGGATATGTGTCACTGAAAACAGATATTTGGTAAAATGAACTTTCTTCAAAAATGCATCCACACGAAAAAATGTTTTATTTTCATTGCGCTTCTTTTTTCCATGTCTTCTTCTTCTTCTTTGATCTCACATTTTTCACTTTCAAGGGATTCCTCGACGAGGTATCTACATATTAGAAAAAAAACAACATGATCTGTCAACTTGTTGCTTGAGAAAATGCCCCGAATTATTAATGGGCGCGCTAAATTTTGACAGATACATGCAGTACAGTCTGAAGTGAAAATTTGATTTTTTAGCTGAAGCAGCGTACCACTCGGAAAAAAAGATTCGCTTAAATTTATCTCTGCAGAATATTGGAGAGAATTTTGTATGGGAGCTAAAATTTAGCTCAAGGAGCGTACTAAGCTTAAGTATCAACTCCATGATCCAATATAAATAGTTTTTAGAGTTTATTATGTGAGAACTCTTATCTTGGACTTGGTGCCGAAAACTGGGTTTTCGCGAAAACAGTCGAAAACTTAATGAAAAACAGAAGTTTTCCCATACATATTGCAATTTTCAAAACGAGTTATTTGAGGTTGTTTTCCATGAAAACGCCACGAAAACGAGTACAATCGTTGGGTTGTTGAAGCAGACACACCTTTTGCAACATTCAGCGAGCTCAGCAAAACTGCTGACTGGATAGCTTTCTCTCTCAGTGCTGTCGTTTCTTCTAGTTTTTTGTTTACAAATGTGGAATCTCTTGTTATCTTTGCACCATAAAGAGCAAATTATTCAGTTTTTTCTATAATTTTAGAACGGCAGCACTACCTGCCACAACTAAATGGTATTTTCAGATGTTTTGATTTTGATTGTTGCTTATGATGATTATTTTATGCATTTAACCATAAGTTAACGATTGTCAAGTAGCTTAAATACTTTTGTTTGTATATTATGTCAATACGAGCGAAGTTTAGTAACGCATATCCACGAGTTCTCTAAACTTTTTTGATGAAAACTCGGTTTTAGGCTTAGTGTGAATAGGGTATTAGTGCTTTCGGCTTGTAAGCACACGATATGATCTGTCAATCAGTTTGGTGGTTTTCGAGATATAAGAGGTGCCACGTGCCACGGTCCTTCAACAACTTTAGCCTTAACCCGCCCCACTTTAAGTAACATATACTGTCACCATTCCAACGCTAAACGAATTTATATAATCGGCCTACTCCCCCAATTAATTTACTGGTTCAATGTGAAGATGCTTTAGTGCGAATAAAGGCTGCTGCGTGTCTGATATGACTGTCAATGGGTATCAGAAGAAGCAGAATCTTTAGTGTAGCGAATGGGGCAGTCCGAATCCTATGCATAAGTAAACCTTAACAGATAAATTAATCCTAAGATCCGGTAGTTCTGAAAAACTCTGAACACATTCACGTTTATTTTATTATGGTTTAACATAAAATCCGCATCATGAAAAACTTAAACAATTCATTTGCCTAAAATAATAATCCCTTTTCAGGATGCTTTCAAAACATTTCCTTTAATCAAAACCACAATCTTATCACCTGCTTTGGTTTTCGACAAATAAGTCGGCCACATAAAGCCAAGCCACTGACGCGACGCGATTCTCCTTCGGATAACATAATTAAACCACAATGTGTTTGCAGAAAGTAAACCACAACGTTTCATCAACTGCTTAAAATGGTTGTGGTTGGTGTGTGGGATATAATATCGAAGGTTCGTAGAGTTTGCCAAAATGTGCACTTAGCCCATTTAAAGCGCAAAATGTGTTCCGTAAATCCCACACATACACAAGCAGTGCCAAATCATAATAATAAATTAAAAATTGTAGATATAGTTAGATATACCCCGTTTTCTATATCATGTACCGAAAATTGGATTATCGATTATTGTTCCAATATGTCCGCTCATACATACTCGCATGTATATGTGAATATGTGTACTAGGAAAGTCATTTTGAGTATTATCACGCATTTACACACTCAATTCTAAGCCAACATAATCGCAGTGAATATGTTTTACAAATCGGAAATAAACATGGAGGGATTTTCGCTGTGTTCTGTACTGAAACATATTTAAGAACTTGGCGGTTAGACATCTCCCGCTTTAGAGGAAATGTATAGTGTATTTGGTATTTGGAGATTAAGTGTAAATACAATATATGGCATGCGAGTTGGGCTTGGGGGACTCAATTGAGAGGTCATCTACACAGATATCTTTGTTGTCATCGTGGTGTATTTACGATAATCGATATAAAGCCATTTCTTTTCGATGGAGCATTCTCATATTCGCTCATGGGGAAGCATATTTTTTGAGGTAAGGAAGGAATAAATGCCGCAGAGATATTCCCATACGTCTTTTACAACTTTAATGCTCTATTTAGGAAAGACAATTTCGAACTCGAGATGTTTATCAATTCTAATCTGATACAAAAAAAAAAAAAAAAACCAACCAAACTTGCAATGAACAAGGAAGTTTCGTGAGACCCAGTCGTTCATGGGGGTAAAACCAAACTTGCAATGAACAAGAAAGTTTCGTGAGACCCAGTCGTTCATGGGGGTATGGACAAATAAGTTATTGAGTAGATCTGTACTATAAGTACATTTTAAATAAAACAAACACTTCACTGTTAGCAAAGTTTCCTAGAAAAAAGCCTTCAATATGGTGTAGCTAACATAAAAGTGCGTTTATCCACAAACAAGAGATAACAATTATTTAATTACTTTTCTTTTACAAAAATTTATAATTTTGTAGTGTAAATCTAAAAGCATATCTACATCTCTGCCAAGCCTATGAAAACATTTACCCAAAAGCCTGTACAAAAATAAATCACTCTCACTATTCGCACATACTCAGTTAACGTTATCAATCTCGAACAGTCGTTCAGTATAATTCAAACAGCTTTCCAGTTTCAACCCCAAAATCTATATATTTAATGCAATTCAACGTCAACAAAACAAATCACGAGCAGACACAAACATCCAAAGCAATAATTTGCTTAATAAATTTATTATTTTAAATTTATGGGGCCGTTAAACGAAAACAACCAAAACTTAAAAAGAGCACTGCATTCATTATATAGGTACGTACCTAAATGATTTTCCAATTTGCTGTTCAGAAAACATATTCGATATTAATTATATTAATAATAATCACAATGCAAATCAACTGCTGCTGTTCGCATTAGCTGCCTGCGATAATAATAGTATTAGTTATTTCCACAAATCAACAGCAACACCCACAGCCGAGTGGTTGCCTCTGATGGTGCGGGAAGGGTATACATCCCAAAGCAAATTTGTATTTTAAATGCCTAAATAGCCAGAAAAGGAACACAAAATTGGAAAACGAAAAATGGATGAATCCCAAAATTAGTGGTGCACAGTTTGTAGCATAATCTCTTCAATTAATGGATGTCCACTGTTCAGTTTCCTGCTGTCTACCTCGGCTTGCGGCTGGTTTCTTTTTTTTTTGCTGTTCATATTGTATATGTTTTATCCAAACGTGCATTTAAATATTTGTATTATCAACAGGAGTTTCTGTGAAAAATATTTCAGCCTCGTGAACAATAATGGGGTTACTGTGGCGATGGTGTTCATATAGCAAACACTCACACCGGAATGGCATCAGAGTTGTGCCCGAACTCGAGCAAATAAACGACAACACTCCGGACATCGGACCATGCATTGAAATTGCTAATGATATTTGCATTGCAAATTTATACAACCAGATTTACTTCTAGAATTTCTGTGTTTTTTCTTTTAGTTGGAAAAATATTCCATACATAGGTGCATAGTCCACTACATATTCGGTATGTATAGAAGCGATAGAAACAGGGATTCGATGTGCAGCATGGTTGATAGACTTGACATCTATAATGTTATCATGAATATGATAATTTTTTGATAACTATTTTTAATAAAAAAAAAGGAATGAATATTATGTTAATGTTATCCAAATATTTTAAAATACACCTGCTTGAGATATATTTAATTTGGTGTCATATGATTCCCATGGAAATACGACTGTCCTGCAAAGCATTGATGTAAGATAAGTTACCAAACTGCACAGGACTTGATTTGGTTTTGAATTTCAATTTCTAGATTATTAAAATTGTTTGTTTTGACAGCCCAATTGATACGAATCGATTTCTATTTTATTTCACACTTCTATACTTCAATAGCAACCTCTTTACGTTTCCTACATGTGCCGAGGAATTGATAATAGTAGGACTGCTGTCCTTTTTTCGGCTTTTTTGGTCAATTGTGTGTTATGAAATGAAACAAATTAGTTCATTTGTTTTCCCATCCATTATTATTAAAATCAAATAGGTCGAGACTTCTGTGCTAAAATAGTCAGGTAACGGCCGATTACTTAAAGCACTCATTTACAAGCTCGATCTAACATTAATAAATATTAAATAAATTCTAAAATGTGTTTGCATTTACATTTTTACAATCATAATGATGAGACCTCAACTATATCTTATTTTGCAATATTTTTATAAATTGTTATATTAAACTGTCGAAGGGCGTTAACATTGTAACATTTTTCACTGGTGCTTGAAGCAACATCTCTATCTGCCCCAATTTTATGTCGACCTGATACTTGCAAATTATAAAAGATTGCTTAAATATTTAATAAGAAATGGCTAAAATATTGAAGAATTAGTTCGACGACTCGACGCGTCTTAAATTAATTTGGATGATTTCACTGTTTTGCAAATACATACTCTACTCTATGCTTCTATGGGCGCCAGCTCGAGACGACTCTACACACAAGAGAAGTCCATTCCTAATATACGTACATATATATAAATGTATATATGTATTATATAATAAGTGATTCAAATTCTCTATCGTCCTCCCTGTTACTTTAACAAAAATATGCAAATATGCCAATCATTTGCAGAACTCAAACATGTGCTGGTATTACATAGCACCAGCATGAATTCTTCATTCCAAATGTATATTAATATGAAATGCAACCATATTATCTAACTTGGAATTAAATTCCTTAATTTATGTATTTAAAGAAACCTATTATCCTAAATGCTATATAAAATACACAGTTTTTCAGCTTTTTATTTGCCAATTAAATTCAATGCATTTCCAAGTTTCCACATAGAAATGTGCAAAGTACATACGATTATACAACATTTGCCAGCTGAAATTTGCATTTCCAATTTGAATTCCTTTAACGGAACAGCATCTCTCTTCTTTCCCTATTTCAGCCACTCTCTAATGAACATCAGAAACATCTTCTTGACGTCGCCTACAATTCGGAAAATTCGACTAAAACGGCCGCTGACAACGACAATGACAACAAGCAAGCACCCCACCCACAAACAAACCCCAAACGCAATGTGTTTGTGTGTACACATTTTGGCAAGGAAGCTTCAAACAGGATGGCAACAAAACAAAATAGAGAATAGCATAGCATCCCCATCAACATTAACAGAAACCGCCATACCGCAAAAACACAGCAAATAACCCACTAACCAAGCTTTGGTGGCATACAAAAGAAAATTCTTCTGGAATTTGCTAAAAAAAGAGAGAGAAAGAAAAGCCAGCCAGCCACCGAAAAGGAAGAAAAATACATCGGAAAAGGAGGACTTTGTACTTCTGAAACAATAAATAAAGGATTTTTTCCCCTTTTATCCTCATATTTGCGCCAGTGCTGTGCAATTGGCACATTTGTATGTTAAAAGTGGAAAAGCGTGTAGAGCTAGAGGTGGTCGGGTGACTTCCTTTTAACATAATATAATGACTGTTGGAGGAGACGCACTTTGCCTGGTCGTAACACAAAGTGTTCATAAAACTATAGTAAATGGAAATTTCTAAACACATACCTACTGCAAATGGATATGCGTTGTTGTAATTTGTTATAACAAATTTGTTTGAAACGATAGAAAGTTGAATGCGAAACTGACATTTTAAATAAGAAATTCACCTTAGCCTCTCTGCAAATGGCTTCAATCGGGTGGCACAGCTTCTTTTGAAATGCTATTTTTATACTTACCCAAATAAGAACAAGTAAATAATATTCTAAGGATAAAAGCTTTATATCCCGGTTTTCCATACTTAAGTCTGAAGTTTAAAAAAAAAAACGATTTGTGCAGAGGTCTTTGCTATTGGCTTCTAAGAACTTAGGCTTAATACAATGGCGTCCATAAAATATTTTTGTGATATCTACAAATATAATATTTAGTTTTATTTTTAGCTAGGACCATTATGGGCCTTTCATGTATATTTTTGTTTTATTTTTTTGAAACGCACTGCTTTATAATGACACTATGAGTGCCGTCCATAAGGGCATCCAGTTGAAGGCCCATTATTAGTTTGGCTCACCACATATTAGTGGTTGTATATTTATACTTCAAAATAAATGACCTGTTTACTCATTCCGTAAAATTTACAAATGCTACCATCGTCTATCACTATTTTATCGTTTATTTTACAAAAAGTTATAGAATTTTTATAATATTTGATTTGGTAAAACCATTCGATATTCTGTCATTTTCTCTCTGCAAAATGAAGTATTGGTTTGTGCATGAGATAAGATAGCGTGGAACCGAAACATTTTGTAAACATTAACGACACATTATGCTCACGGAAAAAGGCCCATTTATTAGAAACAAAATTGATTATTTATAATGTGGGATGAGTTATTATATATTTGAATCATAAAAAGAATCGGTAGTCAAATGTTCAGTTTAAGTTCATGTAAATAGTTTAAAATTAAGAGGAGCGGGGAAGGACTAAAGGTGTCAAAAGGAAGTCATATACCTCTCATACAAACGACATGACATTTCGAAAAATAGTCCGTCGATTGAGCTGAAGCGTACACAATATATATACATATGTATTTGCAATATATAGGCAAGGTGAGAAGTCCACGTAACTCTACAGTTTTCAAGTTTTCCTATACATGGCGCAGAATACCACAATCTCAAAATTATACTATATCTTGACATTAATATACCCGCTTTAGCTGTGAAATTTTGGTAAAAAGACGATTATTGTCTGTTTGAAGCATTGAATAAAGTGTGGACAGGATCGGACGGATCGGATATTTTATGTGCTATACATAAAAAATAACAACTGTAAGCATTATTTCTCGACACTCATGCGCAGTGGCGCAGTGGTTAGTGTGCTGGACTACTGTGCGAGGGATCCCAGGTTCGATCCCCGGAAAAACAAAAATTACATCTTAAGGTTTTTTCTACTGCGCCACCTCTCGCGAACGTCTGACAAACATCCGAGAGTATGACTGTCATGAAAAAGCTTCTCAATTCAGCCGTTCGGACTCGGCATAAAATCCTAGGTCCCTTCCATTCGTCCTAAAAATAGAAACTCACACAAACGAATGGTTGCGAGAAGCTAGGCCTAGGGTGTCTACTGTCTACCCGCCTGTTGCGCCACCTATTTATTTTTTTTTTTTTGCATGCGAACTGAAGTTGTTAGATTTTGAAAATTGATTTGCAATTTTCCAAAAACAATTCCAGCGCAAATGTTGCAAGAAAAACTCAAAATATGTGCGGTTATCTTACACCTCATCTACGAGCTACTGAACTTAAGGCAAACTGATCTAGCAGATAGCTTTTTAGCCCCTGAAAACCTACTTCTAAGTAATAACAAATTCAAGTTACTCGGGCCAAGGTATCATAATTCGGACAACACTACTTGCTGATTTAAAAGTGAGGCATGAATACATTGTGGACTTCCATATGCGCATTAAATGATAAAAGAAAGTCCGTGGTCCCTAACGATAATATCACAATAGTGACAGCTGCCTCGACTACCATCATTCTTAGAGACGGTCCTATAACGGAAAACGGAGTAGAAAATGTTCTTTGTACGCTCTACACCCGTAACCATGGGCCAAATTTGCCTGCTACTATATGTTGAAATAGGTAAATGACTATATTAAAATCTTTTCTAGTTTGTTTGGTCCGATTGCCTATATATAAAGCATCTTCTTGAACTCCTTTCATATCTAATTATTCTTAATGCAGGGGCATACAAAAATGCCAGTTTGGCTACCACACAACATACCAAATCAATACCTTAACTCAGCAGCTAAGTTCACAACCACGCTTCTTCAACTGAAATTGAAAATGGCATATTACTTACTTACTTAAGGTGGCGCTACAGTCCGGGGTGGACCTGGG
Source organism: Cheilosia scutellata (assembly GCA_955612985.1). Taxonomy (NCBI): domain Eukaryota; kingdom Metazoa; phylum Arthropoda; class Insecta; order Diptera; family Syrphidae; genus Cheilosia; species Cheilosia scutellata. The sequence goes on from OY015312.1 coordinate 126,174,391, forward strand.
CCTCAACCAACAAGCGTCTCCAGCCAGCACGATCTTTGGCCAGCTGTCTCCAGTTTTGCACGCTAAGTTGGTTGAGGTCCCCTTCCACTTGCGTGCGCCACCTGAGTCGCGGTCTTCCTCTACTGCGCCGTCCCTCGGGTGTGGATTCGAAGATCTTCCGGGCCGGAGCATTCACTTCCATTCGCTCTACATGACCCAGCCACCGCAGTCGTTGGACCTTCACTCTTCTGGCTAGGTCGATGTCGCTGTACAGCCCGTACAGTTCGTCGTTGTATCTCCTCCTCCATTCACCGTCTATGCAGACGGGACCGAAAATTACTCGAAGAATTTTCCTCTCAAAGCAACCAAGAGAAAGCTCATCCGCTTTTGATAGAGTCCATGCCTCTGCACCATAAAGTAGGACTGGGATGATTAAGGTCTTATAAAGGGTCACTTTCGTTGTTCGAGAGAGGGCTTTGCTACTCAATTGCTTTCTTAGCCCAAAGAAACAGCGATTGGCAAGAGTTATTCTTCGCTTAATCTCAGCGCTGATGTCATTGTCTGAGTTCATAGCGGAGCCTAGGTAGACAAAGTCCTTTACCACCTCAAAGTTATATCTGTCTATAGTGACATTCTGTCCAAGACGTCGGTGTTGGGTGTCCTTTCTTGATGACAGCATATACTTTGTCTTGCCCTCATTGACCGCCAAACCCATCTTCGCCGCCTCCGTCTCAATGCTCACGAACGCGCCAGTGACATCACGCTGCGTTCTGCCGATTATGTCGATGTCGTCGGCGTAGGCGAGTAGGTGGACGGACTTTTGAAAGATAGTGCCTCTGGTGTTAGCGTTTGAGTTTTGCACTATTCTTTCAAGAACGATGTTGAAGAAGTCACATGACAGCGCATCGCCTTGTCTAAATCCTTTTTTGACATCGAAGGGGTCGGTGAGTTCTTTACCGACCTTGATGGAGCAGCGTGCATTCTCCATTGTCATCCTGCACAGACGGACGAGTTTGGCAGGGATGCCAAAACTAGACATTGCTCTGTATAGCTCGTCTCTAGAAATGCTGTCATAGGCGGCCTTAAAATCGATGAAAAGGTAGTGGGTATCGATTTGGACTTCCTGGGTTTTCTCCAAGATCTGCCTCAGTGTGAATATTTGGTCGATGGTAGACTTTCCTGGCCTAAAGCCACACTGATAGGGACCAATCAGGTTGTTGGCGAAACACACAACACAGCAGATAAGATCTTGTAGGCGATGTTAAGAAGACTAATACCTCTGTAGTTGGCGCAGTTCAGAGGGTCTCCTTTCTTGAGGATCGGGCAGACAATGCTGAGGTTCCATTCATCGGGCATACTTTCTTCCGACCATATTTTACAGATGAGTTGGTGCATGCTCCTAACCAAGTCATCGCGTGCCGCTTTGAATAGCTCGGCGGTTAGGCCATCTGTTCCAGCGGCTTTGTTGGACTTAAGCTTAGATATAGCTATCTTCACTTCGTCCAGGTCGGGTGGACGGAATTGTTGGTCTTCATCGTCCAGGTTGAATGGTTCATTCTGCCTGACAGCGGTATTTAGTTCGTCATCGCCGTTAAACAGTCTGCAGAAGTATTTTTTCCATATCCTCAGCATCGACTGCGATTCTACTATGATGTTCCCTTGCTCGTCCTTGCAGGCTTCGGTTCGGGCTCTGAAGCCTTGGCAGGTTCTTTTTACCCTTTGGTAAAACTTCCGAACCTCATTCCTGTTGTAGCATCTCTCTATTTCCTCGATCGCGCGCTTCTCGTGCTCTTTCTTTTTTCTCCTGAGAAGCCGGTGTTCGTCTCTTCTTTTCTGCGCGTAGAGCTCACGAGCAGCTCTGGTCCTTCTTTGCAGCGCCGCTTTGTATGCCTCTTGTTTCGCTGCATGTGCTTGCCGGCACTCGTCGTCGAACCAGGGGTTTCGTTGTGGTGGTCGTGTGAAACCAAGCACATCAGAGGCGGCGTCTCTGATGGCTTTTTGGCAATGTTGCCACTGGTCTTCAATGCTTGATGCTGGCTGCATAGAACCTCTTGAGAGATTTAGAGAGACTCGATCGGAGAAGGATCTGGTGATCTCTTGCGATTTTAGCCGTCCGACGTCAAACTTCCTCACAGTATTTACTTGTCTTGGCGGTGTTCGGGATATCCGAAGGCGTACCTTGGCTACGACAAGGTAGTGGTCCGAGTCAATGTTCGCTCCTCGAAACGTTCGGACATCCATAATACTGGAGGAGTGTCTTGCGTCGATCGCAATGTGGTCAATCTGGTTGACGGTTGATTGATCGGGAGATCTCCATGTGCCTTTGTGAATATCGAGATGCGGGAACCGCGTACTTGCTATGACACCATTTCGCCCCGCCGCGAAGTCGATCAGCCTAAATCCGTTATCGGAGGTGGTGTCGTGTAGGCTGTACCTTCCGACAGTACTACCAAAGATGCCCTCTCTTCCTATCTTTGCATTAAAATCACCTAGGACGATTTTAATGTCATAGTTAGGGCATTGCTCGTACGTCTTGTCTAAGAGCTCGTAGAATCTTTCTTTGGTGTCGTCGTCTTTCTCCTCCGTGGGGGCATGGGCGCATATTAGGCTAATGTTGGCGAATTTAGCCTTGATGCGGATTGTCGCGAGGTGCTCGTTCACACAGCTGAAACTTAAGACTTCTTGCCTAAGTCTGCCTCCAACGACGAAACGAAACGAAACGAAACGAAAATGACATATTATGTACACAAAATATTACGTATACGCACCCATGTACGAATTTCACTTTATTTTGTGAAAATAATTCAGAGTTCTTCGCAAAGAAATTCAGATTGTGGCAAATAGATTTAAATATTCTGACGTAGATCCTTGATAAAATTCATACGAGTATTTGTTTTCCATAACTCGTGGTTTTGAAAATTTAAACATACCTTTGCCCCTTGGATAGATATGTTTTGGAAATCAAATTATTTTTGCACGTATTTTTGGAAATTGTTCGCACAACCAATATTATGCTCTTCTATGTTGCGTTGTTGTTTTTATCTACATGACTTTTATCACCTCATTGTCATTCTGAATAAAGTGCGAGAGAGGAAACTCCTGTGCACATAGACAAAATTAACTTAAAACGCGGTACACGTCCTTCAGAAGCGTATATACACACAAGCTCGCTCTTGTTTCAATTTCAGAAGACATGCAACTCGAAGCAAAGTAGATACAAACGAATATAAAAAGTGGGAGATTTTACTTGGAAGAGGAAGCATTTTACATGCATAGCAAAATCGTTCGAGTATATGCGACTTTTAAGGAGTACATACTAGAAGAGCATAAAGGCAATCTTACTGATTGCAGTTCCCATCGTCGACCGCGCATCATCTCTTCATCTTCAGTTTGAAGAACCCTCAATATAGCAAGGTAATTCCTATATTTTCTCACTAAGGAAGTAGGTGCACTAATACAAATCCTCATGATATGCTTCCAGGTAGAAAATAAATGGAACACTCGCATCAAATAGGATTTTCTATTAGCCATAAAATTCTGTATGTTGCAGCAAGCTTCTAAAAACAGAGGATGCGATGCGATGCTCGAGAGATGCTTCATGCTTCCAAGTTACAAGTGCAATACCCGCATTAGAGTAGGCAATCAATGCACGAAGGTAATATAGGTAATTTTGACACAAATTGCTAAGAATCCATTCAATTGTTTTGGAAAGAGTTTAGCATATTGCTTTCATTACTCGGTTACGTGCCAGAAATACATTTGAATAACATTTGCGTTTAACGAACCCAAAGTTATTACAAAGAACAGTTGGCAAACAATTCCTGGATTATATGAATATATATTTTTTGAGTAATGCTTTCAATACGTTTGAACTGTTATGCGAGGGAGGTAGTACTCCATTTCCGCGTCAACTAGTAGGTCACGCAATTAGTTAATTACCCTTACTAGCTACATACATTAATTTCAGTTTCCTTGAAATTTTACGATAGCCATCTTAAGTTTGGGTAAATATTTTCGGTGAACTCTTGAGAAAGGAAATTGAAATAAACTCCAACATTAATTCATTTTCTTTAAATAGCCTGAATCCTTTTAGGCATTCTTGAGTGTGTGTTAATTACACAATTAAGTTGAGTTCTGAATCCATAGGGTAATCTTTAACCATTCAAATCCCATTCAGCAATGTTGAGGTTTCGCAAGTTCATTATATTAACAGATCCTTTTTCTTGTCTCCTCACAACACGTGCACAATTAAAAATACGTTCGCTATACCTACCCTACCTAGATACTTCCTTTCAGAAAGCCCAGAAAATCGCAAAGATTTAAAGAAAAGCAAAACAAATTTCAAACAATTGCCATCCCTCTTATTACGCGTAGAGCTTGTTATTATTTACGGCTCATACCAAATCCTCGACTCTTCAAACGTAAACACAAGGCCATCATGCCACAACCACGACCATTTATCTAAAACTGTTGATGATATTCGAATATGCTTTATATGCTGTATGCGATTTGTGCGAAAACATTTCACTTATTTGCTTGGATGAATTCTAGGTAAATTGTCTCGTTACCACCTTCCCTAGACCATACCACTCTTCACCAGAACAAAAGAAGAAAGCAACTTTTTATTGGGTTTTTATTTCATGATGTTGTTTTGTTTCGGTTCGGTTTCCCTAACTTCATTTTAGGAGAGAGTAAGGATTTTCTTTTCTTTTGATATTCTTGAATGGGAATAAAAAGGCATGATGACGGCTATATGAAGACGATGACTGGCGCGATGCGAGTCTATTACAACAGAAAGCAATGTGGGTGAGCAAGGGATTGGAATACGATGACCTGACAGCTGCTGGTTGTTATATTTTTATTGCCACCCATAAGAAGAGGAATCAGCCTTCCCTGAGTGAAAATGCCTGCCATTTATCGCTATTTTATTTGTTTCCCATATGGGTCTACATTGCAGAAAAGGGTTCTGGGAATTACGTATATGGTTATTTTATTGAATTTGATTGGTTATTCTTCTTTGTCCTCTTCCTTCCAGTAATATGTTTTTGACAAAAGTTATGCCTAATGTTACTTATAACATAAACGTAGTATACACTACACTCTAAGAATGTACTTGCCTACAATAATTGCAGTATTTTTACGCACGTATCAATTTTAAATATTTAATGCGTAAATCTTAAATCTTTGGTGTGTAAATTCAAACATAGATTTTAAATATAAATGCGTATTTCTACACTTAAGAGATTCAATTTTTTTTTACCTATTGTCGTGTGTATAAAAACGCAACTTGCCTATTTTTACATTAAAAATTAATACACTTTCATAGTAATTTTACATGCATTTTTTAGAGTGTACAGTAGGTTGTTTTGTCGCGGTACACAGAACAAATGTACTGTATTAAAGTGTTTTCTTACATTTCTTATCCAACGAACAAGTTTGGCTATTAAAAAAGGTAATAAATTCAAGTAGAGACGTGCTCTGTAAACCAAATATGTTACATAAATACTATTATCTTTCCTTGCCTAAAACCACATTGATAGAGGTCAATAAGGTTATTTACGAAGGGAATTAGACATTTACATAAATTGGTACACATGATCTAGTACGGATACTAGTACCTCTGTAGTCTGCACAGCTGAAGGAATGATGCTCAGATTCCATTCAACAGTCATCAATTCATCTGATCAAATCTGATCCAGGGGTTTCTTGTTGGTATATCAGTGAAACCAAGACATCATCAGTGCATTCATGATTTGGTTAGTATTGCCGAAGTCAAGTGGCCTGGTGCAAGACGTGGTTTCGTGTAGGAAGTGCTTACCAACTATCCTACCAAAGATGTTATCCTTGCCTATTCTGCCGTTAATATCGCCTAAAATGATCTACCATTGCTCGTAGCTTTGTTTGAGGAGCCCTAGGCCTAGCTTCTCACAACCAATCGTTTGTGTGTGTTTTTATTTTTGGGACGAATGGAAGGGTCCTACAGTTTTATGCAGAGTCTGAACGGCTGAATTGATAAGCATTTTCAGGACACTGATACTCTCGGATGTTTGTCAGTTGTACGCGAGAGATGGCGCAGTGGAAAGAAACCTTAAGATGTAATTTGTGTGTTTTCGCGGATTGAATCTGGGACCCTCGCACACTAGTCCAGCACACTAACTGACTAACCACTGAGTCACTGCCCTCCGGAAGATTTATATCTTCTGAATTTTAGGGTAATAACGATATAAGCTACCATAAATAATGTTAGTCTACAGAATTGATTTAATCAATTATTATATTAAATGCACAAAGATCCTAAGAAGAAAATAATACACACTAAACGGTAAACTGGATAACAGAATAATGATGTTAAAAATTATAATGGCAACTCTTTTCTCTTAGTTATATTTTCTTTATATAACTCACACATTTACATTTCCTTTTTGAACTTAAAGCTTTTCCTGAATTCTTCTTGTCTAAAGTAAATCTATATAATGAATTAAACCCTTTTGTATGGCTCAGTAGCAATTAACATTTTGAATTATTAAATTGTTATATTTCTTGAATGTTTCGGTCTTTCTTTTAAAGTTCTACCGTGGTTTTCTAAAGTTTATTATAAATACATTTATGTAATATTATCTTTAAAGTCGTTCCAAGTCAATGCAATTGTATATCAGATAAACAAAAATCCTGTGAAACTATTCATCCTTTGCTAGAGCACATCACTTTGAATCCTTTTAACGATGGAATTCTATTAAACTCCAACTACCCGTAAAAACCATTTAAAATGAAATATTTTCTTTCACTTAGATCACCATGTCAAGTTGTTGGTTTGAGGGCTAAAACGCAACGAATCCGGTTGAAATGGCAATTTTCTATCCAACATACAAATACCAAATTATCTTTATATTTCGCATGAAAACATAGATATATACCATTCGACGACCGCCCATGTTCGGTATGTCGGTGACTACTTTAAATTTCTACTCATTGCCGAATCAATCATAAAACAATTTCTCTCGAATTTACATCCGAATAATATCCATTGGAATATTGTCCTTGGCTTCGGTCGCATACATCTATCATCGAGTTAGTTTTGTGGACTTCAATAGCAGATTGTTGTTGCAGTCAACCCATAAAATAACGTGGCTACTGGCTACATATCAGCTTCAGCTATCCTACTCAGAAGATCCAATTGCTTCTCTCAGCAGTAATAGAAACCGAGAACACAATTCTGCATGTTACAATTTCAGAACACCAGGGGCGGAGCTAAACGAGCTAAAATGGGCGCCAGCTTTTCACTTTGAAATTATGAAAACCGAATATACATGAAAATGATATTAAAACATAATTCATTTGTAATTATGTATTTAAGTACAACATATTACAGATTTCACTAAAATTGCCTACCAATAACTTTATATCCTAAAAGAGCACTTGTGTAAAGTATATGTATGTATTTACATTCATCTACATTTGAGCCTCTTTCGAAAAGTTATTATTATTCAATGTGAGAAATATCCGCAAGGACATTGAGCATACATATTTCCAAAGTATGTAAAGGTATACATATAGCCCCCCCTTTTTGATCAGATTCAAAGTACGATTGTGTTAAGCGAATATTTTCCCATTAATATTGGGTAGAACACATTTCAGGTGCACAACATTTTTCATGTAAAAAATGATAACACAAAATGATGTTACTCGGAAACGTTTTCCACTACTGCCACCGGCACTGTTAACCAATTCATTTAAATTTCTCATCAACTGACATGCTGTGTAGCAAAAATGTTGATCGTTTTGGCAGATGCGGAGTCAGCAGCACCATGTCATGTTGGAAATATGACGGCGGGAAGTCGATATCAGTGGTATTCAAAGTCAGGCGAATTCCATGAACCTTTTGATTTCCCCACTTCTACATATTGATGTGTAACATACTTTCGAGCTGAGGGGTGGTAAATAAACATTTCATTTTCGGCAAGGGAACGTGAAAAAGCAAATGAAAAATTTTATCCGAAGTTTCGATGTTGGAAATAATGCATTTTAAATTAATCGCAATATATACTTATGAATTTATGTTTTTGTTTAGCCAATTGTTTTAGTTAGGTATTGTAGTGATGGAGATACATATGTATAATGTTATGTATGTGCATGATCTTGTTTGCTCCTGGTGGCCTAAAATGAGCTTGGATTTAGCACTATTGAATACACCCGCAACCGGTGCAATTGTTAGTCAGTTCGATAGGTACCACTACCTCTACTCGGAAACACATAGATATACATTTCATGGTAAAAAAGTTAAATTCTTAAAGTAAGCTTTCGGAACTAATTGAGTTTAAATATGGCAGAAATAAATAAATAGCTGATACCTACTGAGCCATAATAATATTATAAATATTTAAACCTTAGAAAAATAATGCTTAAGAAGTAGGTATAGGTGCAGAACGACATAATTTGTTTGCCATGCATAAATAACTTTGAATAATTCATTGTTGACTTTTAATTGACTAAATGTTTGAGTTTACATTTTAATGTAGGTAATACATACACATAAGTATACCTATACTCATCAAATATTGAAACCAGTTGGTATTGGTAGATGCACAAAAAAAAATGAGCATGGCCTAGGAGAATTTGAAAATTGTATATTGTATGTAGTATGTACTCACTCATACGTCAGCAGTCTAATTACGATAATGAGGCATGAGGATGAGGGCATGGTAATTGTTTACCCAAATCAAAAAAAGAGCGATTGGAAAATGAGAAGCATTCGATCGAATCAATGGATTCTAGAGTGGCATTACGGCTTGGGTACGCTTGACTTGAATCCAAAAGAAGCTTTTATAATAAATCCAGTCTACTTCGAAATGTTTTTATTGAATATAAACATTTTCCAGAAAACAAATGTAAACAATTTGGAAAATAAGTACCAAGTACCTAACATTTTTATTTATCATTCTAAAGTTTTTTTTTGTTTTTCTGTTTGAGGCTTTTTTCTAAGCTACGCACTTTATCTTTATGTATATACATTTATCGATATATATTTTTAGAAATAATTTTTAAATTCATTTTAAACATTCTTATAATTATTTACATACAAATTCGATAAGTATACAAAACAACACAATAGAAGACTAATCGCTCCAACTATACACATTAACCTTAAAATTAGAAATCATATAAGTTAAGTAAAGGACAAAGGACCCTAACCTAAAATGTAAACCCTACTTATCGCTAAAAATATATGAATCATCGAGCGCTTAACCCTTTTTAAATTTCAGCAATAAAATAGTCAATATCAAAAATACCAAGACCCACGTTGATATCATAATGAAACCATTATATACGGTCGGATTATTAATGCCCCAACCGCGCTGCAGTATTGAGCGGAGGGATTCAGTTGGCTTAGTCAGTGGCAAAAAGAATGCGACAATTTTCAGCAACGGATACATGCCCTCAATTGGCCAAATAATGCCGCACAGCATAACAATTGGTAGGAAGCTACCCATAGCCACATACGTGGCAGTACGTTCCGTGTCAACAGCGCATGCTATCACAAATCCAAAAGACATTCCGCACAGTCCGTTCAGTACACAAAGGAATAGTACCAACCAGATATCCCCACGCAGCGTCACCTCGAAGAAGTAGAAACTGAAGAGCAACACGAACATCGTTTGACTGAACATCACTGTGAATTGGGTGACTACTTGGGAGAAGAGAATTTCCGCACCAGTTATACCAGCGACCAAGCATCGTTCCAGCATTCCTTCGTTGCGCTCGATTAACATGGCACCGGATGTGATGGCAACCGACAGGAAGAATATAATTGTTAGTATGACACCGGGTGCAGCAAAGTCAGTGAAATTTGGATTACGGTCACCATAAACGGGGTCCCGCCAATCGACAGGAACACGTCCGAGTCTCGGATTAACATCACAGTCACTGAGAATCCCCTCAACGAAGTCGAAAAATGTATACTGGAGGTCGCGGTATAGTAATGTGCTGATTTGTTGATCTATACATAGTAGAACAATAGAAGATTTAGATTACTGTATATCGAAATGGAAATCTTGGTGAATGGCGAACTTACTTGACATATCCAAACGAACGTTGACTTCGGCAGTTTCCAAAGTTGCGTTGTCAGTAAATCGAGCATTTTCGGTACGTTCTACCAGCGATTCTGAATAGTTTTTGGCAAAGACTAATGCTCCCCAAGCGTTACCGCGCCTGACTTCAGTAAATGCATCTTCATCTGAATTGAGGTATTTCTAAAATGCAAATAAATAAATCAATTAGAATTGTAAGGTAAATTGAAATGAGTTTTCTATATTAAAACTAATTTGTAAACGAAAACTTTATTTGTAGAAGCTGTCCGCAATAGTTAATGTACTAGACTGCCAATAGAAGGGTTCCAGGGTTAACTCCTGGCATCTGCACTTCAACTAGTCCCAACGAAAAAAATTGCACGAACGATTGGTTGTGAAGAACCGCAGGTCTAGGGTGTTACTTATTACTTTTTATGATTGAATATACGATACCTTTAAACTGAACAGATCACATATGTAGATACTCTGTCATTTTCTACTTAATTTCAATTCATCAGAAGTTGGGGTTGATTTTATTTTACAACTATTGTACACCGTGTACAACGAGTATCTACACGGGTTTAATGAAGAGCAGTGCTCGCACTCAGTATACTATATAAAACCAAGTGACTCACACTAAATTTACCCGAAACTATAACGTTCAAAATACATCCCCTTAATGCTATGCACTTATTTTATCAAATTTATTAGCCATGTCCTGCTAACCGAAATGCCCCATCACTAACCCAAACAATCATCACCGCTTCCAACGCAAAGTCAGTATTTTGCATCAAAATTGCCCTTTAGCCAAATGCGAGCATAGTCAAGATACTTTTAATTTATGGGATGCTAATAAAACCCCTACCGACATAAAGCTAATAACTGTTAAGGATCTTTCCTACAACCGCACCGCTACAAAACCCATTCCGCAAATAATGCTTCACAAGTACAAGTAGGTACCTACTACTACTCCTCCAACGAAATAAACATCCGAAAGGAGTACCCACTATAAGGAGCAGAAACACTTTAAATAATATTAATGTCCTGACAAATAAATTACCTTTGTGCTGTTTTACTCTTTGCTTATTTTTATAGCAAACTTATAGGCAGGCAGAAATTAGTGCACAAATCAAATGAATAAAACGGGAGAAAGAGGAAGCAACGTCGCATTTAAAATTACTAATGATGCAAAGTTCCTCCCTTAACAGTTCGGTTTCTATTATCAGTTGCAGCCCCTTACTTCTGCCATACGAAAAGCATCTGGGGTTTGATTAATTGCAAGATAGTTCCATATTAGCAAAGAGTATTTAATAAAAAGTTTAGAATTGCTTGCAAAGTCTTGGGGGAAACATAATGGCTCACAAATTATTCGAAAGATCGTTTTATCGACATGAATAGTGTCCGACGGAAAAGTTTTTTTTTTTTTGCCCTTCCTCAGAAAACCTTGGGGAATACTTTTGAATTTTGACATCTTTTTCTTTTCTGAAGTGTAGAGCAAACTCTTCAATGGGAAAACTTTATGTTTCCTCGTATACTGCGTGACTCAGACTAACCTAAGCTTGATGTGAAGTTAGGGATAAATTTGAAAGGGGAGACATCTGTAGTAACTTGGCAACCAACGATAGACAAGAACATTTCACCACTGTCAGGTTTGGCGGAGGCGGTATTTTGAAGAAAATATTTAAAACCAAAAAGAGTAGGATTCGTCAAATAGTTGTGAGTGTTTGTCGTTGAAAGTCGATAAAGTTGGGATAACTTTTAAGATTTTTTTTTGTTCAATTAATGGCAGCAACTTGTCTTAGTTTTACTTTTTGTTCAATCAAATTTCCCGTTAAGAAGTTTATGTATTCCTGCACCAAACAAATTTCTTTTTTCATAGACATTATATTATGCATTGCCTTCGGAAAATAATTATTTGAAGTTGTCGCGTTTTTTGCAAATGATTCGTTTTCGAATAATGGATAAAAAAAAACGACGATTTCAAGTGATGTGCTGTGCTTGAGTATACCGGTTTTACAGAACATCAAAGTGGACAACCGTTCGGATGTTTAAAAGTTAGATCTATATAACCTTGATATTTTTTCATGTTCATGGCCTTGTTTCTTATTTATCTACGTTTTCCTGTCTTTATTCTAAGGAAATTCTGTTCTTAGTTATGAATCAAGCCAAATGTTCCATCATCTCGCCCTTGCATGTTGCTGATGGGCTCCTACCAATCCATTATAATTTTGAAATCACGTGTCCTTCGTCTCATCGTATTATCCTGCTTTTCTTAATTTTGACGACTGTTGCAATTTAATTTTCGATTGCGTTTCTTACTTAAGGTTATTTCTGCTAAACATCAATACCAGTCAAAAAAAACTTACCACAACCACACTTTTATTATTCCGCAGCATATCTAAGTATCTACAGCTAAGCATAGTTTGATTACAGCCTGGTAAGACTGGGCAATTTTGATACGAAACCATTTCCTCGGACATCTCATGATTTGAAACAGCAATTTTTAGTCCCCTTGGATCATGACCAATCGCGTAGCAGAATAAAACAATTTGTATAACAGGCAGACCAACAATGAAGAGCATCACTCTGAAAGTTAAATGTGCATAAGACTGGTATTTTTTTTTACTTTTGGCTTGTGAACTCACCCAACATTCCTTGACATCCATAAAAAGTTCTTCCATATCAGCGCATGTAAATGATTTCTGCTCATCACATCTAGATTATATCTCCAAGAAGTTGGAGCATCTTCCTCAGGTGGCAATGGCGGAGCTGGGGCAGCAGCTGCTGTAATTGGGTCCCTGCCATGCGACGACATTGATATGTTATCGCCAAACTCTCCTGATATCTCAGCGTTCACTTCATCTGATAAATCTAGCGCTTGGTTAGTTATTGCTGGTACTTCTACTTGTTCAATAATCTCTTGTGCTATTGATGACCTCCTTCGTTTTCCCATATTCTGTAGCACTGATAACTTTAGAAAGACAGCTTCCAATGAGTCAGCATTGTACTGCTGCCTGAGAAAAACTGGTGATTCCTCGGCTAACATTTTACCTCCACGTAGTAAACCAATCTAAAAAAAAATAGAAAAGTGTGGGGTTACCTACTTGTGTAAACAAAAATCAAATCAAAGAAGTTAAGAAGAAGAAAAAACTTTCCTAAGGAGAGTCAACTAGGAGTCACACTCCTGTCAGCAACGCAATGAGCCACAAACACGTGGCAATTAAGTAAATTGATTCAACAACTTTTTGACTTATAATTGACTTAATTAAGTGCGAACAAAGGAACAAGTGGTAGACATCGCCCATAAGATAAGAATGAGTGATTGGGCTGATAGCCAACAGCAATGGGGGAGATATTTGATAGCACATCTAGAGGATGCGCATGGGGCTGTTTACTTCGCCCTTTTGGTCGGTATAGTATTTTATGGCGCCTTAGTGTTAACGTATAAAATGAAGTCGTGCGGGTAATTTATTTAGAAAAAAAAACAAAATATTTACAGAAGAAGTATACTTTGATAATTCGGCGTTATATTGTGAATAATCAAAGTTAATATATGATTTTTGCTATGGCCTTAGATTTGTCTCATACGAACTCCACCATCAGCAGGAAGAAATCAATTTAATATTTATGTAGATATGTATATGTTAAAGAATATATTCAAGTCCAGTTATAGAGTTTAATATTTGTATTTATATATATATATATTTATTTAACAAATAGGTATGGTTGTTATTATAATTTTATTGTACTTTTTTTATAATTTTTAATACCAATGGCTAACAAAAACAACTTTTAATTACAACTGTATAGTTCCATATCCATCCATAATTATATTTTATATAAATTATAATTATAACTTTAAAAGCTAATCTAATTAATTAAGTTCATAGAAAAGGCATGTATTGAAAAAAAAATATTTGATTTAATTATTAAATTATTACAATCACGATAATGACAACTTTGGGTACATAAGGAAAACAAGGAAAACCTTAACCATGAAAGAAAATTCACTACTGATATATCTATATATATAACATGGGCTTATTGCGAAATATTCCGAAAATAATCTACATGTCCCGTTATTAATGTGAAATCCGCCGCCTAGTCTGCGGCCGTTAGTTAAAATTTTTTAAAAATTTATTTTTTTTCACGGAAATGATAATTCGATGACTAAGGGCCGACATATACAAGTATTTAGGTGCCATATAAACTCTTATGTGTGAGTTTATGCCTTACAAAAGGTAACCCATAAGCGTTTAAGTAGATCATAAATCGTAGGTACATATATGAGTCGTATCAGCAAACGGCCCTAAATAACTTTCACATAACTTTTTAAATTCTCTTTAAATAAATTAACGGCAACAGGGCCATTAGGCACCCTAGGCCTAGCTTCTCACAACCATTCGTTTGGTTAAGTTTTTATTTTTGGGACGAATGGAAGGGACCTACAATCGTATGCCGAATCCAAACGGCTGAAATGAGAAGCTTTTTCAGGACAGTTATAGAAACTCTCGTGTCAGGTTTAAAAGCAATTTTGTCCGTGTAGAAGAAGTCATATACATAAGTGCAAGTACATATACTTCTAAGTGCATTGCACAATATCATAGATCACAATAATAATATTTAATTTTAAACTTAAGTTAGATATTATAATTAATGATTTACATCATAAAGCCAAGTTTCTTCAATACATATACCTATAGCATTTTAATCCCAAAATTTTGAGCGGTAAGGTTGCGTAAGTTGTTTTTTTTTTAATAAAGAGTAGGGGAAAATAAGTAAACTGCCAAACATTTAAACTTAGTTTGTGTATCTCAAATGCATGAGCGGTAGTAAAAAAGAGCCACTTCGAAAATAAATTCTTCTTTGATTCCTTGCAACACATACGAGTATGTATATAGATATATCAGTGAAAAAAACATCATACTCAAAGCAAGTTACGGCTGGTTAAATTTGATAAGTTCCCTCTGGGTACTTCACACAGTGAATTCTAAAGGATGCCTATGAATTGCTCGTTTATATTCCCTCCTTCAAAACGTCCATTGAGAAGGTTTTGTTCGTTGAGCCAAAAAATATGTGTACACAAATTTCTAATGTTGAAATATGAATCCCCTTTTTCACTTTCCTTGTATTTGAGGGTTAAATCTTAACGTTTCGCCTCTTTATTATATATTTTTTTCTTTCTTTCCCAAAAATATGAAAATAAATATTCACTCCATTGAAATTGTATGCGGGTTTGGACAGGAGACGTTTGATGACGATAATTTATTGCCTGAGTGTCAGACTGAGTTATATGAAATTGTTAATTTAGGTTCCCTAAATCTAAAAGAAAATGAAATGTATGTGCGGTTATTTGGCAACAAAGGGTGTGGGGATGGGAAAACCAAATCAAATGCTCAACGATGTGTGACCGGTTAACAAATTACTTAGCCATTTTAATAAACCCCGTGGCTGGGCTTAAAAGGGAAAAAGACAGTATCTGCTGCAAAAAGAAATCCACCTCGCGATTGATGGCTCAAAGTAAGACCAGAGACAAACTTCCAGGGTTCGTATTCAAAGAGCAAACACTTTTCGATTGATATAGTTGTCCAGTTTATCGATTAAACCAGACGGAGCAAGCATACGACAGTAGCATCGAGGGTGATAGATTAATTTGCCACCCTACTCCAACTAAAGTGCTGCAGGACATCGAAGTTCAGAAACAATTTGTTACCGAGTACAGATTTCGGCAATGCGATGTACTCTCGAATTACTTGTTCGACATCCAAAATATTGTCGGAGATGGAAGTGAGGACGCATCTGGCACAGTCGTGAACATATCGATTCTATGCATACATTATGCTTGTGGGCAAAGAATTAAAGGAGCTCGGTTAGTGGGGTCACCAATCACTATATACATATAACTTAATCTTGCCTAGCTAGGTAGGTAGGTAGGTACAATCATATTGAGATGTGCAATTTTGGAGTCATCCGAAAAGGTAAATATTTATTCGGAATTTTAAGCAGACGGCACAAGGATTTCAGCCGCAGATTTAAACAACAGGGAATGTATCTATTTCAATGGAATGATTCCAGCTGTACTTTTGAAAAGCATGTGTGTACCTTTGTGCGTTTATATTATGTAGAATGTAGATACCCCAATGGTATACGAGTTCGTTTTACAATTACGTTTATAATGGCAAATTCAAGCAAGATGGAAGGACCACACAGGACCCTAGACTTGTCTTCTTGAAACCAATCATATGTTACATTTTTGGACATATTATGGTATAGACTATAGTAATTATATTTCGTTCCCGAAAGTCTGAATTGAGTAGCCTTCAATGAATATTTGTGTTTGTTGGAAAAACTTTTTTTGATATTCGCGAGAATTAAGACAGTTCAAAAAACGATCGAACTGTGCCTGTCGATATATGTACAGGAGCAAAGAATTTGCCGAATTGCGTATGAGCATAAATCAGAATTTTTTAACAAGTCCAAGTAATTTTAAACGAAGGTATGTATGTAGAAACCGCAAAAGAATTAAATGGAGATGATTTTCAAGGCGATATAAATCTATGTTATCAGTTAATAATGTTCCACAAGTCCAGTAATTTGATGAAATATAGTACATACGTACTATATCAACATAAGAGAAGCCACGTCTAACGGTGGTGGCTGGTTAGTACTATGAATTGATATGAATTGCAGAGTTTAACATTCTCTCACCCAATTTTATTCCATCTGCAGTAGCATACGTGCTATTTGCTTATATAAAAAAAATGATGACCGCCAACGAATAGAATAAAGTTACGCTCTCTGATTCAATTTATTAGAGCGGAAAATGTCCCTTATTTCCTCACAGACAAAATGAGGGCAGAGGTATAACAAAGTCACGAATAAAATATAAAAAAAAGTAGAATCACTCCCTTCACCACGAAAAAAGAAATTATGTCCGTCGGCACAGAACCGCATTTAGTGTATGTAAGTATGTACGTATGTATGTACAGTGGTGGGATGAGATACCCAGATCTACACTCAGCGCAGAAAAATTATTTATTTACTTTTTTTTTTTACTTCTGTTGAGTTTCACGAACACCCACACCAAGGATACGAAAACTGCTTCCTTCTGGATTTATAAGAGTATCTCTCTATGCAACGACGATGGTAGAAACTCAAAGGCTAAGTAACTCCAACATAAGAGTGGGGAGAACACCAAAAGGAGTCTGTTGGCGATTCGAGTGAAGAAGCGTCTTGAAAGTGAACAAGAAAAGGAGAAGGAAACACAGAGTTATAGTGCAAGGATGAAATTTATTTGCACACCATTATATCGTGTATCGTATCGTGAGTATTCTCTCAAGACAGCGTAAAGTAAGTGGACGAAGGTTCTTTTTGATATTCATTCCTTAAAGAAAATTTTAAATTAAGTGGAGGGTATAAATGGAAGGCGTTGTGGGAAAATTGTTGTTTAATGGAGCAGGGAAATTTATTTTGAAAGTTACTACTTTGCAGGTAATTCTATGCAGCATTATTTGCCCTAGAAAATGCTCTTATACGTGTGCTTACCAACCTCAATTATGTAGCGAGTAACATAGAACAACGTTTGTTTAATTTGGGTTAATACAAATTATTAAAATTTATTTAATTTTATTTATTTTCATTTAACATGATGGCTAAGAAGATAAATCCGAAATAAGAATTTGCGGATGGATGGACCTTAGGTCTTTGGATAGGAAAACATACTTTCTGGAAAAGAAGATGCTTGCTTATGTTTCTTTCTAAAGGCATTTTTGAACATGGTGAAGAGAGATTAAATTGCGATCGGAACTGAAGCTCATGTACCTATTGATCTAAATGTTGGTAATGGCAGTCACCAGGGTGCACATCACTTATAAAGGAATGGTTTTCGGTACTTTAATTTAATGGCGATAATAAGGAATGTTCTATATGGTTTCTTTTCGCTTATTCTAATATTTTCTTTGTACATATTTGGAAATAATGATTTAATTCCTAAATTTTGCACTAAGTTACCGCAGTAGTTTAGTGTGTGCTAAAAAGCTTCCCAATTCAGCTGTTCGGGCTCGGCATAAAAATGTAGGTTCCTTTCTTCGGAAAAATAAAAACTCACACCAGATACGAAGGGTTGTGAAAAGCTAGGCCTAGGGTGCCTGTACGGACCTGTTGCGCCACCTATGTGAATAGGATCCAATTAACATGTTGCTTCAATAAAATATGTAAATGTATATGCTGATGTGGCATGTTTGAAATTTATAAAAGAATAAAATGTAGTTGGGAGCCTTGTTAATTTTTTTTACATATACAATTTTGAATTGAAATTATTCCGAAAACAAATATGTACATCTAAAAGAAAGTTGTTACTGCTTAAATACAGTTGAACATAACGAAAAGTGACTTTGCACAATTTTCGGCCCCGTTTACGTTGACGGGATTTGGAGTTTAGCCAAATTTATTACCTGTTATGGAAGTGTAACCCTTTTAAAATAGTTCGTAATTTAGGTTTGCATTACCTCCAATTTTATATTATGAAAATATTATAAATATTACCTACTGTGAACCTCGATTGTGACGATAAGAGGCAGAAAAAGTACAGTGGTTTTGAAGGCAGCCGCATGAAATTATGAGTGCCTTGCCTTCCCTGCACAAAAAAGCGGAAAATGTGAAATCGTATCTACGAGTACCTACATTTTAAAGCACGACGGTAATTAAGACGCGCAGTGTTCTGTTTTATGCTCGTGAGACTAAATTAAAAATTCAAGGCAAACTTTAGCGCACATAACAAGGACGTGAATGCAGCCAAGCATGAAATGGAGCTTAACTGCTAAGAATTAATGTCACTTTTTCAGTAATTCAAGTAGGTACATACATAATATTGAATCGAGCATTTGGAGTAGAATGTCCCTTTGGTAATCAAAAATGTGGAAATGCAAAGAGCATTTTCTTAGTTTTTCGTTTTCGCATACCTACCTATGTATGAGAAAAAAACGATACCTTCAATCTTAAAAAAAAAAAAAACATTTCCGCATTAGAAAAAGTGTCAATGGAGTACATATCTTCACATTACTCAATGTATAGTTAGGTATACGCATATATTTGTATACAAAAGGTTTATTTTCTCACATATTCCTCCATTCAAACCCCACCCTATTGTCAACATGTTTTTATTGGCAATAACTTTTCCCACAGAATGGTCATTGATTCGGCCATAATTCAACCTGATGATTTGCCAGGTTTATACCTTGTAAGCAACTTCTCTCAATATATTTTCTTTTTCTCCGCTTGTGATGAAAGCGTAAATAAATCTGGTTGCTTCTCTGGAGCACAACACTCGTAAATCGTGCGGTTTGCTGTCTCCCAAAGGACACACAAAGAGGACAACGGCACTCTAACCAGAAAACCACCCTCACCTCACTGAGATGTCAGAGAGGTAAAAAAAGGGCAGCATACTGTTCAACCACGTGTGACTTGTTAGATACCCAGTTAAAAGAGGTGTAAAAGGTAGATAGATTTATGAAAGGGGGTTTATACGAACCACATTTGCTTGTGCACACTCTTCGATATAATGTGTTGTTATTATTACGGTGGTGTTGCCATTTTTGGTTATGTCCACCAAATGATCCCAGATACTGTTAAAAAAGAAGAATTACAAATCCAAGCCATTAATCTAAAGTAAAAATAAAAACCTCTGCCGCAGTACAGGATCCACACCAACAGTTGGCTCATCTAGAATCAGTAATTCCGGCTCTTGTAGAAGAGCAGCTGCCAAACTCACACGTCTCTGCTGACCTCCACTTAGGTTCTTTACAAATTTTGAACCATTTGGTAGATTCAATAGTTTTAGCAGAAATTCAGTTCTGTCCTCAATATCGCCTTTAGCCATACCGGCAATTAGGCCGAAATAACGCAAAGTCTCTCGCATTGTAAACTCACCATACAAGGCAACTTCCTGCAAAATACACATATATTTGAAATCACTCTAATAGAAACAACCTTCAAACTAAAATGCAAACTGGCACCTTATGCATTTGGAAATTTTGTTACTAACCTGAGGCATGTATCCAATTCTTGGTCCAGGTACACCGGACCCACGTGAACCAGGTCGTCCCCCCAATACCCATATTTCGCCAGAGTTCAATCTCCGCCGACCGACAGTGCACGCGAGTAAAGTTGTTTTGCCACATCCGGATGCACCTAGGAGGCCATATCTGAAACGAAATAATGCACACATTTTACACATAACATTGACAACTTTGATGAGAAACAAACCAAGAAACACGCAACAAACTATAAGAGCATATAATTATCGTTAAAATTCATGGTTACAAGTCAATATGCTTATACATATTAATGTAATGGATTTGCAACAAATGGCTGCTCACTAAAAGATATATTATTTACCTTTCTATATCTAACATTAGTTAGTATGTTGGACTATAGGTAGGTTAGTAATTTGTATATTGGCACCCTTGGCCAAAGAAGTAAAACTTCTAACGCGCACACATATTCACGCAGATTTTTTTAAATCTGATTTTTGGAAGATATGAAGTAATTTGTTTGGCAGTTTTGAAGTAAGAAAAACCATTTATAAAATTGTATTATGTATTTATGTAAGCAAGTATAGCTTACAGCCGATTTTTTCACAGAGTACTAGCGCTAGTACCGGTATTAGACCATAAGTTGATACTCAAATAGGTATCAAGTCATTTCTTCACGAAGTACCAAGCTGAATTTGGTACCGAGTATTAGTTAGTACTCGGTATTAGCTGGACCCTCAAAATCGGCAGTCTAAAGTCGTTAGTACCTGAATTAGATCGATTTCATTGCGGAAAAAGTAAATACATACATAGTAGGTTTAAGTGTAATGAAGATTAGAAAATGGATTTCATTTTTGATAGGGATAATTGGTTCAACAATTTCGATGACGACATTGAGAACGAGAATGGTGAAGAAGGGGTGGCAATTCGTCGATCTGAGCGCCGCATCTGCCATATTATGCTACAATGTAATATAGTCAATACTTAGGACGATGTGGATTTTTTCGGTGATTTCGGTTGTCCAGAAAAACTTTTTTTACGTTCTTCAATTAGTAGTGGACGATTTGCAGCACCCACACTCACGGTTAACATTTTTTTATATACTTTCAGTTTTAGTCGGTAATCGTTTTACCAGTATACATATAATCATTAAATATTGCCTGAGCACCAATTGCTGATCAGATCACTCTACGATTCATGGCAGGTGGATCGATGTAAATAGCGGTTGCCGACGTCATTCACGTATCAGCCGCTGGTGTATGCCGCATACTGCCAAAAGTATGATCTATGGCCTTGACACGCCATATGGACGGATTTATTCAAATGCCAGCAACATTGGCAGAACAGGAGATGCCCGCTACTGCATTTTATCGCTTTGCATAGTCTCCATTCGGTGCAATCTACCGCACTCATGTCAAATTGCAAACACCGAATTGGTGAGTGCAGTTCCATATGTGCAATAATAGAACAAGAAAAACAGCCAATCATATACGATACGCTATCATATGATATTGCTATCCCATGCTGGATACCCCTATACACACATATTTTACAACAGGAAAGCAACAAAAATATTAAAAAAAAACTTGCTCTTATGAATAAAAATCAGTCATGCTGTAAAATGATGGACATCCAATGAGCATAAAAATGTCACCGTTATGACATTTCATAGTCAAAAATAGGTACTAGACCAGTTTTAGACGGATTAGTCCTTAGTACGGTTGATAAACTTAGCTCCGGTACTAGCAATGTGAAAAAATACACAAGTAGGTACTAACTTTTCGTTGGTACCGAGTATCAGAGCTAGTACCAGGTCTAATGATAAGTTAATGTAATACATCTGTAACAGTCCTTCCATCATAAGCTTAAGTCACCCAGGATAGAACGGTGCACCTTTGTGAATAAACAATAACAAATACTTGGCAAAACAGGTCAGATAGGTCCCTCCCTAGGCCTAGCTATTCGCAGCCTTTCTTTTTGTGTAGGTTTTTATTTTTGGGACGAACTAAAAAAAATTGTAAGTCGTAACAACCAACAACGTAGCAATTTTTGTGGATGAGGATGACCAGTGTGCTATCAAGGCGTTTCCCCATTAAAACATACATGACACTAACCCTTGCTTATTACAACTATCTTCGTTTGTGCGAGGTTTAGTTTCCCTACGTGCTACGTCCACTTTCAAAAATAGATCCTTAATAAAACGTGTATTGATATGGCTATTGATCATTTAAATAACAGAAAATAATAATAATTGAATTAATTAATTTAAATATGTAGGTAAGTAATTAAAAATAATAAAAGCCATCAATATACATAGAAGCGATATTATTTATAACTACCTAGGAAAATATATCTTAAAGCGAAGAAGCAGGAACGAGCCAATAGTTATGTATGTTTTATAGGTATTTTATAGACAAAGAATAAACCATCAAACCTCAAAAACGTGGCGAAGGTATATCCGCAATGGTATATGATGATTAATCCAGAGCCAGCATAAAATTTAGCTGTGCTTTCGTAAATTCAACCGGTTATACAGTACTCAATTTATTATATTTTATAAATCTTTACAATCCAAGTTTAAATAAGCATAACTTCATCGTGTAGACACATACAAACTCTAAAACTAAAACGCATATGTGGTAGTATATTTCTTACATAATATCTGCCTTCTTGCCATAGAAGAAGTTTAAGAGAAAAGCAACACAAAATGAAAGAAAATGAAAATCTATTACAATAATCTCCAAAGCTAACGTCAACAATACACCACACATACCAATAGCTTTGTGGTAATTTGCTTGTAGTGAATGCAACGTGTTGAAGAATCTTAAAATCTCGAGAACAATCAAAATTACTCTTCTTCTACGACGATCCCCACATTGTTTGTTTATAATGAAAGCCAGTCACGTATATGCTTCGTACCTCGATAAACAATACACAAAGAGAAAATGCTGTAAGATTAAAAAGTTGGGCAAGGTCAGTTACCAGTTAAACTTCCCCCAAGCAATTCTTGCTCTCTATATAGACTATACATACACATACTACTGCATGCAATGTGTGTTTTGTCGTTCACAATATTGTCGAATTCTGTGGTGATGTTCTGATTATAATAACCTTGGAAAAAGTAAATTATAAAATGTTTGTCCTCTGCTCCACTGGATCCTCCATATGGGAGTTTTTGCAATGACACCTGAATCTAGACGAGAAATGTATGCAGTGATATTAGATTGTGTGGAGTATAGACCTTACCAACCCGTTCGATAAGACTGGAATTACACATAAACTAATTTTTAGAATTTTTGGCACGTCTGAAAGGCAACCAAAATTCCATATTGCTTCCAAACGGCTACATTAAGAAGCCTTTCAGGAGCAGTTTACGAGTACGATTAGGTATAACTCTTGGATGCTTTTCTGAAGTTCGCAAGAGGTTAGATACCAGTGTTGAACCTGCAATTGCGGTTTTTAAAAATTTGTATATGCATGGAAATACTCCCGAACCATCGTATTAATTCAAAATTGGAACCTTCCAAGTCGGTAGAGAAATAAAAATGATTGGATAGGTGTTTCGGCATGTTTAAAAATGATCCCTCTATCCCTTTTTGATTGGTAATATCTAAGATGTACATATAAACATTTATGTAAGTCAAATATTCTATTCTTACAACTCAGTAGTAGCATTACTCTATGAATGCGTTCAATACTACTCAGCATTTTCCAAAATGCAGCAAAAGGTTGGAAGTCCACCTCTACGATTTTTAGAAATAATCGGTAATTCGCATTCCGCGGTACTAATAATAATTTTTAGTGTCTAGCCTAACTTTTACGAAGTCACAATGGCGAAAATTTCCATATAAAATTATCCATTGTGACCGTCAAAATATTAAAGTTGATTATTGGTAAGGCCCATTGACTATAAACTTTAGTTGGTACAAAAATAAAAATTACTTTTCAGGTATTTTGAATTTTTTTTTTTAAATGTCGAAAAGGGCTCCATGAAATTATGCCCCAATGAAAAAAGGCCCCAAAAATAAATGAAAAAAGGCCCCAAAAATTTATATAGTAAGCAACAACAACGTTTTGTAGTAGGATTGGGGTGATTTTTCATTTTTTTGGGGCCTTTTTTCATTAATAATTTGGGGTAAAATTTCATTTTTTTTTGTGCAATTATGCCCCAAATTAAAATCAATTCTAAATATTGAGGCCTTTGTAAGAAATATCATCCTAAAAAAATGAAAAATTGCCCCAAAAGAATGAAAAATGGCCCCAAACTCAATGAAAAACGGGAAAAATATGTTAAAATCGATTCTAAATATTGGGATCTTCTTAAGAAATATCACCCCAAAAGAATGATACATATATACCCCAAACATAATGAAAACCATGAATTACAACAAAATTCAAGAAAAGCTTTAATTTTAGCTTTAGAAAATTTGAGAAAATAAAAGTTGAAAATTCGCGCGAATATTAAATTTAAAAGTTATTTCAAACACTGAGGTGGTATCAGTCGTCTAAGATGGCTGGGACATCTAGAGCGAATGGACACCAACGCTCCGGCATGAAGTGTCTTCGATTCTAACCCGGAGGGACAATGCAGTAGACGAACACCTCGCCTTAGGTGATGGGCACAAGTGGAAGGGGACCTCAACCAAGTTGAAGTGCGCAACTGGATGGAGGCGAATAGCCAAAGATCGGGTTAAATGGAGAGGCGTGTTGGTTGAGGCCCAGGTCCTCCCCGGACTGTAGCGCCATCTAAGTAAGTAAGTAAGGAAAAACTGACTTTAAGCTTTAGAAAATATGAGAAAATTAAATATTCGAATTTTGGGCTTTAAGCTTTAGAAAATTTGAGAAAATAAAAGTTCAAAATTCGCGCGAATTTTTAACTTTTATTTTCTCAAATTTTCTAAAGCTAAAACTAAAAGTTATTTCAAAAACCGAGCTGGCTTTTCTACAGCTTAAATTGAAAGCTATTTCTAAATCTGAACAGGTTTTAAGCTATAACAAAATTAAGAAAATACAAGTTAGGAATTCGCGCGCACTTTCGTCAATAAACTGATCGATGTGTACCTACTCACAAATTCAATTGTCAGTAAGTTATTTACTTCTTGAAAGCTGTAACGTCCTGCCCTTGTAACAACGGTATAATTCGCGTTTCTTCTAGTAGATTTTTGTTTTGATACCAAAATAAGAAAATGAAAAATGCCCCAAATGATCTTCAAACAATTTCCATTAAATGAAAAATCACCCCAATAAAATGCAAAAAGGCCCCAAAACAACGCAAAAAGGCCCCAAAACAATGACAATTTCATAATACGTTTTGTTTTTGTTTGCCAATTATTATTTTGGGGCAATTTTTCATTTGTTTGGGGCCTTTTTTCATTTATTTTTGAGGTCTTTTTTCATTGGGGCCTAATTTCATGGAGCCGTCGAAAAGGAGATCACACATTAGAATAAATCATAAACATAGTCGACTTTTTATTATTAAATAATAATTAAACAATTTACTAGAAACCTCGTATCTTCGATTATATAATTCTTAGGGCCAGTTTCAAAGGTTCTGGATAAAGTTTCGGATAGTTAGCCCACACATAACGCTTTCCACCAGATAAAAGCGGCTGATATTTTTTTTTCTGTTTCATCATCAAAGTCTCTGATAAATTAACTTGTGGAAACATTTATCAGCCGCTAAGTTTGTTTCGATACACATATCATTTGTTTTGTATTATTTTTGTTTCGTGTTTTATAATATTTTTTGTTGTTTTAGGTAAACCAAAAGAAAAATTAAGACCTTTGAAAAATTAAAAGAAGAAAAAATTGAAGTACCAAAAATCCAAAAACTGAAGCTGGAGCAGGTATCCGGATACTCCGTTTGTTGCTGAGCTATTCTTTAAACTTAGCCCCCAACCATGCTGATTATCAGCACGGGTCGTATGACACCTTCGTCCACCGCAGGGGAAAGGGGTATAAGTTAGGATAAGAAATAGAGAGAATGGTGATTTGTGGATAGAAGTAGGAGAAGAGGGGGGAAGTAGATAAGCTCTCCAGTCTTATCGAGTACTCTAACTAAGAGTTTCTGTGTAGGTCTTAGTTCGTTGTTCATCAAAACAGCCTGTCTGTCATGGGTTAAACTACTAGCGACTTAAGCCGCCGACAGCCACCTCCATACAACTAACGTCCAGAAAAGGACGCAACGGCAAGGTGACCGCCCCTTCGTGGTAGGAAGGTTTAGGAGAAAAGTGAATACAATTTTCCTTTTAAAGTCGCTTTGGGCCTTGGGCGAAATACTATGTTCTTACGGGACGGGACAATCTACGCTCGTCAACAAAAAAATGCTCTGAAACTATATTTTTTCCAGCTACTTCAAATAAATATTTTGGGTATCTCCCGGATATAGGATTTAACAGCCACTTCAACCGGCTGATAGTCTATCCGAGACTATATCTGTCATCAGATATCACTCTCCGAAACCTTTGAAACCAAAAATTGAAGTTTAGGTGCCAGATAAGTTGCGGATAGTCTATCCGAGACTTTAACAGCTAGTCTTGAAACTGGCCCTTATTCTAAAAAAAAAAAACACATTTTCAAAGTAGGACAAGTGATCCAGGCTCACTGTAGCCTCAGTATATTTATTTTTTTAAGTGCTTATATGCTCTTACCGTATTTCAAAATAATTGGAATTCCACTGGTAGATCAAAGGCCATTAATTTGTCTATTTTGATTAAAATTATCATCGCTAGGAAGAGAAAACATTTTCGATGAACATATTTTTTTCTATTCAATATTTTCTCGACAAACTTCAAAGCACTCATTTTGAAAAACTAATTACTAAAGTAATTCCAACGTCTTGGTTGATTTAACCATTTCTGCAACAGTGCGCGGTAGATTCATCAAGAGCTTGTTAAGTTCCTTATGGCAAAGAAAGTAATCACCGTCCTATAGTGACCGCAAAGCAACTTCCATAAGGCAACGAAGGAAAACATTTACAAACACCATACCTATACCATCTTCAGTGCCTACAGACAAAAGATGAAAAAGTTACTACTAAAATTTATCCGCGTAAGCTTGAAGGACTTTTAATTATGGATTCTCGCTTGATTCGAGAAAAACAAGTGAACACAATTTGCTAGAATAAGAACAAAACTGTATACTCAACTTTTGTAGCACTTCTGCGTTTCTCTTTATTCTATCGCTGCTATTAGAAACTTTCAATTAAATAACTTTTGCGATGATATAGATGCATTCTATTTGCAAATAAACCCAAGAGTAGTGTTTTGTGTTGCTCACACGAACCGCTTTCGCCACTAATTTCAATGGAGCAGACAATTTCCTGTGGCCAAAGTTGTGTCGGCGCATATGTAGAGGTTTATATCCCTACACAACAGGAACATTTTAAGTAGTTCCATCAATACTGGAGATTATAATTCTATTAATTTGCTTGTGGTCGAACTACCCATTTACAGTATAGAAATTGTTCCTTGGTTGTTGGTTGCTTGGAACAAATTCCAAAATACCTACACAATATTATAGTAGGTATGACTATACCTACTCATGTCCATGTGTATAATGCTAATCGCTTTTTTTTTTTTTTTTGCCGCATGTTAACGTGACCTGCAAATTATGTGAAATAGAATAATTTAAAAAAAAAAATGTTTGGTATGGGATAACATGAGCTATAATTTATTTTTTTTACATATCTCATCATGTCATAAGGCAACTTGTCAAAAGTGTTTGTCTTTCAAGAATTGGCTATGTCAACTAAATATATACATTAATGGACTTTTAAAAAATAAACTGAATGGAAAATTACAAAAAGTTGGTGTCCTTGCTTGGCGACTGAATATATTTGAATATATATTATTACATTACTAAGACTAAAGGTAAGACCATGGTCTGAATAACAAATCATCTTCTGAGATTAATACTCAGTATTCAAAGGCTAAACCATTGCAGTAGATACAATTTGTTTAGTAAAATATCTAATAAAATTACCTCTATACTTATCTGCTTAGTTCAAGTAAAGTGATAGGTAAAATGAGTTCAAAGAGCATTTAGTAAATAACTATACCACTTCGTTAAATAGAATCTCTCGTAAAGATCAAGGCATATCTAATTTTAAATTCAGTATATAAATAAACACTGATTACATGGTAATATATCAATGTAGGTTATGAAATCGTACAAACATCAGATACATACTCGTACTTATCTTGAACATTATTTTACAATCAAAGCAAACATTTAAATGTTGTTAGTGCAATTATTAATTATTATTATTATCCGCAGTGATAATAACTGCTAGCACAGCATCTCAACTGCATTATTGGCGCAGAGTGGGTATAAATGCGTAATATTTGCACTTCTCGAGATATCTGTATTGTCGAAGTAAATAGCTCTGACGAAAGTCCAACATACAAAGTACAGACAATACTATTCTATTGAATGTACTTCCAAAACACTTGCTAAATGCACACTTATGACCTACTCAGATATACCTATACTTAAACTGGAAATTTATTATATATAATTGCATGTTTTTAGTGATACTAAGGACATTGTCAGACATCGGAACATAACAATAATTGATATTGACTATAGGTACTATTCAAACTGGCATGGATAAGGTATTGATAAAGCAATGGTTTCTTTACGGAAGTTTAATAAAAATGTGCATAAGTAGTTTCATTCGATTAGTTGTGAACATCGTATTGACTGACTACGTTAGTAAATATTGACTCCAGAAAAGATTGACAGTTGTGTTCGTAGGTACTATATCGGTTTTGATTCACGAACAGTTCTTAGGTTTGTAGGAGAATCAATTACTAATATAAAGCTAGTACCTGTTACAAATTGGCCACATATCTCTCAATCAATTATAGAGCATGGTCTGGGGCTTAATTCTATGAAAACTGAAGTCGTTTTGTTCGTAGGAGGAAAAAAATATCTAAACTCAAACTACCAAAGTTAAATGGTACCAAAATAGACCTCTCCTCTGAAGTGAAATATGTATATGTATCTCGGTGTCATTCTGGATTCCAAATTAACTTGAAAAGAAATGTTAAGGAAAGGATAAGGAAAGAAATGAATGCTATCTATGCCAATGCCTGTAAGAGATCCTTTGGAGGTAAATGGGGATTGCAACCGCGCATCATTCGGTGAATGTTCAAAGGAAAGAGACCTATCATCTCCTATCTATGGATCATTAGTATGGTGGGCAGCAACTGGCACAAAGAACTATATCAAAGAACTTTACAAAGACTACCATCACTTTTGCATGACGGGTGTTGTAAGAAGTGTGCAACAAGCAGGTCTGAACAAGATTCGTTTCATCTTTCGGCTAGACTTATTCATCAACGGCTCTGCCCCAAAAGGAACTCTCAGATTGAGAAAATTCCACCACCTATGGACATTTAATGATGTTAATCGCAATAAAGACAATGGGTAGGACTTTAATCTCTGTGAAAATGGTAGGAGGTGAGAAAGAACCAACAACTCACACAGTGGAATGCGGCACTACGCAACGATGGAGCCATGCCGCGCGCCACTCTAGAGCACAAATGTCTATATGTGGGAGATGGGTCGGCCATATTTGAAAAATGTGTTATAATTTTTAGACATTCAGTCTTACTGTTCAAATTATTACTTGTTAATTATTTTTCTTTTTATTTATTTACACACATTGATTAGAAAAATAATAGATTTTTTGAAAGCTATTTTTTTCTTGATTATTGTTAAGATTCAGTTGAATAAAATAAAACTGTAAAATCAATAAGATCTAAAGATAGTGTCTTCTTCCCGATTGGTGATGGTTCCTTTAAAGAAAGGGAAAAAAACTAATGCTGGAATAAATTCTCTACGGCTGAACTTGCGAAAATCTCGATATCACAAATCTATTTCCAAGCCGGGCAGAGTTGGAGTCAAGTTGAATGTAATATATACACCTAAGGATCACGGATGGCTGAAAATGGAGATATATTTAAGGGTCCATGTTTCTACTATGAGGTAGGTACTGCAAAAACATGTGTGTTCCAAATTGAAGTGCTCGCAATAGAAAAAGCTGCACAAGATACATAGAAGTTAATCCTCTTGTTCCTCCGGATATAAAAATCTTCGTTAACTGACGAGCAGTCCTAAAATGAATTATAACAGGATCAAATCAAAGGCGGTTAGGAAATTTAACAACGCACTGATCATCATTAGGTATACCATTAGGCACCATTCTGTCAAACACTACCGGGTTACCTAGCAATTTAGAATGTAACGTTTAAGGGGGTGCCTTGTGCCTTGGTAAGAATCGGTTCGTATATTATGAATATCAGTATGTAATGGACATTTTTTATTGTAACTGTTTTAAAATCAAAAATTGTTCTCTTTGTTTGATGGCATTATAGGAAATATGTGTAGGTAGCTGTCGAAAAATTGTTAGAAAATTATCCACTCTCTATCCGTATACATATCTATAATTCGGCAAGATAAATTATCCGCTCGTTATTAAAATGTCAGGAAAACTTATTCATAAGAATAAGAACTACGAGTTTACATATGTGTCAATGCGAACTCGCCGCTTTTTGGTGTTTATTAAAACGGGGAAAAGTGTCTATTAGTAAGGCCATAAGAATGCATGATTTTTTCTTCTGATCTAATCGAATTCGATAAACAATAACATTTATTTCATGGCTAAATAAAATTACTTACATTCGATTATCTGGTTTTTGACTCAGGTAGAACAGTTGACCGAAAAGGATTTATATAAAACACTAGTATAGATAAATGTCAGGCCAGCATATTATCTAGATCTACTTATACGTTTTCGTACACATTTGATATGAAATTCCAGAATAGAAATTTATATTTTTTGTTGTACCTACAACTTATTTGTGAATTTACGTTGTTTGCATAATATATAAATTCAGAAGAAGAGATTGCCAGAATATGACGTTCTTCACATTATTAAAAGAGCCCCTGCTTTTGGCGAAATATGAAACTGAGCAGTCAGATGCCAGTCACCGGAAAGTTAATAAAGAAACTTCTTTGGACAGAAAGCTGTGAGAGCATAAACATTTCTTCCTGGATTGCTGTCCGTCCAGTGTACTTGCATTACATTTTGGCTGTAACTACTTTTTCAAATAGAGACAACACTTCCTTTGTGCACGCGGGGTACAAGTAGGTATTTTATTTGCAATAGGTACATTTGTTATACTTGCACTTTGGAATGCATTTTTGTGGCTATAGATACACCCTACACCACATATTAAGCTATCCTATATCAATGTCAAATTTGTCAGTAGAGATATGCAAACTTTGCAGAACTTGGTTGGTAAAATAATATTGAAGTCAAAAATGATAAAAAGAAAATTACCCAAATATGTTTAGTTTCATTGTTCACCATAGTGAAGCATTTAACTCGCTTGAAAGTTTTTAGCGTCATAAAATATCTATCCAGACCGCGCTAACTCCTCCGTGTAAATAAGACGAAAGTAAATTTACCAAATTTACAAAAGTTCCGCAAGGTGTGTAACCATGTGGTTCTGTTGCTTTGGGCGAGTGGGAAATTTATTTCACTGGTTTTAGCGCTTATGAAAGACCGGAAATCCTTTTTCCAAAAACAACAAAGGACACTGCTATACTACCCACTGAAAACACCTCCACACTTGCGGCATCTGTTTCATAACTCATCGTTCCATTGCGCATTTCTGTGCACCACTTTTGTGTAGAATATAATTAACAATGTTAAATGTATGCATGCACAAACAAACAATATAGATGCGTACATACAACCCAACCGATATACTTCTTTCCAGGTTATGCTCAACCCCATGAACAGAAGTAGAAACAAGCTATTGTTCAAAAGTACAATATTATACACTTATACCATCGTACCCTTTTTCTGATATACAATATACATACATATATATAGTGTATACTAAGCGAAAAATCGCAATGAAAAATCTGCGTCTGACCATAGCATGATGTACATACATCATAACTTGCCTTTTTACTACCCTTGCTTTCCGGTCTAGGAGTATGTACACAATGTGACAAGCACAAGCTACGGCTATAGCTCTAGCACCCACACCAGAAGTGTACTTGGTCGTGTAATTATTTCCGTACCTAACCTAATAGAATTGACCAAAAAATGTCTTAAAATCTCTTCTGCAAGGTGGTTTACAGGACGACAAGTTAATCTGCGGCTACGTTCCGCCGCCCATTCCGGCTGAGTGAAAACTCGAGAAAGTTTTTTTTGTTTCTGTTTTCTTTTACTTATGGTTATGAATGACTATGAGAAAAAAAATCAAACACAACTAAAATAGCTGTCAAAAATGAAATCCACCGACTAGGTGCGGGTGCGGGCGAGGCAGTTGTTGAGCTAAATACTCTCAGAAGTTGCTCTCTCTCTTAATGTTGCTTACTATTACTTTACTATACCTTTGCTATTTGTAGGTGGCAGGTGCAATGTTCAAGTGTGTACTTCAGAAGTACATTGTAATTGTAGTAGGTGAAGCTGGCTTAATAATAATGAGTAACTTTTGTTTATTCTTTGCAAACATGCAAGCACACACACTTTCCTTTTGCCGTAATGTGCGCGTTAATTCAAAATTTTCCAAGCACAAAACTTCAGATGCAGGATCACATGAATCAGAAGCTAAAGTCCCGTAAACAGTGCTATTTCTAAGCTTTTGTGATTGTGAGAAGTACTCTCCATATCCAACCACGTACTCTTAGATGAAATATGTCTTGCAAGAAAATAACACTCAAATGTATGGTTATAAATTAATTCTGAATAACAGTGTAACTTGTGACAAAAGGATATAGGTGTGCATTGTACTTATATAAGAAACAGCAATGCGTTAAGCACATTAATTTACTTTTTTTTATGGCATACCATCTTCAGTTAAGCATTTCACGAGTTCCTACATCCTTTTACAGTGTGGTATTACATACGGCACATTTTTGTTATGGCAATAAAAAATAAGCTCAATTTGATCACAAAATAAATTATTGGGGAACTTAGATTATAGCAATTTTTTGATAATTATTGTACTGGCAGGATTAAAGAATGACAGTATTCTTAAGCACCATATATTTCACCGTTAAAAAATATCTATGAATATAAAATATCCAACGAAAATGAATGAATGAAAAAAAAATCTATTTTTTTCTGACCATAAATTACAATTTTTAAGATTTGTAAATAATTAAAAGGCTTCGGAGAAGACATGATAATCATATTATAAAAAATAGAGCCAAATGCAACCATATAAGACTTTACATATTTTTTACAAACCGACTTCGAAACATTTTTTTTTTTATTTTGTGATGGATACACACTTTTTACTTAAAAATATTATTGTTGTATTTATGTAAGAACCCCTACTTGACATAGAAATACAACTTGCAATATTTACCGCCCCTGACTCCCTGCGACCAGTATGTAGGTATAATATAACAGGTACCTACTAAGTTAATGGAGCGCCAACTATAGAAGAAATTCGAACAGAACAATGCACATTGTACAACCTCCATGTGAACAATAAATGGTTCAGGATTGTTTGTTGGTCACAAAGTTTGTTATAGCTTCTTTGGCTTAAAATCCATTAGCCATTATATGGGAATCCATTATACGTATGCTTATTGCCCTCTGTTCAGTGTTCATGCACACCTTAAATGAGACATTTTTGCCAACTGAATTTTGTTACGTAGGTACTTATATTGTATGCATATTTTATGTTTCATAATTAATTATACCATGGGTATACAAGAAAAATATCGTCGTTTGAACGTAGCCTAACTGTTCGAAAAGCTTCTCAATTCATCAATAGGTACAATGGTGGTGCCCAATGGCCATGGTGTAGTGGTTAGAGCCGTTGCTTGTCAGAATAAAGATGGTGTGCCGGTATTGTACCACAGCCACCGCGGTGCGAGGGATAAGCGGCTCATCCACGACGGGTACACCGCCAATGCTCAGGAGCTCCTCCGTTTTAGTACCGCGATTGCAGATAGGTATAATGTCGATACCGGAAAGCAGTTCACCGAGTTTTGTTGGCTTGATGAAGAGATGAGGGCAGACACGCTCTCCCGGGCCGGTGCGTTACCTAGGTAACACCCTCCTTTGTTTTAAGCTAGTTTGTAAGTTAGTTAGGCGTATTTTAGGGGGTCTTTGGGAGGGGCCGGGCTCGAATGAGTGCTACCGAGACTTGACCGACGCTTATGGCCTCGCTCGAGTCCCGGCGGCACGTGTGCACCGTGTTGGCGACTGCCAGGCGCCCATCGACGCAATCGAGATGCTGACCAATCGAGAGAATGCTCATCACCCTGATTATAGGTAATTTAGGTTAAGTAGCGTAGGTAGTTTTAAGTAGTTTTAGGTAGTTTTAAGAAAAATCCAATAAAATAGAGTCCAAGTTTCTAGCAAGTTTTTTGGAAATGAAAAAACAGCGCAAAATACAAAATTGATAGATTTAAGGCCGAAAGGCAATGGTTATAATAAAGGATATACAGTCAAAATCGCTTACAACGACATCGGTTATAACGACCAAATTCTTAGGTCCCGGCTGAGCTCCATTATAATCCCATTAAATAACAAATCGTTTACAACGACATTGCTTACAACGACCGATTTTTACCTTTTTTTTAAATAAAATATTGGTTACAACGACTAAAATCGACGCAGCTGTTGGTGCGACAGCATTTTTTTTCTAAAACGGTAAACTGTTTATGTATCTGTTGCTGCGATGTATCTGTGTACATAGAATTTCAGACACATATGTTACAGAGCTCACCGTTTGTTGACATGTTATTGACAAAATTACTTTGTGGACATTTTTCTGTGTTACGAGTGGTCGTATAAGTTTCATTTTATTCTGTTCGCATATTATGCTCGTATGTATGTATAGGAAATGTGAAAAAATGGATCTCTACTTAAAAACAGATTAATTTACTTTGTAATCTGTACCTTGATATCGGTTACAGCGACCTATCGCTTATAACGACCAAATTCGATAGTTGCTTGAAGGTCGTTATAACCGATTTTGACTGTATGTAGTTAAGTTTAGAGTGCTCGTTCAGAGCCAGTAAGCTATAGATTAAGATAAATGTTCGTTTTAATTTAGATTTGATAATTTTTGTCTAGTATGTAAGTTAAAGAAAGAATTTAATAAAAAAGTCAAGAGTCATTGCTTGTGACCCGAGCGGCGTTGGTTCGAGCCCCGGCGCGGCGGCGGGAGACAGCAATACTCTGTCACCGACCATAACGTGAAACGAATTATATCAGAGTTTCTCCACCACCACACCAAAAAGGGTCTCTGCTTGGTATGGACAGGGATTGGTCTGAGTGCTCCAGGATTTGGAATGTCCTTAAAAAAAAAAAAAAAAAAAAAAAAACTTAGATACTCAATGGATCTACATGATATATTATGTATATCAAATGAATTTCTTTCGCTTTTGTAGAGTATTCTTTCGAAGTCAATAATGTGCATACAATACATACTACCTAGTATAATTAAAAACCAGTAAGACAATTATCTTCGACTATGCCGAAGCTCAAATACCCGGTACTATATTATTGTAAAATAAAAAAAATATTTTAGTATTAAAAAATTATATGTATGGGAGGTATGGGTACTTTTTATTCGACCAAGCTCATTTTTTGTCAAAAATTTTTAAATATTATTAAAACAATATGTGCAAAGTTTAAACTTGCTATCTTTACTGTAGCTATTTAAATTTAATTTTTAACATAAAAAGCTATATAAATCTGATATTTTTGTATGGGAGGTAGTAGTAGTTTTCATCCGATCTTGCTCATCTTCGAACTTAGCCTCAGTTTGGTGGATAAAAGCTTACATACCAAATTTCAAGGCGATAGCTCTTAAATTACGGCCGTAATCGTGCGGACAGACGGACAGACGGACAGACGGACAGACAGACGGACAGACAGACGGACAGACAGACGGACATCGCTAGATCGACTAAGAAAGTGATGCTGATCAATAATATATATAGTTTGTCATACCTACAACGCCTCCTTATGGGCGTTACAAATGGAATGACAAAATGAATATACCCTCACCACAGTGTGGTACCGGGTATAATTATGCAATATATGCATAGATTGGTCCCCGAATTAGAAGGATTTACTGCTTCGAAATAGAAAATAAGGAAGTACTTTATTTGAATATGAATTCATTCATTATCGATATTTCGAAAGCTTTATACTGAAATTACCTATGTCGAATTTCGATCTTTGTATGTATGTAGTATAAGCAAAATGATTAACGAAGTAGGTTAGTGACAAACAAATAGGAGCAAAAAAAAATAACAATCATCTGAAAAGTTGCCACAGAAAATAAATTAAGGGACTAACGATTAAGAATAATGAAAAATAACAAGTTAAACGTGTTATCATCGGCCTGGCCGATGCTTTGATATTACACCAACAAAATAAATGTCATGTTTTTTTTAATATGTAGATATCTGTCTTCGGCCCTTATTTACTATTTAAGAAAAAAGAAAATAAACCCATATGAGGTTAATATATAACTATAAATATACATTTTCAACGAACATTTTCACGAATTTCCAAAGTCGAATTATGTAGTTCACTGTACACACGGTCTGGGAGCTCGAGACCAGATTCAAAGTTGGAATTAACGCAGTATCCTAAGAAAGTTTTGTGATAGTTGATAAGTGCCAGTTGAAATTTGACTTCGCAGTATTTGTTTATAGATCACTATACTGGTATGGTTTAGGCACTTAAGTTTATAAAATTAGTTGGACGGGGTAAAGGACTTGCAACCAAAATGACGAAGTCGTTTAAGTAGGACTTAAATGCGGGATTGAATACATTTGTAGGAAATATTGCTATAAGTTAAAATGACAATAATCTATTACAAATTCATTTGTCTATGAACATTGTCTACATAATAAACACAGAGTGTCTATATACAAACCCTCAAAGCAATATGATACTTTATGGTTATGATTATGAAATAACCAAATTCGATACATATTTTCTCTTAGCAAATAAATCGATCCGCGGCTAGCGGCTAGCTCTCTATATACAATGATTTAGCCTTTTCTTAAAAATTCAGCAAGAGTACTTGAATTTGCTTCAAGGCCCTACAAATTTTCTTTGCTAATAAGTTAACACAATAGTCAGTTGCTATGATATCCTTCGCTAGGGGCAGGGACCTTGACGTGTGCGCAATTGTATAAGCGCCGGCCGGTGCGAAGGCTTAATGTTGCAATGACTCAATGGACTATGCTGTCGGAGGCAGTAGTCGTCTAAAGGGTCACCCATGACAGGCAGGCTGTTGAGGAGCAACTAAATAAGAACTGCCTATGGGGAGTAAACCGCATTATAAAATCTCGAATCCAATGTGTAACAGCATATATGCTGAGGGATGCGTGGCTAAGAGAGTGTTTAGTCGCTAATATGCGGACTCCGAATACCAGGCGATCTTCGGTTTTAAACCAGCCTTACTGTGCCGGATACTCGTGGGATCAATATTTCGAACCAAATAAATAAAAACTTACAGACTGATGCCTCTGTAATCGCATCAACCTCTGGCCTTGCTGTTGATCAACCAGAAGAGCAAACAGATCGTGCAGCCACTGGGCTCTCGATGGTCAACAACCCTTGTGCTATAGAGCACACGACCACAACTTCTCGGTGTCATGTGGACTCCATCCAAACATTAACGATTTTTAAAGATTTTTTGTATTTTCAGACATTGGAAAATCACCAACAACATCAAAAATCAAAGCTATATGGAAGAGATTGAGAACTCGAAGTAATTTAAAGATTCACAAAAAATGCGACCTCCACATTCTATGTTCCTGATAAATATGGGTATATGTAAGAACCTTGAATATTTACGTCTCTGTAATTAATCAATCAGCTTATTTACCGGTTTAGTTTGTCCATTTGCATTGGCGCTATTCTACGATACCCAGAGGCCCAGAGCATAGCTTCAATGAGGGCCGAGGCCTGTGCTAATGTCTCTATTACATACAGCCCAAATATGCAGCCCAAATTTGGAAAATCTGAATATTTATGTACACGACATTATAATAATACTTATTGAAATTAAGTATCTAAGAAAAACTGCGAAGTTTGACAGAACGAATGGAACTTTTTGTTTGTCATATATGTAGAAATATATCAATTCGTTTTAGCCATCATCAAATCTGATGGCCAATTCATAAAGAATGGATCTTTTTCTTAAAGCATCATTTTTAAATAATATAATAAATTTAAATGATTTTTAAATTAGTTATGTACGTACATAATATTCTTCCCTATATATATGAATTTATACACATTTCTAGAAGAATTATTTTTTAATTAACCTGATCGGTATGTATTTAAATTTATCTAGTGCTCACCATCCTTACGGCTTCCACATCTGTGCAACTTTTTGGGTAATTTAAATAAAACGTTTTGATCACTATTTCTATGGTAGTGATATAAGAAAATATTTTAACATAGGTATTAAGTTTTATAAATATGGAATAGTCTGAGTCAATTGTTCATATAATGCTACGGTTCGGTGCCTCCAACATTCTTATATACTCGTAGATCTTGTTTTTAAAGTATACGTTAAATCAAGAGCTTTTTTGTCTGCTATAGCCATAAAGCTGTATATTCAATCCAGGATACAATGTAGTAAACTCCAAAAGTTGGTCCCTACATCCTGCACACTAGTGGATTAAGCAAACAAAAGCGAAACGAAGCTGGTGTATGCTTTCTTGTAGAATGCCAATGCATACATACTACATGACAACCTGCTGCCTACCTCAACCAACTCCTCACCTGCTTTTAAGAGTGGGTACCTACCTACATTTGTACATCATGTTAATACATCATCTCCACGAAGAACAACAAAAGCAGTAGGGGAGATGATGAAGAGACAAGAAAAGCCTGCAAACAACTTAATTTTCGAAGTAAGAATGGAAAATTGCTAAGTCAACAATTGAATCCGAAGGTAGGTAGGTACTGCAAGAGCCATGCATGTTGTGGGAGGATGATGTTCGAGCGTTGCGAATTTAAACTTTTTGGCTGTCAGAATATAATTTTTTGTTTATTTTATATGCCCTAGGTATGTAAACCTTTTGATTATGAATTGTGGCAGCCGCAGCAGTTGAAGTAGCGCAGAATGTGGGTGACACTTTATGTATGTGCATGTGCACTTGCTAAAATGCCAAAAGTGACAAAAGGTATATAACGCACTCATCAGTATAATAATGCGTCATTATGAAATTAAATGCAATTAATTTAAGTGGCTTGCTGTGCGTTTTTATGCAAACATAATTATTTCGAGTTATTAGAAAATTAATTTTAATTGAAGAGTGTAGCGTATTATGTTGTGCGCTGTTTCGAGTGAGTAAGGTGACACAAATGCAAATTTGATTTCCTTTTAACGATGTGTGATGTTTGTTAGGTGTACCTACGTTTCCAATTACGTAACGCAATACGAAATGTTGTAATGTGAACGTGACACAGATGTCCCTATCTATTATAATGTAACATCAGTCTTGTTTGTTAAGAAAGCCTTCAGAGTTAGAATAAGGTCCCACGTAATTTCCGTATTCTTCTGCTTTTTATATAACAAGTGGAACCTTATTACTGAATTGACCGCGAGGCATGTGAACAAATAAACTTGAAGATATGTTAAATGATTGAGAAGAGCGTGTCAGTTTTCGAACTGAAGACATTTGAAGAAAGATTTCTTTGTTAATTGCCTATAAAGATTTTAGTTTTAATTATCGTCTTATTTGTTTTGTAAACAGATAAATGTTCCGGTATTGTTATCGCAAATTTTCTCGGTCGCTTCGAGGGAAAGATTCGTTCGTAAAATGTTTGTTACCGTCCCGAGTGGATACCACGACGAATATACACTTACAGTGAGCGTCAAAAGTAAGTGAATACCACTGCGGTGTTTTTTTGTCTTTGGAGTTTTTTTTTATTTCTGGAGAGTATTTTTTTGCTGAAGAAATGAAATATGGATTGTTATTGTGTTATTGTTATTTCATTATCAAACCTTTTACAGATTGTTGGTTTTGTAGACTTATTTCAATACCCTAAAGTAAAAACACAAAACATCACTGGTGTTAACTCACTTTTGAAGAATAACCTCGCTATAGACGTCGCCTATCACCTTAGAGTGCGCAACTGGAGGCAGTTGACGACACCCTCAGCTAACTGGAGAGAGGTACATATTTGATGAAGGCTATATTGAAAAAACTTACAATAATTTTTGTCATATTACATTTAAATTGGCTCCCACGACCAGACCAATTCATTGTATCGAGTACCGACTCGTTTTATTATAATGCTAATGGGAAAGAATATACCTAAAAAATAATGGTTGTCAATCCTTTGAATTTTCATTATTATCTTATAAGCTGTCAGCATGATATTAATGTTTTTGGATAACCATTTTCAAATTTAAACTTATGTGTTCCCTACGTCGCGTCATCTGCCAGGCATTTAAAAAAAAACTTGATCATTTCGGGTAGGTATTTGAAAAACACGACTTTGGGTCTACTTTTGATGACAAAAAATTTAACAAGTATCACTTCATATTTGCATATCGCAATCATTTTTTATACATAATACTAGCGGACCCGGCGAACTTCGTCTCGCCCCAATTTAACGCCTTCAGATAAACTCCAGAGTTATAATAAAACACAGATAGTTTAAATTTCCATGTGATTTATTTGAATGGAATCGAAATCAGTAGAGAGCAATGTGATAAACAATGGCCGCGTTCCATTGACCGCTAGACATCTAGCACGTAATATCCCTGATGGAGGAACGCTGGCGCTAGAGATCTAGCGGCAGCGGCAAAGTGACATTAGAACCAATTTGAATTCGTATTATTTCATCTTCATGAGAGTCAAAAAATGTATTTTGTGCCATCATGTCGCATATTTATTAATACACTATAATTTAAATAAACAAATACAATGTATTTTAATTACATAAAAGTTTGAATTCCCATTTTACACCAAATTAGAAATATTTGACTTCTGCACTTTCACTTTTATTTTGACAGTTCGTTATTTTTTTCAATCTAGCAGTTCATTTTGCGCTAGATTGAAAAATTACCCAGTAAAGGATATTTCACAAAATGTGTTAGAGATCTAGCGCAAATGCTGAAATGTCAGTTTTTTTTATATGGAGTTTGGCATGCCGCTAGTCATCAGACTTCCAACGATTGGCCTTGCGATTTATTGATTGTCATCGCAAAAGCCAATCGAACGTGGAACTGAATCCGCTTGAATTAGAATGGAAGATAAGTTAGAATAATCGCAATTCGTGCGATAAGGACTTCCTCTCCCTTGAATTTGCCCTTGATGATCGTTGCTTGAATCACATTGTTCATCAGTTTCTTGACGGACAACCGCGTACCGTTGCACAATTTCGGATGATTCAGATTCCGCAACATGATTATGATCGATCCGACCTTCAGCTGTAAATTATGCGGTGGAGTTCCTGGCACATCAAGCGAGTTCAAAAATTCCGTTGGGTAGTTGGTCGCTTCTTCCTCGTCGGTCACGCTGTCAACGGCCATTTGGAATTTGGCCATTGCCAAGCGCCAGCAGCTGTCTCGAGAATTCAGCAGCAGATGGGTCGTTCTGCAATGCGTCTCTCATGTTCGTGGTCAATTTCAACTTCTTGACATGCCGCCACAAAGGCGACGATTTCAGGCCGCATGCATCGGCAGCAGTTGATTTCGGGATGACGGGAATCGTTTGATGAAAATCTCCGGAGAGCAATAGCATAGCCCCACCAAATCGTCTCGAATCACCTCGTAACTCCTTCATCGTTCGGTCAATTGCCTCCGAAGCTCGTTTATGCGCCATCGTGCATTCATCCCAAATGATGATTTTCCATTCTCGCATCAATTTCGCTGTCGCCAAATTCTTGGTCATTGTGCACGTTGGCTTGCCAACCGTGAGAAGATTCAGAAGATGCAGTTCGACCGCAGTGGCAGCAATGCCAGAGCATGCAACAGCCAACGCAATTTGATATCTTGACCGAATTGTTGCCAGAATCAAAGAAAATGCAAAATTTCGTCGAAAAAATATTCAAATTTTTCGCGTTTTTCCGGAATTTTCTACTAACATTTTTCTATTTTTCCATTCGAAAAGCCATTCCGGAACAATTGCACACAAAATTTCATACAAAAAATCAATTTTCGATTTTTCCAATTTTCCGACTTTTCCGGAGGGTTTTCCCAAAATTTTCTTTCGTAAAAACCGTCTCCTGGCAATTACGAACAACTGAAAAAAAAGTTGAGCCAAATCGGCCCAGTTGTTTTTAAATTTCGATTTTTCCGTTTTCCCGACTTTTCTGGAGGGTTTTCCCAAAATTTTCTTTTAGAAGAACCTTCTCCTGGCAATTACGAACAACTGAAAAAAATGTTAGCCAAATCGGTCCAGCCGTTCTCAATTGATGAATTAATATTATGCATTTTTGCCACCATTTTTATTTTTATATATTTATATTATAGATTTACCCTTACTGACTCTGTAACGCTTCCTTCTTTTCATATATTTTTATTATATTAATTAAAAGTTGGCGGTGGGTATTTGAATAAATTTTCAAAATTTGAGTTTTCTCATTACTCAAATTCCCACCGCCTACTTTTCATATATTTAAATTTTCTTCATGGTTCAAACGTTCAAACAATAAAACTGATGCTCGGCAAGGAAATTGGCAAATAAGCCCAAACCCTTTGCCATAGAAAGCTGAAATTTTGCACAGAGGTTCTCTTTAAATTTTGTGAAATTTTGCTTTGCGCCGAGTTATTGATCCCAATTTGTACATTGATAAAGCTTAGTACGCTGCTCGAGCTAAATTTTAACACCCATACAAAATTCTCCCCAAAATTTTGCTGAGCGAAAATTCATTTCAGACTGTACTGCATGTACCTAAATCATTTAAGGCAATACTTCGCAACGTATTTTTAGATAACTGATCTACTATAAGTGCTCTCAAGTACTTTCATAGGAAGGTTTCCTTCGTGATATTTAAAATCCTGAGGGCTGCGCGAGCGTAAACATATATATTTTCATATATACTCATAGGGCCTTACCAATAAAATCATTTTTAATCTTCAACTTAAATATTTTGATAGTCACAATAGATAATTTTATATGGACATTTTCGCCATTGTGACTTCGTAAAAGTTTTTCCGGACTCTAATAATGATTATAGGTGTCGCGGATAGCCATTAAATCGGGACGTTTTCCATTCAACCGATGTGTTTAAGTATCCTGTGATTAAGTTAATAATTGGAACTGCAGCATTTGCATGATTACCTTAGCTTACATACTTAAAATTAAATACTCTATTATTTAAATCAGTCATTCTGTAACGAAATGCAAAAAAGACACTAAGAAACTGCTGCACCTGCATAATACCTCATGAATACAGAATATCTAAAGTAACCATATATATGTAGGTACCATCAAGTGCGATTAAGCAAAAGCGACCTCTTTAATTGTTGACATATTAAACGAGGCACAGGCAGACGCAGAGCATCAGATACACAATCCTTGTACACTTCATGATGAACAATTGACCGCAAACGGCGCCACTTTATTTCGTTTTCATTCGAATTGATTTCATTCTATATGCACATTCGTTGTATAAATACGAGTACGTAAGAGTCCGTGCTATTTAACTCTTAAATGAAAAATAATTAACGTTTAAATTAACATAGCAATTTATGGCAAAATTAAAAATTACTATAATTGAAAAAAGAATCGTGAAAAGTGTACAAAAACAAAAAGATTGGTAGGTATATATCCTCTTG
Organism: Cheilosia scutellata; assembly: GCA_955612985.1. Taxonomy (NCBI): domain Eukaryota; kingdom Metazoa; phylum Arthropoda; class Insecta; order Diptera; family Syrphidae; genus Cheilosia; species Cheilosia scutellata. The sequence continues at coordinate 126,218,284 of OY015312.1, forward strand.
GAATTTATTTTTCAATTGGCTGCAACTATACGAGCTTACTCTAATTATTATCGTTATTAATGTAGTAAACTGATAGTTCCGTAAATTTTCATGGACTAACATATATGTACACCTACTTTCTTATCGGCTGAAAATGTGACTTAAAATATCCAAAAATAAAGGATTTTATAATCTGTACCAAATTAAATTATACCATACATTTCTTAACAAGTCGTGCATCTTCTATCTTATATAATTCCTTCGGTGTGAAACTCGATGACGTTGTAATTCGATAAACGGGCCGTTTTCCGTTTCCGTTTTCCTTGACTCTTTTATGTTTTGTTGCTGTATTTTAGACAGAAAGAAAATTCCGGAAAATCGATATGTTCGCATTTTTCGCATTTTAAGATAGGTGGCGGTGTTAACATCATTTGGTTTTTAGTAATTACTCCCTATATACGTTTAATAGCATCTTTATTTTATTATTCACATTTCATACAAAGTTTGCCTCGAGGTAGGCCTAATGATTCAGCTCTGTCATGGTTCAAACAACATACTAAAAACAAACTCCAGGAATCGTATCGTTTGTATTTTTTTTTTACTTTCTGGCAAAAACGAATGGTAGCGGATTGCAGCTGGATTAAAAGGTTTTTTCAGAATTTGAAAAATTAAAAAAAAAAAAAAAAAAAACAGTTTGAATGCAAAATTGAGAAATTTGTTACATTTAACGTGGGCACCGACATCTACGTTGTTGATTTTTTTAATTTAAGATACATTTTCTTGAGATATCTACATCTCTCATACATAAAATAGCTATTGCCAGGTTATATTTTCTCTAAATACAGTCTCTCCTCCTTCCCCGTTGAAAAGTAGTTGTTTTTGTTTTTGCTAATTTCAGTTACTTAGGACTAACGTAAATCTGCTGGAGTTGGAAACTCCCGGAACCCTGTGTGATGCAGATAAAACTCATTTACCACCCTCAGTGACAGAGTCACGATGTTCCAATTTGTTCCTTAATGTGGCTTATTTAGTGCTTAGCTCTGATTGTGACCATTTTTTAAGGCTATTAGAGTAAAAGCTCTTAGAAGGAACAATGACCATTTACCATTAATGTGTAAAGTCCTATTAAAGTAGTTTATAGGATTATAGAGGCTGTGAGTAAAAGGGAATGCATCACATTTATTTGCCAATGAAATTTTGCCGTTCTGTATTTTAATTCCATTAAAATTCACTCTCCTATCGTCTGTTGATTTAAATACGTATTTAAATTGATCAATATAAGGTATACATACATACCTACTTCTTTTTAAAGGCACAATTTGCATACGATTTAAAAAGTGTAAATATATTTTTTCGCGGTAATTTTATATCTAATATTTACAAACGCAATATTCATAGGAATATGGGGTGCAACGCCTCCAGTAAGGCCGGATTAATTTAAATTTGCTGAAATATAAATTTCTATCGATAGGTAGTGCAGAGGATTGTTGAGGAGGAAAGTAGTTAGCTTTCTGAAATGTGCTCCCAACAGGTAAAGCATAAAAGCAACATAGACAAGCAAGTAAATCGCATTTTGCATGAGAATTTGTGTGTAGATCGAAGGGCACATAATGCACTTACAGTTGGGTACATATAGGTACGGATAGCTCCCAAAAGCCACCCATAAGAACATAATGTAATGTAGGTTGAAGCAATAACTTCTGTCTAGATAGAAGCCCATTATATATAATAGAGGTTCGGTGATGCCAGAAAATAAATCAATCATCCAGGAGCAAAATTCACCCTTTAAAAATATGCTCATAATATCCACTTTTCGAATTCTTCAACATTTTATATACTTCAGGCTCAAAAATTCTCTGTATTTGTTATTTTGACCATTTTTTACTTTTTATTTATGCATAATTGTATCGCGTATAGAAAGCTTTAACAGTTGATTGCCAGCAAGTTCGATCAATTTGGCTTAATAAAATTTATTCCTGAATTTACAATACCATGGAAAACGTTTTCCGAAAATAAATATTTTAATATCTCTTCCATTTTCCACAATTAAATGACGAAGAGCAACGCAAAATAATGTAAAGAGCTCACGGCGCTGTTCATTGCATTTCCATTTACAAATTCAATTTTAAAATTCATACACGGAGGGCTCCCTACAAAATAAAAAGAAATTTGATTATAAATTCCTTTCAGTATTACGGGAGTAAAAAAATAGTACATAATATTTTTTTGTCTTCCCCTTGCGCACATTTTGGTATGACACCTTTGAGAATTAAAGCAAAAATCGAAGCAACCAGTATAATTTGTTTTTTTTTTTTTTGTGTCGAATAAATATTCTTTTTTGGAATATTCATCTCCTAAGAATAGCTTAAAGATTCATTAGTATATCTCAAGCTGAATAGTGTTTTAATCGGGATGGAAACAAAGAACTTCATGAAATATTACAGGGCTTCTACAATTTGTACGTACCATTTGAGAAATTATTTTATAAATAAATAATGCCAAATGCAAATGATTTGGCGTATTCCTTAAAAACAAAATTATGCAATCCCAAAATGTCTTGCCAAATTTGCAAAGCATTTCCAGAACCACTTGCCTCGCATAATTATTTAACGAGATTTAATGGTATCCGTTTGCGTTCGCAATTGTTGGTCCTTTTCCATGGGTGTTTTATACCCGCTAAGCAGTTGATTTAAATTTTAATTAAACAATTACTATGGGTTGTGTCTGCGTTCATTGACATTACATTCCAGTCTGTTGAATAACATTAGCATGTCCGATTTGGTAGATATATGTATATATCTATGTATTATATTTGTTCTTCTTTCTGTGTGACAAAGAAGATTCGAAATAAGACAGTTCTTTATGTGTCTCTTTTGAAATTAGCAGACGAATTAAATTATTCTAGCATTGCAGGTTGCAGGCGCAATAGCTAATGGTTTAATGCGTTAGAATGCTTTTGAAACACGACACTCTTGGGTACCGCACATTAAATTGAAATTCGCCCCAAATGAGATGGTTGCGAAATGCAGGCTTTGGTCCTTTTGGGCAATATGTACTCGTATATGGATCTGTTGCGCTCAAAACGTTTATAAGTTTTGTGACTCCCTGTATGAAAATCATATATAGATAGGTTCGGTATCAATCGGGCAAATAATGTGGATAGATCTGATATAGTGCTCAAGCGATGTTCCTGTAATGAAAATATAGGGGCCATATTTGTTGAAATTGTATTTTGCTTGGGATTTATAGATGGCTGCATTTTAATTAACTAAAAGAGTAAAAATAATGCGCGGTAATTATAATCGTTTTTACTGTCTTTAAACTAACAATGGCACAATTGTCCATATACAATTTTCTGAAGGTTATAGAAATGGTTTTTAGTAAGACCCAATTTGAAATGTTTAGAAAATTTGAAGGTAATTCTTATGCAATCGATATTAGTTTTTTAACAGTATGATCATCACACTGCCATCACATGAAATAAAATCTAATCTAATCTAATCTAATTTAATTTAGGCGTTTTGAAAATTGGTACCTATGATTGATATAAGTAGTTATGGACTAGTGAGTACGCTTTCTGTTTCACACACGACACTGCTTATAATGCACTCTTGTTTAGATTTAACAACAAAATGCTCAACACAATTTCATTAAAATTTAATTTTATTTTATAATTTAAGTCGACAATCTGCTGAAAAGAATTCATCATTATAATAAGTTTGTTAAAACTCTTAATTTTTGTTGTTAAAATCAATAAACTATTGGAGAGTTAGAGCTGTGTAATAGACATAACTCCAATAGACTTCTAATTCTCAGCTCCTACGAGTGACTGAGAAATTTTTAATACCTACGCACGAGAAGAACAGATCATGACAATAAAAACTGCAACTGGCAGATGAATTTTAGGAAGTTCCATTTATATTAACAATGATGATGAGTTCGCAGAAAACACAAAAACATTCTATACATTTAACTGCAATTCCCAGTTTCTACAACATTATTTAAGTCAGTATTTATCATTTTGTTAGAATAACCAAAAGAACACACGTATGCCAACATCAAAATAACAACAACGAATTAAAGTTTGGAACGTTTTCGAAGAATAATAAGTAAAAATATATTATGTCTAAAAAGGGTGCAAAAATAGCTGTATGTATGGATTTGAATATTCAGTAAAGAGGGTAGGTACATAAGTTAGTTTTGTTTAAATATATTCTTCCCCATTGAAAATAGCGAGCAGTTCCATTGCACCTATCATTAAGTGAGTACACAACATGCCAAACACGACATACGCATGCCAGTCTGACGTCACGATAATTACTCGGCATATTGTAGAATATGTCACACGGCATGCACGTTTTGTTTCAAAGTTGGCATATTCGTATGTCGACGGTGACTGGCATGTGATTTTTTTTGATTTGTTGACATACGATTTTTCCCAATTTTTTTTTTTTTTTTTTTTTTTTCGGTGAAAACGTGCATTTTGTGTTAAAAAAATTAAATTCACCCAAACTATTTAAAAACAAAGCAAACAAAACAAAATACGTTCCATCGACATGCACGTTTTTCAGTAGGATATGTCGTGTGGCAAATTTACATGCCATTCTGAGTCGGACATATGGGTGACAGACGCATGCCAAAATAATATGTTAGCGTCATACACCCTTTTATGACATATTCTGACGTCAGACTGGCATCCCAAGTAGCATTCGAATACACATTTTAGGCCTGATGACGTTCTGGTGTCAATTCGTGATCCCATTTAGGAACTTATGTTTCGAAACAACGAAGTCACAGATTGCTTTTCGTTTCGGAAGTGGCGCAACACAAAGTAGGAATTGTTTTTGACGCAAATCCTATATACCATTTGAACACACAATTTCAGCCCAAAGTGTCAAGTATTGTGCCTAAGTAACATTTGTCAACACAAATTGGGAAAAATGCCTTATTAATATTTAATTCTGTTATTGTGTATGTATACCATATAATTGTGATGTTATGATATGTCATTGATTTTGTGTAGGTATCTCTGTTATTGTATCTACCAAAATAATATACTGACTGGATAAAATATTAAATAGAGAAAACAACTATGGAAATTATATGGGGAACATCATTTTGCCTTGGAATGTTACTATTGTACTTCGAAAAAAACCTTGTTCCTGACAAAATAATATATATTTAATCAAAAATCTATCCTATAATTATTTAAGCTATTTTAAATGCTGATAAAAAGCATTATAAATTCAGTGTAAAATAAATCCACGATATCTATATAGACATAATATAACATTTTGCTCTATTGAACTACACCATATCTACCAAAAGTGTAAATTTAAAATTTCTTACTTTCCATTTGCAATTTTTTTACAATTACAAAATGGATACCTAACAAAATCCTATTTGGGAATAGTGGTTACAGTAAAAAATGCCCAATAAGGAATTTGGTCTTTTTTGTGTAGTTAATGTTTCTTGTTGAGTATTGTGGCTAATATGCGTGCCAAAAACATCGCAATTGAGAATTGCGTTTAATTTGCGTTGACTAGAAGTTTCTATTTAGGAATATGTTCTTATTTGCATGCTTAATGTTTATTTTTGGGAATTGTGGTTTTTATGCGTTCTAAAAACTTCCCAATTGTCAAACGCGTTAAATTTGTGTTGAAAAGAAGTTCCTATTTAGGCATTTGTACTTATTTGCGTGCAAAAAAAGCAAAACGTCAGGCAGTGTTTAATTTATTTATATTAAGTTTTGTACATCCAATTCTTTTTTCACTTTTCGATAAAAGGGTGTATGTAGTTTTTTAAATGGCATATGAATCCTTTTATGATCCTACTTAACTTTATAGGACATATTTTGATGTATAAGTTTGTTCAACCAATTACAAAATAGTACGGATGTGTTACGATATGTACCTACGATATGTATGTTGACATAAGAATTCTTGGGCATAGTTTCGTCGCTGTGTGTAAAAAAAAACTTAACAAAAACTGGTACACTGCTACTTTATAGGAATTGGGTGCGCGAACACACACCTTCACACATTATACACACTGCGGACAAAATGTTTCAAGGAAGAAACAATTTTGTCACAATAACGCATCTGCGTCGATATAAAATTCCTAGATAAGAATATTCCTAATTGAGAAATGTTACCAAGCATGTTTCTAAAATGTTACTTGTTCGGAATATTTTCTGTTAACAAAACCGACTTAATGACGTCGCGCATGACACATGACACATGAAGTCGCTAAATGCTCCTTGGCAGTGATGCCATATCAGCATTTTTAATGCTATATCTAGCATTTTCGGAATCTTGAAAGCGTTTTTGTAATCGAGAAAAATGCTAAATGCTTTTTTAGCATTTTTTAAATTTTTCTCATTTTTAAATGTTTGTTTTCTTTTTATTGAAATGTTGGACAGAAGTCATCCTATGCTGAGGTACAGTGTAGTGCAATGAGTATTCAATGCTTCTATTATTTTTCGAGCTATTGAAATGCGAGATGTGTGTTGTAGTCCCAGTGTATGGAAAGTGTTTGTTGGTAAAAACTTAAAGCTTGTAATAAGTTGACATTTGAAGTTCTTTTAAACAAATTTCGTTTACACTGAGTTCATCTGGGGATTCGGGATCCCAGGTCCCAGGCGATGCATGTGTTGTGTGAAATGGTTGACGCCGCGGCAAATGTCGATATAAGACTCGCTGGTGATTTGCCAAACCTCACCCGAATAAATAAAATGGGAACATCTATTGGAATATTATTCAAATTGAGGAACGATAAGGTTCTGGTGGTAAACAGGATTACGTGAAATATCGGAACAGATTAGCTTCTTTGAAAAAGTTGCTCCTTGGTGACACAAAGGTATACATTTTTAATATAATACTGCGTATTTGTTTGTGTTCACTTAATCTTAAAGTAGGTTAAAAAAAAATACAAACGCCATTTTATGTTTTTTCTATTCAAATAAAATCTAACCACAAATTTTTAAAATTTGGTTTGGCCTCTACTCCAGAAATGCGTTTCGCCCCGATGTAGTATGGGTGGGCTCATCAGTATACGACCACCACATCTGATCTAGGCGCACTGTTTGCTCGATTTTCACCGTGACTATAATGATTTCCCAATCAAACAGTTACTATGAATCATACCTCAAGACGAATCTTTGGTTCAAAGACAATCGCTGATACCACGTTTGCGATACACTCATCTAGGAGAACTCGTTCGCCCAGTAGTTGGCTGGGAACTATTTTAATTTAAAATTATGAACCACAATGACATGTCGCGCTGTCAAATATATCTAGCTACACAAATATCTCTCATAATCTCTCATAATTTAATTAAGGAAACGTGTGGTCTAGGGTCTCATGCTCTCAGTGGAAAAATGGAGATGTATTTTAAATATGTACTTAGTACTTAGATGGCGTTACAGACCGGGATGGACCTACCTACCTCCTACCTAACTAATATGACTCGCGTCGCTTTCCCATTTTTAAAAGAGAAAGATTTAAGAAAACATTTAAATTTTCACAATCGAAAACGGTTAGTTACCGACCCATTTCCACCTTTTGAATTATGTATTTCCGCATATCGAAGAATTCGTATAAAATTTGTTTGAAAGACTGATGATGATGAAATATATCTTTTTTTCGGATAGCATTTCTTTTATTTAGCTTCATACATTTTAGCATTTTTTTGTTTGCTATTTAGCATTTTGATTTTTAAAATTCTGGCAACACTGCTCCTTGGGATGCGTATGTCGTGTTTGGCATGTCGTGTACTCGTAGCTTTACTCAATCAATTTTAGATATAATTTTTTTAGGCATATCTATTTTAAATATAGGTATACGTATACTGAATGATTCAAATAATGCAACAATTAAGGCAGGAGTTAATGCGCCTTAATCTTACCATGCCAACATAGACATAAACATTGGGAAACCCATTTTATGCTTGATTTAGCAGGAATAGCTAATTAAATCAGTGTAGTGGAGTGAAATGTATTTTATTGCTCAACTGAATGGATGAAATATGCGCATACCTAACCAATACCCGCTTCGATGGGTTTCTTTGTTGTCTTTTAAGAGTTTCTATGGAATGTGTACTTGATCCAGATACCGACTAAAAATATAATACATATTGCGTTTGTTTAAAATTGCTGCTATGGCGAAAGTTGCACCGAAAAGGCAGATTTCTGATTAGGTAGTACACGGCATGTAGTAAGCCACATATACGTATGTAGTTATTCCTCTTTTTCCTGCCTTGCAGAAATGCCCATATCTTCGTTTCATTTGGATGGCGCTAATAACACCTTTTTTGGTTCTAAGATTCATGCCTTCAGAGGTAAAATAGTCTATTCTAAACTAATAATAGATTCATTCATTGGTAAATGAATTGAGTCATGATCAGATCACCCTTAGAGTGGGTATGTTAAATGGTAACCTTACAATGTATTTTATTTCGACAGAGTTTTGTAACTTTTCTCTTGCATGAATTAAGGACAAACACTTTGAAACGTTTCAATCTGTGAACATTTTCTTGGAATCAATTTCCAAAATTTTTCTGTATGTTAAGGCATTCTGTCTGTGAAATACTTCAATTTTGTTTCGTGTTCTATACCTACATCGCTTTAAGCTAGATGCTAAACTTAACAAATTTCAGACGAACTAGCAATAATCGACAACGTTTTGTGCGATCCTGTCGTGCCCTTATTTTTTTTAGTCCAGTTCATACGTTCTCCCCACGATTACGATTTTGCTCCCATAAAGTTAGAATAAACAAATTCCCTAAAAGGAGGGTAATTATAAAATGTACTTTTATGTATATGCTATGCATACTACATATGGTAGGTACTTAACTTAAGCGTTGTAATCGGTACTACACCGCAGCTATGATTTTGGGTATGTACCCTAAGTATCAAGAATGAAACGCATATTCACATAATAAATAATATTATCATGTTTCGCTATGTTATGTTCGGTTGCTTTAGCGGTTTCGGTACGAACCCTTTTAATAGGCGGTAATAGTGTTGGGAAACATATTTTTAATTGAAATTTCCAACAAGCTGTGCAACATTTACAAACACATATAAACTGCTCTAATTTTATTACCGTCACTCAGTATTTTTTTTTTTTTTTTTTGGTTTTATTTTATGTATGTCATCCTCTCCATTTTAAAAACATCTATCGGATGGATGCTCTGCTGGAGGGGTTGATAAGCGGTCAGTGGAAAATTTAAAACAATACAAAGGAAACAATGGAAACTCAAAATGATTTTATTTATCCCTTTGGTGCTATTTCACACTGGAAGCAGTAAGGATCAAGTTTTTTTTTTGGTTGGTAGAATAATAATAAACAGCAACTGTCTGATGTTTTTTTTTTGTTCCTTTATAATTGGAATGGGGATTTGTGTTTCCAAATTAACTTTTTTTTTTAACACAGTTCTAGAAAATGTTTTAACGAGTCCATAAAAGAATTACTATTATTTGTCTCTTTATTATATTTGTTTCAGTTTTCTTGTTTTGTTTTCGACTTAATTTTTCAAAGTCATGATTTTAGGTCCTGCGATTGAGTATAAGTAAATGAAGTGGGGAACTGATAATGTAAGTTCTTAATGTGACCGTTATAAAGTTATTAAACAGAGAAATATCATTAAAGGAGGGAAAGATATTTTTAATCTGCTTTAGAAATTTGTTTTAAGACATTAGAAATGGGATGACACAGATTCTGTGAGTTGAGCAGTTTTGAGATTCGAATGAGCTTATTTTCGGCAATGGAGAAAGGCTAAATCTATATCTACATCTATATCTATATACATATATAAAAATGGTGGCAAAAATGTATAGTAATTCATCAATTGGGAACGGCTGGACCGATTTGGCTTAAATTTCTTTTCAGTTGTTCGTAATTGCCAGGAGAAGGTTCTTCTAAAAGAAAATTCTGGGAAATCCCTCCGAAAAAGTCGGGAAATTGGAGAAAACGAAAATTGAGAACGGCTGGACCGATTTGGCTAAACAATTTTTTCATTTATTCGTAATTGCCAGGAAAAGATTTTTACGAAAGAAAATTTTGGGAAAAAAATCGAAAATTGATTTTTTTTCCTATGGAATTTTGTATGCAATTGTTCCGGAATGCATTTTATCGCATGATTTGATGATTTTGGACGATGTAAAGGTGGAAAATTTCAGATATATAATTGTGAAATTCATTGTGATAAAAGACGTTTTGCGTGCATTTTGGGTGGAGAAGTTAACCTGCTGGCGCTTGGCAATGGCCAAATTCCCGTTGATACTTTGACTGGATTGATATCCATATGAAGGAGGAACTCATCACCAAAGTGTTCCCCGGCATTGCACAAAATTATAAAAATCTCGTTTGGAATAGCGAACGGGCAATACTAGCAGCGAAGAATAAGGACGTCGATAGCTTGAATTTCATTATTCAAAGTCAATTCTGGAGAACTGCATTCGTATCGTACAATTCCGTTGTCAGAATGACCGACGAGGATGAAGCGACCAACTATCCAACAGAATTTTTGAACTCGCTTGATGTGCCAGGAACTTCAGCGCATAATTTACAGCTGAAGGTGGGATCGATCATAATCATGTTGCGGAATCTGAATCATCCGAAATTTTGCAACGGTACGCGGTTGTCCATCAAGAAACTAATGAACAATGTGATTTAAGCGACGGTCATCAAGGGCAAATTCAAAGGAGAGGAAGTCCTTATCCCACGAATTCCGGTTATTCCAACTGATCTTCCATTCCAATTCAAGCGCATTCAGTTCCCCTTTCGATTGACTTTTGTGATGACAATCAATAAATAGAGGCCAATCGTTGGAATTCTGTGGAATTAATCTCGAATTTCCCTGTTTTCCGAACGGTCAGCTGTACGTTGCTATTCGCGAGTTGGCAAACTGTCTTCCGAGTTTTTGCGCCGGAAAACAAATAAACCACATTGAAATTTGTACTATCTGTGTTTTATTATCACTCTGGAGTCTGGAGTTTATCTGAAGGCGTTAAAGTGGGGCGAGACGAAGTTCGCCGGGTCCGCTAGTGCATTATAAATAATTAGAGTATTTACTTTTAACATAAAATAAAGTAGGTAATGTGCTACTTAAAGGGAAATATTAAAATTTGAAAGATCTTAAGAATACAAAATAAGTAGATACCTACTTATAAGTAGCAATCCTATATTCATCTCAATATTTTTATAAAACTCTCAGCATTGACCTATAAGAAGCATTACGAAACCGCAGAAATGCGCATGCGAGTTTCTTAATTTTGCTTAATAGTGTGTAGGGCTAATTTACTAGACTTGCAGAAAGTTTGTTTTATTGAACATCTATCTCAGAAAAGAAGAGTAAAATTGACAAATGACCAGGTTTAACTATATTGATTCCCATATTTTTGACCAGGGAAGTTAGTTTGAAAGTCTGCAAGCACGCAGCACAGTTTCGAAGACGTACACCAAATATGCCAGCTTATACCGTTTTATCACAAATGGTTGCGTACTTCCGGGCTAAGTTCCCCTTACATATACTTCTAAACTTCTGTATGTAAATATAGTGGGGATAAATCGTAGGGACCATATTTATATTCTCAGTAGTGAGCGAAAAAGTCATGGCAGAAGAACGAACGATTTTAATTGCTTAGATAATAATATTCAATACAGAGTCAAATCCTAAATTCAATACTTCACACTTGCGAGTCGAAATCATTACCAACATGTTTCTATACTTATTTATAATATCTCGTTACTTAATTACATATTTATGTTCAATTTGAGTGTTCTAATATTTTTTTTTTATTATTTTCACCTTTAATTGCTTTGTAGTTAGGAATGTTCAAAAGGAAGTCATTCCCTTCATTGCGAAATGCTCATGCCTTCGTTAAACAGTGAAAGTTTTCGAAAACTTTTCAGGTAATTACAAAACCTTTTATAAACAGGGGAAAGAGCGAACACAGAGTTAATTGATATTGCTACTCGAATTGCATGCGCTATGGTATTTGAATGTGGTTTGGTTATATGTTGATTTCATTATATTGTGTTTAGTGTTTACTTGTAGAACCACTGTTTGCTAATCCAGTTTTGTCTATCTGGATTTTGAAATGCGAATATTCTATATACATATATGTTGTGAAATATAACCCTTTCTTCATCTTCGAACAGTGACTTGAAGGCTATTGTAAGACTCGAAACGCATTCTGTAAATGACTACCTAAAAGTCATCGGACCTTTGGAGATGTTTTATATCCTGGTTAGATCACTCGCACCAGTAGTGAAAAATCTATTTGAGGCAATTATGTCCACATTCGTAGTGCGGGTAGTCCGTCCTTTTATTAAACTAATACCAAATAATACAAATACTAATCATAATAAATATAATTTACCCTTACTGACTCCGTAAGTATAATCTAATGTATTCGCCCAGGAGTGCACTGAAGGAGATTGGTCAAAATTGGACAAAGGGGCGTGGCACCACTCATACAAAAAACATTCAAAATCTTATATCTCGAAAACTGCCGCATCGATTGAGCTCAAACTTACAGATAATCTTAGTTATTGGAACAGGAGTGCACCTACGAAGGTTGGTCAAAATTGGACAAAGGGACGCGGCACCATCCAATCTAAAAAAAAATTCAAAATCTTATACTATCTCGAAAACCACCGAATCGATAGAGCTCAAACTTACAGATGATCTTAGTTATTGGCCCAGGAGTTCACATTATGAAGGTTAGTCAAAATTGGACAAAGGGGCGTGGCACAGCCCATACAAGAAACCTCTGTGGGTATTTAAAAAAATTTTCAAAATTTCAAAATTTGAGTTCTCTCATTATTTAAATACCCACCGCGGCCACCGCCTACTTTTCAGCACATATTTAAATGTTGTTCATGGTTCAAACGTTCAAACTTAATGAAAATGATGCTCAGCAAGTGTTTTCAAGACAAAATTGGCAAATAAGCCCAAATCATTTGCCCTAGAAAACTGAAATTTTGCACAGAGGTTCCCTTTAAAATGTATATTTCGAAATTCAACCCTTAAAAGAAATGAAGAAAACAAATTCCTCGGATTTTGGAAATCTAGCTTTGGGTCCGAGTTTTTGCAAATGATCCCAATGAGGCCTTTTTAATAAGTCACGAACCGTTCGTCGTATTAATTTGAAATTTTGAAGTAAAAGATAAGTAGGTACCTAGTCATAAATCTAAATCAATACATACAAAAAAAAAAACTTGACATCATTTTTAGGCAATATTTCGCTGCGTATTTTTAGATCACTGAAGGTATACTATCTGGTACTTTAATAGGAAGGTTTCTCTCGCGATATTTGAATAAAAAACAGGAGACTAACTGATTGTAAAAGATTCACTATTTTCAAAATCCTGATGGCTGCGCGACAATGGCAACACTTCTAATAAAAGAATACATATGTATATCACTTTTGTAAGCCTGGAATCTGTTCTTGAATATTATTTTTAAAACAAGTTATTTCTGTTAACAGTTTTTGAAAAAAACAATTTCAAACTTGAAATTTAAGGACAAAAATTGGGGTGAGTACAATAATTTTGGCGATGAAAACTAATGATGGATTTATGTAGAGGAGTTAAATACAAGCACTTTTTGCTATTGGAGGGGGGGTCTATCTAGCTCTGTTTAGGAGGGAGGGGTAATTAAAAAAAAAATACTTAAAATCATTCGGACCGGATGCTTTTACTGATTACCGTGGTTTAGTTTAGTTAAAAGTGCCTACCACTCTACCAGCTATAGGACACCCCAACACATAGGCCCATTTTTGATACCACGGACGGATCATTGGATACAGATGGTATTCGAAAATATTGACTTAATCGGTTATACATAATTTTCTAAATATAGAAATACAAAACAGTTTTACTGCTGCGGTTTTACAATGACTACGTATATGAGTTCCGCGCTGCATCATCTTTCGATGCTCACGCTCACCTAGGGTTTGTTTTCATAATATCTTAGTAGGTATACGGCAACGGGACGCCCGTCTGTGTACTCTTTCTCATCTTGTTAGGAAGAACAAAAAATGCAGAATCAAAACAATCAGATCACTAACTGACAATATTTTTGTGGGTTTTTGTCAACTACTCCTCCTTAAGTCTTCTTTATACGACATTATTAACCCGGTCAATGCCAACTATTACCCAATTCAGCCCATATGGCTCGATATTAGCAGTTATATTGTATGGAATGTATGGTGTATCTTATTTACAACCGCCATCTCCTATGACCATGAAATATTTTTAGATGCCAATTGGAAAAAGAGCAAAGCAACAATATACCTAGTGCTAAACGATGCGGTAACACTTGTGTAAAACGATACCGAAAAGGCAGACAGAAAATGTGGGTAAATACGAGTAATATGAATTGAGATATAGGAACAGTGAGCAATATTATGTATTAGCATTTCTTTAGCGGAAATACGAATTTGTTGCTGAAGCACAAAAAAAGCAACGTTTGACTTAGCACTTTGTTCCGCTGTGTATAACTAAATGAGTCACAAAAGACAGGTATCTCTATCTATACCGGCATAATAGCCAAGTGATTCATCATGTTGAAGCGGAAAACTCAAGGTTTAATACGTAAACCTTATCGATATTGAAGTTTGAAGAAGGAATAAAATTTGGTAGGTACTTATAAAAAAAAAAAAGAAGATGTTGCGAAGTAAGAACGGCGCGCGTAAGGGATATCGACAGAGTGTGTGTTTTATTCAAAATTAATATCTAAGGTGGGCGGTAGAAGGAGTACAAGTCGAAAATTGCAATTTTTCAGGAGAGAGAAAAAACTTAATAAAACTTTTAATCTTTGATATTTTTTTTTGAATCAAATTGTGAATTTCTATTTTTACATCGAACACAAAAATAGAAAACTTATTTTTGTATTATTTGCAGTAAATAAGGAAAATAAGGTGACTTGTACTTATTTGACCATTAACATTTTGATCGAAAAGTGACTTATGCTGGTAAAATCAATAAACAATTTATAACAACATAAATACAAAAAAATTGTATTTCTACACCTAAGTGGGTATTTATAAGGAAAAAAATAATACTGGAATAAGTACATTAGGTGTACTCACCAGAATTGTGAAATTGTATTTTACTTCATGAACACACTTTTTCTAATCTCTGTAGCAACACTGACATTATTTGCGAACTTGTACATTTTACTCGGTTGTATATTTTTCTGTTACTAAAGGTTTGGGGTATAATACGTATAGTAGGTAAATGTGTAAAAGTGTACCAATATTTTGTTTTTGTAATAGCTGTAAGAAAACTTCACACTTTTACATTTTTACAATGATACTATAGGCCTGTATAATCGTGATCGTGAATATCCCTATTATTGTTTGGAAATTCTACCCGGTCTGGCAAAAAGGTCAGACGCTCATACTCCTTTCCTATTTGGGACGACAGCTGCGCGGCAGGTACGGTTAGGTTTGCGATGTCTTAGCATATTTTAATTTAACCAGTTGAAGCCATGGAGCCATGGACGGTAGAGCACCGCGTTTTTTCCTGCGACAGTTTCGTCCGAAATAATGAGTCGGCCACGGCAGTGAATTTCGTCGCCACTTCAACAACCACAGAATTAGAGCTGTTCCTCCGCGAAATAGTATTCTTCGTTGGGTTGAATGCATTGCGTACACGAACACGAGGTATTTTGACGGACTGAAGACCTCCAGAAGCTCCACAAACGGTTCAAACCCTTAAAAGTGTCAAACGTGTTCGGCAAGCCTTTCTGCGCAGTCTAGGTTGATCTGCTCAGCAGCATGCAGCTGAACTTGGCATCAATGACCGTTCGATAAGGCGTATTTTACATCTGGAGCTGTATTTCCACCTACAAATTGGCCATTATGCAACAGTTGCAACCTGGGGATTACGCACAATGCCTTCGGTCCCCTTATTTATCCATGTGCGATTATTTCACGTAGGTATTTACGAGAAAAAGACCAGAACGCTGGAAGAATTGAAAGAAGCGATTCGCGTGGAAGCCGCTTAAATCGACCAACGCATTTTGGAAAGAATAGATGGCAAGTTCAAAGAACGCCTGCAAAAGTGCACCGCTGATCGTGGCCACCACATGACAGATGTGATTTTCCACACTTGATTGTTTCAAATGCTATGGAAAAGACGAACCAGAAACTGGCCAAAGGTTTTTTTTGTGGAAAAATTAATGATTTTAGGATTAATTGAAATCCACTTACAACACTGCCACTTAAAAAGTTCGCTTGTGAAATATTTTTTTCTTAAGACCAATGAAAAAAGCCGAGAAAGCAAAATATGAACGTAGGCAAATTATTTGGTCATTTTAGTACAAGTCAAAGAAATATGCATTATAGTTGCCAGTCAGAACAAAAAAAAAATACCCATTATTTGATCATAATAGTATAAGTCTACTTATACTCTTTTAACCTCCCACAATTATGTCTCATAAAGTTATATTACTTTGAACACTGTCCTTTATAGAGATTTGTGTATGCAATAGACTTATACTGCTTTTTCCAAACATGCCATATCAATTTTACAGTCGAATGGCGTACTTATCTCATTTTTACCAAATTTTGACTTATACTCCTTCTACCGCCCACCTTAGATATTAAGATACGAAATAGACACTAGTCGAGCCATACGTACTATAATTTTGGGTATATATAAAGTCATAAATTAATGCCTGTTGATATCTCTGTGGATATGCAGCTATAGTTGAATTGTGGCAATCTGTAAGTTAGACTGATGGATAAACTGAAGTGAAATCAAACGAAAGTTTATTGCTCGCACCGCATACAGAAACAGATCAAGTGAATAATTAATGTAACGGGTGAATGTAGCCTAGAAACTATAATGCGCAACATCGACCAAAAGAATCAACGAACAATGATTGCACTATAAAGGACAAAGGACGATAAAGAATAATCTCAGTTATATGAGAATTGCTTTGTACCACAAAAGCCATCTGAATGTTGTATATGTATGCTTCTGGCACTTTACTGAAAGCTGCATGAATTTAATATGTCAAGCCAACGTATATACTATATAATATAAAGCTACTTTTTCGCTTTAGGTATTTATATGCACCGACTTAATAATTGTAGACATCAAGTATGTATTTAATGAGAAGGATGCACAGCACATCCCTTGATATGACGGATAAAAGTTAAGCAATATTGTAGTTAGAACAAAATAGAAATAGCGCACCCTCTCAAATCAACTTACATAGCTCCCTTTGGGACTGTCATATTCAGGCCATCAAGCACAACGTTTGGGTTTTTGGCCGTTCCATACATTTTGTGAGCCCGTCGTACACACACAGCTTGTTGTTTCCTCGTAGCTAAAGTTGATGGTTGTGACATGAAAAGGCGGCGACGTGCGGCTAAATCCATTTCGGGTGCGGCTGGCTCGATTGGCGGAACACCCTCTGATTCAGCGTCCATGATTAAATTTATTTCTGTGCGGTTCTGTTCGAGAAAAGTTTTGGTAATCCGTTTTATTGTCGGAATAGTCCAATATGAATTATTCACTAATGATGGGGGTTGTATTGAAAGGCTAGTTATGCTGCAGCTGATTCAATTGATGTTGGTGGTGTATATCCAAAGTTGCTGAAACAAGAAAAATATTTCAAAAATAAATACATATTTTTAATTATGTAGCATTATTTTAGTGGTCTCTCTCTCTATTTTGAGAAAACGTTCAGTATATCTGTACGTGTACCTATGCGAAAATGTGTTACTTTTTTGTGACAGATCGTTTCTGTATAAATAATAGGTACATGAATGCTACAAGATGCATTTTCATATTCAATATTCTATAAAAATGTTTCACAACCTGCTTGCCGCTTGACATTGCCAAATGTGCAGCGAAGGTTTTTGAAAAATAGACTATCGTTGATTCTCTTTTATTTTCTTCCCGAATCACAGAAATACTTTGTTGGAAAACAAAAATATTTGTCGCAATGTTGCACAAAAAAAAACTCTAAATATCATAAGCGTCCACTGCATGATTCACAGAGAATCTCACACTTCTAAACCTTTAAGTCCAGATATGTTTATTTCTATTTAAACCATGTCATCCAATTTGGATGTCAAAATGGTTCAAAAATGACTCATGCACCTGAAGCAGAGATGATTTTGTTATTGGGGGTCGAAAAAACATCTATTTGGTTTTTAATTCTTGACGAGATTTGGTAGCTTAAATTTCAATTTCGCTCAGATTTGTTTAAATGGCTGAACTCTCTGAATTTAAGCGTTCAAGATCCATCCCAGAATATCATCACATCATTGTCATATACTAACAACCTATTACTAAACTAAACTTTCCTGTATAGACAATAGACCTCGGAATGGAACCTAATTTTATTTCAATTTGTTCAAGAAAGCCTTCTCACTAAATAAATTTTTTTTTTTGCATTCAGTTTTAATATAAAAAAACAAGTATGTGTTCTGTAAATACTTAATTAAAGTTTGTGATTCACAATTTCTAATATCAATAAAAATCATAGTCTCAGTAGCAATAGAGGCAATAGTTAACTGACGAACCTTACCAAACCACCATATCATCGAAACAGTACAATCCGTGTACTTCATAAATTTTTGGAATTTGTTTTCCACTAAATTGTTGATATCTTTGATTTTAAAATGGAGCCAAAGCATTTATTCACAAAAATATAATTTTTATTAGAAAATACACTACGAAAATCGTATGCTTGGATATGGATGGATATACTATCTACATACATCATATTATTAAAGTTACATATATTTTGGATAACTTACATTCTTATCATGTGTTTAAATAATATAAACTGAACAGATTTAACAGAACATGCAAAGGACTTGTTGAGTGGATTTTTTTTTTAAAGAGCAATACATATTTTGATTACGTCCGCTTGTTTACCAAGAACAAGAATAGGTAAAAAAAATAAATAAATTTACAGCCAAAGTATTTCAAATATAATTTCATTTAAGAGTTTTTCACAAAGTATCTATTATATGTTGAAAAAATAATAAGAATACATTCTTTAGTTAAAGAAACTAGTATCGAATGTATGATAGTGAGCAGCCATAGTGTTTTATTAAAAAGTTCAGAAATATTGGTTGGAGGGTGCTACAATAGAGATACCAATAATAAATAGTAAAAGCAAAAGAGAAAGAATAACAAACGAGAGAAAAGATTTAAGTACAATTAGATACAAGAATAAAGACAAGATTATAATTATATATTATAGATACCTACAAGAATATAGACAAGATTATATAACCAAATTTATTAAATTATTGATTATTGAAATAGGCGGCGCAACAGGCGGTAGACACCCAAGGCCTAGCTTCTCGCAACCATTCGTTTTGTGTGAGTTTCTATTTTTGGAACGAATGGAAGGGACCTACAATTTTATGCCGAGTCCGAACGGCTGAATTGAGAAGCTTTTTCAGGACAGTCATGCTCTCGGATGTTTGTCAGACGTTCGCGAGAGGTGGCGCAGTAGAAAAAACCTTAAGATGTAATTTGTGTTTTTCCGGGGATCGAACCTGGGATCCCTCGCACAGTAGTCCTGCACACTAACCACTGCGCTACTGCGCCCACATAGGAATAGGTCGGAAATTGAAATTAGCCAGTCAACTTCTTTTTTTTCTTTTTGTGATTTGATAAGTAATTGTCTATATTCATATTAATGCTCGCTTAATAACATTGATCATTACATTAACACTTTAGTGCTTCAATTTTCAGTATTTTGCTTGGTTGCGGTTGAACTTGAAATATTATAATACATATTATGTTAAGTATATAAATAAAAAAAAATTCTGTCAAAAATAAATTCAACGTTGTCCAGTCTATGCAATCTAATGGTGAAGAAGAACTTAATTTCAGCTTATTCGAATCAAATATATTTTATTCACATTTTTGGAAATATGTACATACATATGTATAATATGTAAATCCATCACTCGAGCATTTAATGTTAGCGACAGTAGATAGTTTCCAATATGTATCTTAACTAGGCCAATAGTTGATCAAAACAGGGTTCGAATTTATATATGCTATTTTGCTCATTTATATATGTATAAATTATGACAGGATTAACTTTAACAGTACAACTCTCATAAGCATTATGCTATTACACATTATGCAGGCCCTTTATTTTCGGCCTGAATTATGTATTCCTATCTATATCCTATATTTGCATATTCCGTCACATTCATATCAGGGAAATATGGTACGGAAAATAATGGAATCCTATTATTATTACATACATTTTTAAACTTGAACTGGATTTGCACACCTATCGGCGATATAGATTGGCTTCTATTCTGAAATTCAGCTGAATATTTTTTGTTTGTATCACTCCGGACTAATGGAATCCCTTGCAGTTCATTTTAAAAGCCGCCATGCATACATTTATTATATTTTTAGAGATACATACATTATTTCTAACGAATGAACGCAATTTAATATAATGTACTTAACAAACCGAGATCATAAATCAATTCTTATATTGTTTACAATAATCTTAAAAATTAAAACAGAAATAATAACATAACTCACTTTCATCTTACTCTGAAATAAACCATTTTCAATTCGGAAAATTAATACCTTGTTTTATTCTCCAAAAATCCTTCTATAAATAAAATCCTTTTATACCTACAAAGATAAAGAACGAAATTTTATTGCGAACAAAATTCGTTCGTATGTTATGTAAGTAGGTATTTTTATTTTTTTCAATCTCACCACCCACTCCTCAACCTCATACATGATTTACTACAATTGTCCCTATTGTGCGATTTTTAAACCAGGAAGTAGCAAATACACATTTATGGTTTTCGCATCTGATTTATTGCAATCAGAAGCAAGACAACTATGATGATGTGGTGTTTTGTTTTCCACTTTTTTCGTGTAACAGTATGTTGTACAAATAGTAGAAATATGCACGTAAGAATATTTAATTTACTGCTAAGTGAAATAACTCGGACATGGGAGGTTACATTGCATGTTGATGATGCAAGTTAAGACCATTCAGGAGGAAATAAATGTTCCCTATTAAAATAGCGTGAATTATTAATAGCGTGTTATGATGCATTCTAGAAGTGCATTAAGGCGAAAGTATCTTTAACAAAGTTACCGTAGTATATACACATACAATCTAATATGAAATAATCCGAGAGGAATCGAGAAAGGATGGAAAAAATAACTTACCCTACTTAAGTTAGAACAAGATTATGAAGCAAGCCGAAGCTCTAAATGGATTAACTTATTTGCACTTCATCAACAATTTACAAGACCGTTATAGAGTCAATAAGGGCGAGTGTAGTTTAAAGTTTAATACGCACGCCGATAAGTGCGTGTAATGACGGATTATGAAAATAAGTGAACAGTCCACGCCTTTTATGCATTGCTCCAAGGGCAAATAGGTATCTATTGTTTAGGAATTTTTAAATGTCATTATCAGTAAGCGGGTTTATCGCTACTTCTTTGTATTTAATCGAAGCCACGCTACACAGTCTTATTAATCATTCAATTAAATCGTTTTCCTGTTAATTGCAATTATCAACAAATCAACCTTTTTTGTTTCTTCGCATGTACAAAAATCTAATAGGCGTGGTCCTATAAGTGTGTATTTTATTTAAATTATTATTTACTTACTAATGGTTTCTGGCCATTGTTTTCCTTAAAAACAGACATTTTCTTCTCTTTACCTACTCATGTATTTTATTTCAAATACCCTGAAAATCTTTTCAAAAACTATTTATTTTTATGTAATTGCAGAATGCAGACTCTTTGTGTTTTGTAAAATTTTGGCTAATAAAACAAATCTACTGTTGATTGACTTTTGTTAAGTGACAAAAGGTGAGTAGGTATATCGGTAGTATCATTTTGGTGTCCTTGTTTTTTTCCTGAATACAATATATTCAAAAGGCATATTAATTTACTATAACGAAGTTATGTATGCACGAACATAGCACAACAATTTTTTTTGTTGCTTAAGCTAGTCGATCACGCAATTGCAAACGATAGATTAAGAAATCGACTATCGATAAACAAAATCAATCGGATTTTTCACTTCAAAAAAGTCCTTTCGGCTTGTTATTACGACCGGGATTGGTGTGAGTGTTCCAGGATTTGCAAACCATTTCCATTTCTCGAAGTCCGTGATCAGCCGCAAATAGGTAGGTACGGTGTGATCAGTTTTAGCATACCTACTTCGAGATGTAAAATAGCTTTTATATAGAGACAAAGAGACAAAGAGAGAGATGTTACTGTTTGGTACGTTAACGCGTAGTTTTTTTCAAATATTTCTTGTGGCCCATGCTGGACTATTTTCACAGTTATTTATGTCTACTTCTGGATTTCTGCACATACAAATATGTAATTATAAAAAGGAAACAAAGACTACAACCGTTCGTTTTGGTACAGTACTACAGCATTAAAACAAAAAAGGAAAACAATTCCCTTGGGGCTATTTTCGTTTGTTCAAGTAGAATACATCGGTGATTGTGCCGGTTTGCTCACCACACCCTAGGGTGATTTCCACTGATACAACACGCACGCACAATTGCGACAAAACTCGTTTGCTTGTTTGTTAGCACAAAAGTTAAGCACAAGTAATATATCCACCACGGGTAATGTCGGGCAATCTTATTATAATTTGTTTTATATTCCAACGAAAGTATATCAACAAAAAAAGAAAAAAGCAAAATAAATAGAACAAACAGAAAACACCCACTTAATGATCATCACCAATGCCATCTCATTCCTCAACAAAAGCGCGTTATAACGCCAGTACCGACACCACCAGTGCCACCAATTCCATGGAAGAACCGGATGTCATTGTGGTGACTGAAAAATTGCAAGTGGATTTCATCAAGGGTGAAATTGACTTCGTGTTCGTGCGGGTGTTGCTTCTAATTTTTTCCTTGCTTTTTGTTTGCTTCTTGTTCCCTTCCGGTTTAAATTGAAAGTACTCACAATGCCGACATTGTTGCCGTAGGTACAATGAATCTAGCCAAAAAAATAAAAAAAAAATTAGAGCATTATTCTCATTCTCCTTTAACGCTTTCCTTTCGAATTTGATTTCATTATTATTTGAAAATATCCCAATGCTGCTTCAAATTGACTGAAGACGTATTTTGCGGAAGGACCTACTTTATGAAGTGTTATCGCAATCATTAGAGATATCATGTAAATCATCAGTTCAAGTAGATGATTAAGATCCTCCCAGTGTGCCTGAAGGGGTGTTTAAAGTTAAGTGTTTTGAAAAGATTCAAAATGTGCGATAGTGTTACTTAGGATATATGTAGTAGTTTTTTTTTTCATGTCATAGATTTTATATAGGTAGATTGTGCATTAGTTCCGAAATATATATATTTATTTCGATTCCACTATGAGCTCCAGCTAGACGAGTTAACTTTAACGACTTAGCACTGAACGAAAATGAACGAGGAATCTAGGTATAGTAAAGAAGGAGTTTTAGACAATAATATTGTTAGGCCAACATGATAATAAGTATGCACAATGCACATACCAGCAAATAAAATTCGTACCTAACTATACTTAAGCCGCTGGCCGATTCGATATAGGGAAGATTGCATTGGCAATTTGTATGGTGTCCTCAGCTTGTTTGTCAATTTGTTTGGATGCTATCGTGTTTTCAACAGACAGACATGGCTTAATCGATTCAGAATTTGATCCTGGTTCAGAATATTATATACTTTATGCGATATCCGATAACTACTTCTTGTCGTTAAAAATGTAATGACAAAGCGAACACTTCCTGTGGAGGGTATAAAAAGTCTTCTTCGTGAAAACCGGTCCATTATTATAATATTCACAGTAGAATATCTCACATCCGCAAGAGACTAATCAAAGCCAAAGGTGTGCGTAAGTACCACAGTGCGGAAAAAAATAAACTAAAAATCTGCTTCTGACTCAACTTGGTATTTTTTGATCTTGAAATTCTCTTTTAGGTTTGACTTTACAAGACCTCTGATACAAACGACCTTCGATGGTTAATTGTGCGTTTAGCTATATTATATTTACCTTCCCTTTCATTCGGTAAACCTCAATTACCTACCTAAAGAAGGAGGATTAACCGGTTAAATGCTCATTCGTTGATGATGAGATGACGCATTTTTGGTATTATGTATATTTCTTGTTTTATATTTCAGTGAAGCCATTTTTAAATCTTGCTAATATTAGCCTTGAACATTTTATGAAATAAAGAGTAGGTACATAAAATAGACACACTAAGTTCAACGATCAATCAGCGAGATTAACTTCTAAAGTTTCTTTACAAGTTCATTCCATACAATGCGTAATATGATTAAATGTAGAAATACGGAAAATGTGAATTATTTATATAGATATCGAAAGCTATATGCGTTTTTTGTAGTTAGGTAGGTAATTAAATTTTTAAAAGTAGGTTTGATACTAAAAAAAAAAACATACGAATATATGCTGTAGGTATGTATGTAGGTATAGGTACTTAGGCCAATCATTTATTCAACAGCTAACAGTACGTTAACGCTATTCTTTAAAAATGTTCAACTCATAACAAAAATTAGCAAGAGTGTTAACGATAATTATAGAAGATGTAGGTACACTTTTTTCTTCCCACCATTTACTTTCTGTAACCTGTCTTATTGGCAGGAATACCCGAAAAATACCAATGTCAACAATAATTTCAGTACTTACAATGGGTTAGGTATCAATAGCCATAGAGTATCAAGTCAACAGTATCGAAACAAATGATTATTTTCTTTAACAATGTGTGATATAGATAAAAGATTAACTTTATGTTCAGTTTTGATTGTTGCCAAAAAAAGACATATACAGGTTTTTATTCTGATTCATTATAGAATTTTATATACTGCTTCTTTTACATAATGTAAGTACCTACATCAGCATACATTTTTGATTACTTTTTTTAGCTAACATTTTTGAGCTCATATCGGTGCTATAAAGAAGCAAAATAAGAAGGTGCACCAAATAATGCCTTTCATATTCGGGCTCATTGTATGTTGAGTTCTCACTCAATGCTGGCAATGCTGAGAGTTCGACTGAGGACTGTCAGACTAATAATTCCGTCATTGACCTACAGCATCCATTACAAGATTGTCATATTTAACCTATTGAATTAATTGAACTAAGTTGAAGTACCTAATAAAACCTGAATTATAATAATACATAAAATACTACTGCCTTTTTTATTGGATGTACTCTAAATACACTACAAATTGGCGACGAGGACTGGAGTACCCAACAAAAAAAAAAAAAATTCTTGGTATTAAACAACAGAGCACGAGGTAGGTGACTTTTACATTACATAAATTACATATATTACGAATTTACATAATACGTATTACGAACAAGACATACTACTTACGAACAAAAAAAAAAAAAAAAAAAATTTGGTCAATTGTCTTCACACTACGACGAGGCATACCTACATTCCTATAAATAAAATTCACTTATAACATGGCTCAAATAGAACAAGCAATCGCAACCATTTCGGAAGTGCTTGCTAGACTTTCAGCAAATCGTGAAAATGTTCAAAACACGGGTGGTGACTGCCGTGGACTACAACTCGCAGCATTCGATGAGGTAAATGAAACGTTCGAATCATATTTACAAAGAGTAGAAAATTACCTGGAGATTCGCGATCTAAAAGACGACACGACGGAAAATGATAAGAAGCGAGTGCAAATATTCATAAATTGCCTCGGTCCTAAACTTTATCACACATTGACGTGTTTAACCGCACCAGACGAACCAAAAACAAAAAAATATAAAGATCTAGTAGAAGTTCTGCAAAATCATGTGTGCCCGAAGCCCAGTGAAGTAGCGGAACAGCATAAATTTACCTTACGTACACAACATGAAGGAGAACCTATTTCGAATTTTCAAGCTGATTTGAAGAAAATAGCGTCCAAGTGCAATTTTGTTTGCGAACATTGCAAGAAATCGACAATATCTACTCACTTACGTTCCCAGTTCATTAGAGGTATACGGGACAATGAGATAAGAGAACGATTGTTGCAACAGGAATCATCAGTGACGTTTGATGTTATTTGCAAAAAGGCATTGGCCATTGAAGCATCGAAAGTCGAAAGCAAAGAAATCAGAGGTCATACACAGCATGCATTAAACTCCATAGGCAAGAGTTGGGATAAGCCAAATGGCACATATGATCGGAAGAAAAATCCGGTTTACAGGAACAACAATACAAAATCAGAGGCGGTGAGGAGATTGCAAGGGAAATGTTTTAAGTGCGGGAAGGTCAACCATAAAGCAAATGCATGTAAAGAAAAAAATTTAAAGTGCAAAAATTGTGGCAAAATAGGGCATGTACAAAGTGTCTGTCTAAAGCAAGTAGCAGAGCAAAAATCTGTAGAATTGGCATGTGTAAGTTCAAGAAGTGACGAAAATTATTTTATTAATAGTGTTGGTATTAATTCCACAGGTCATGGTAAAATATTGAAAAAGATATTACTGGATGACATTGAATGTACGATGGAGCTAGATACAGGTGCAGCTGTTTCAACAATCTCATCATCTACTTTTACCAAGTTTTGGCCAAATAAAAAGATACATCCTACACCGATGAAATTAAAAACATATACAGGGGAAATTATTGACCCAATTGGAGTCTGTGAAATGGAAATAGCTTACGAACAAAAGAAGGCAGTTGGGGAGTTGTATATACTACCACTTGATGTAGAACCAATTCTAGGTCGAGGATGGATACGGAGTCTAAGGTTGGAAATTTATTCGATCGAGGAAGTGGACGATAAATCTGATATGATAGAGGATGGTTGCAAAAACCATATTAACAAGCTCCTCAACGAATATGTTGATGTTTTTACAGCTGAGATTGGAAAGATCCCAGATTACAAATGCGCTATTGAACTACACGATGCGAAAACGAAGCCAGTTTTTATGAAGCCGAGACCTATTCCATACGCTCTTCGTGAGAAAATCGAAGCTGAAATTGAGAGGTTGGAGAACGAAGGGATTATTGAAAAATCGTCAAATTGTCAATGGGGCACTCCCATAGTACCAGTCGTAAAGAAAAATGGAGATATACGACTGTGTGCCGACTATAAGTCAACAATCAATAAATTAATTAAGGATGACAAGTACCCCATACCGCGCATTGAAGATGTCTTTGCCGAGATAGGGGGTGGTAAATACTATTGCGTCTTAGATCTTCATCAAGCGTACCTTCACATGCCAGTAGATGATTTTACAGCTTCGCTACAGGCACTTAGTACTCACAAAGGGTGCTATAAAGTAAATCGACTAATGTTTGGAGTGAAGATAAGTCCAAATGCTTGGCAAAAAATTCATGGATCAAATTTTTCGAAATGTACCAAATGTAACTTGTTTTTTTGATGATATTCTTATTCGGGGCAGAACTCTAAATGAATTAATTACGAACTTGAAGACGGTGTTACAAATATTACGTCAGAAAGGCTTGCATGCTAACCGAAGTAAGTGCCAATTTTTGTTGAAATCGGTTTCGTATCTTGGCCATGTAATTGATCAGGATGGTATCAAACCAATGTCTGATAAAATTCAAGCTATAGTTGATTGTAAAAAACCCGATAACGTTTCAGAGCTACGTACCTTTTTAGGGCTGATAAATTATTATCAAAAGTTTATCCCCGGTTTATCTACAAAGTTATCTCCACTCAATGATCTATTGCAAAAAGATAAATCATTTGTATGGAGTAAGAAATGCCAACATGTGTTTAGTTGTCTAAAAAAGGAAATTACAAGCCCACGGGTTCTTATTAAGTACAACCCAGATTTACCACTGATATTAGCAACTGACGCATCTCCGACAGGTCTTGGCGCTGTCATTTCTCACTTGTTGTCTAGTGGAGAAGAGCGACCTATCGCATTTGCCTCAAGATCGCTAACGAAATCTGAGAGAAATTATTCCCAGTTAGACAAAGAAGCAACGGCAATCTATTGGGGTTTACGCAAATTCTTTCAATATTGTTATGGAAGAAAAATTACGCTTCTGACTGACCATCAGCCCCTAACTAGGATTTTTCATCCCGATAAGGACTTGCCAGCAACTTCTGCCCTACGCCTTTTGCATTATGCGAATTTCATGTCAGGATTCGACTACGATATTAAATATCGTAACACAAAACTACACGCCAATGCGGATTTTCTTTCTCGGTTCCCACATGAAAAGACTCTAAACGATGATGATTTAGATAACGACTCAACATTTTTAATGAATCATATCTCGATTTTACCTGTGACTAGAGATGAAATACAGAAGGAAACTATTAAAGACTCCGAATGTATTCGATATTATACTGCCTTGCAGTCAGGAGATCCTTTACCAAATGGCGAAAATGCAAAGGAATTCTCTTTACAACACGGATGTGTTTTCAAGAGCATACGCGTTATGATTCCTGCAAGCCTACAGAAGAGAGTGCTCGATGAACTTCACACTGCGCATACGGGAATAGTGCGCATGAAGGCGCTAGCCAGAAGCTATGTGTGGTGGAAAAACATAGACAAGGATATTGAGCAACTTTGTAGGAGTTGTCACAACTGTGCCAAAATTAAACCAAATGTTAGAAAGGTGGACCCTCATCCGTGGGATTATCCAAAGGGACCCTGGGAGCGATTACATATAGATTATGCAGGACCTTTTATGAATAAATCGTTTTTAATTGTCGTCGATGCACATACTAAGTGGGTGGAAGTGATACCACAAAGTAGTACGACTGCTACCTCTACCATTGACGCCTTACGGGAGATATTTGCGAGGTTTGGACTTCCCTTAAAAATTGTTTCTGATAATGGTCCCCAATTCCGATCATACGAGTTTGCTGAATTCTTAAAATTAAACGGAATAATTCACCATTTTTCTGCTCCTTATCACCCGGCGACAAATGGGCAAGCTGAAAGGTTTGTTTACACAGTAAAGCAAGGTCTTCGAGCTATGGAGAATGAAGCCGGAAGTCTTCAGGCGAAGTTGTGCAAGTTCTTGATGCAGCAGAGGAAATTGCCAAATAGCACTACGGGAATCAGTCCAGCTGAACTGATGTTCAAACGCCAAATCAGAACAAGAATCGATCTCGTCAAAAGGGAAGCAGCGACCAAAAATGAAATTACCAAAAGTTCCACTAAGATACATCAATACAACGTTGGGGACTTGGTACAAGTTCGAGTTTACACTAATAAGGCTTGCAAATGGAAATTTGGAGTTATTTGGGCCAAGAGGGGAAATCTTCATTACGAGGTAATGATCGACAACGAAAAATATATCCGACATATTGACCAAATACGCCGAACAGAATGTAAGCCTATTAACGAAAAACCATTTTGGGATGGTGATGCAGAAACAAAAGATACTCCCCGAGATGACAGACATGACTTGACACCGACACCAACGCCGACAAACATACCTACCCTACCAAGTGCTCAAGACCTCAACTCAGAAGAATTCCTCAACAATAATAAAGATGATCAAAATGCACTGAACAATCCAGAAGTGCAGGGTGATTCAACGCCATCGAATACCGACTCATCAGATCCTGGACCTATTCAATCTGAAGCATTTTGCAGACGTTCATCACGAAATAGGCAGCCTCCTAAAAGGCTACAGTACACCAGTTTTTCTTCACAAGGGGAAAGGTGTTGAGTTCTCACTCAATGCTGGCAATGCTGAGAGTTCGACTGAGGACTGTCAGACTAATAATTCCGTCATTGACCTACAGCATCCATTACAAGATTGTCATATTTAACCTATTGAATTAATTGAACTAAGTTGAAGTACCTAATAAAACCTGAATTATAATAATACATAAAATACTACTGCCTTTTTTATTGGATGTACTCTAAATACACTACATTGTATTCCTCTTAATCTAAGTAATTTAATCAATCAATCAAGCTTTTGTATAGTGTTGGTGGAATTCAACGAGTTCATTAAACCGTACTGCTTCTGCATCTGACAATCATATTATTCAATGCTCCCGGCCATTAAATTTATATTGAATTGAAAGTAAACGTAGACATTCCTTAAATGTATTCAAAAATAGAAAAAATGTATGATTTATACATAACTACAAATTTGATGTATTGGATGGATTAATTTAATACAAAAATACAAATTTAACAATTTCTCTGAGCCAAAGTTGTATCCCATTTTTCGGAAAGAGATAAATAATTTCCATTACTGTTCACCTTTTTATTTTTTTTTTTAGTTATTTTCATTAAAGGACACTGAGGAGGAGGACGCATCAATTACACAGTTCTCGATTCCTATTAAGCTGAAATGAAAACCTTGCCAATCGAATTGTAATCAATGGGTGCTAAACCTTTTTTTCCATTGTCAGAATCTTGCCAATAAAATATCCTCCATCTTTAAGCCAAATGCACCCAAACATATATTCTTATATACATTTTGTATGTTGCAGTCATTTTCGTCGTGACCTTGATTTCTTCGTTCTTCATTATTTTTGGGTTAATTGGCAGTGTTGTGTTTGGTCATATAAACGTAGAGCATTATATCGTTTCATTTTGGAATGGAGCCTGGGGCTAAAGTATAATGTCGCCGAATGTTTTTTTATAATTACTTTTATAAATTTATAGTGACACTCTGAATGGTATGGGAGATATTGAGATTGCCTTCGATTGAAGGGATATATAGAATGATGTGTTTCAGTCCCTTTCCCTTGTAAGTATTACAACAAATTTTATTGATTAAGAGTTACCTTTATTTGCGATGTACATGTAGTGGTTGATGTCAGGAATTATCAGACCTTTATGACTCTTGGCTTGCGTCAATTTTGACTGAAATTTATATGATGAATTTGAATAATGTTAAATTAGGTTAGGTTATATAGGCACTAGGCACCATAGTGGGCCCATCGTGATCACTATAGGGGACATTAAAACCTAAATCATTCCAGCAAACACTTAATTTCCCTACAGAACCTTGATATGATTTCAATTCTGTTCAAGAAACTAACCTCTGCTAAATGGCTGCAGAATGATCTTTCGAGTTGCTTCTTTCTACTCCGAACAATGGCATCACATTCATTATTCACAGACTAGCCATCTAAATAGTCACTATACCTTCATGTAGACGTGTTCGTTAAACCTCATCGCATAGCATGCCAGTAAGAGTATCCCTATCGCTGGTCTTATTTTTTAGCCACACTTATTGACTAAACAATAAAACTTAACTGAAAGTTTACGAGAGAATACATTTAATAAAAAACAACTGTGCTATTTTTTTTAATAAATCGACCAAGCGTCAATGCGTTTTGTTCATAATAAAGTTTCCGCATACCGCAAGCGAGTTCAGTATGTGCTGCCAAGGAGACATTATAACAACCGCAGAAAAGTTCACCACAAATGTCAAGTACTTATCTAATAAAGATAGAAGTATATGCGACCTCATTGAAGGTGGTGACGGGCAAAATTGTAATTAAGGTAGTGATACATTATATTTTAATTATTAATATAATTTATTCATTTTTCATTTTTGTGTCTGACTATAAAATTGATATCTTCCTTATAGTTGTTACCTTTAACTTGTAGATAGATATGATTTATGACAAACGCAACATTAAGTGGGTTCAAATTATAAGGTTTAAGAAATATAGCAGCATCTAGATAATAGTTTTGTTTTAAAACTGATGCGAAAAACAGTTTGGGTACAGAATCCAAAAGAAGGAAACTATAGTTCAAAGAGGTTAATAAACGCTTACATACAGATTGTGTTCAGTTGAATTAAACATAAAACCTCATATTATCTCATAGGTATATAAAACAGTTTGTCCTGACTGATTTGCGATTAATGATCAACGCCCAGCCGAAGCGGTAAGAGTTAGAAAGCTGACATTTGAAACACTTTGGTCATAAAGTGAACACTAAAGATGCGATTTGAGAAAAATCTAACTCCAAAATGAGTGAAAGGGGGTCAACGTTTGTTTGGGAATATTCTTTTTTTTTTCATCCGATCGACTTCAAACTCGGTTTGACTATAATGCTATAGTTAATTACTATTCATAAAGTGTTTCAATAATGAATCTGGATGGGATACAAAAGAAAAATAACGCATGTAAGTTAATAGTAGTTTCGCCAGAAGTGGTAATATGTCTAATACTTACTT
Organism: Cheilosia scutellata; assembly: GCA_955612985.1. NCBI lineage: Eukaryota > Metazoa > Arthropoda > Insecta > Diptera > Syrphidae > Cheilosia > Cheilosia scutellata. The sequence goes on from OY015312.1 coordinate 126,250,423, forward strand.
GGAATCATCTGATAGGTATAACAAAAAAAAAAATCAGGACTATATGCTTTATTATAAAATCAAATTGATTTTGTTGGTATACACTGTATGAAAAATGTATTTATGTACACTTCGAAACAATAGTTTTTCACAACGTCTATATTAATGGGATTTCCCCACCCAACTAATCACAATCAATTTTATCATTTCATATTATTTTCACTGAAAATAGCTTTAAGGTAATACATCGTCCATTTGCTGGATTATTCAAAACTCAGGCAGTTGGAATAGAAGCCGATCTATACACCGTCCCATTTTAACTGGAAAGAACACTATCAATTACCACGCTAAGGGCTAGAAAGAAATTGCTTGATATTAATGACCCCATTATAGTTTAATCCTGCTAATGAGACCAATTCATTAATCAATCTAATGAATGTTAGGGCAGTTACACCTAAAGCATTTGACTAAGAAGGTATTAGAAACGGCTCTCATTAATTAACGTAAGGATTTTGGTAGTGATAACATTTTCTGGAAATGAATTGAGCTATCGACTTAACACACTGTGTAACTACTGTGACATAAGTACATTATGAGGTGTGCTCTATTACTTTTGAGTAAAAATCAAATAACCGTTTTTACATCCGTAATGAATAAAGCAAATATTGTGTGGCATACAGAAAAGTGCTGAGCTGAAAATGGCACTATACTTGGCGAAAGAGTGGCAGACGAACAGTTAGAGCAGCGTTCCCTCCCGTGCTACTATTGTACTCATTTGCTCATTTTGAGTACATTTTTATGAACTGAGTACGGATACTACTTTAAAGCCGTCGCGTACTACTATTTCATAACATATAAAAATAATTCATTTTTATTTTTTCCGAAATACATAATATTTTTGTTTCCTAAACCTGTCACTTGAGGAGTACCTAATTACCTACTTATAAGGACCTTTTTACTTTCCCATACAATTTAAGTCTGAACATTAGGCTGCAATTAAAACTGTAAGCTACGTAATTCTAATATTATATGTACCTACTTTTTTTGAAGAAGATGTGTAACTTAGGTACTCAATAAATATTATTTACTAATGGAGCTAGAATGGTCAAGCACTAACGCACTGAGTAGAATAAACTCCGTTACATAAAACTTTCAGGAATAATGAGGATTTCTTCGATTTTCAACCATTTATTTGAAACGAAGTTGTTTCTGTCACTGGAACTAAGTCAAAGCTTCAGCAAAGTCCAAGAATTGACTGGTGAATCTGCCCACTGTGTTTTTGATGTATTTTCATACTATTGGGGAGGTAAATTCTATATTTGCACAATTTTTGCAATGCTTTTCATATTTTGCACTTTTTCAACAATTTTTAAAGAAAACTATGAAAAATGGTTTTGTTTTCATACAAATTTATTTGATGTTTAACAAATCAGACATAATTCGCTATGCGAAATAACATACATACATAAAGGTAAACTAACTTCGTCTTTATTTATTTTTTAATTTGTACAAGTAAGAAAACAATTTATATTTGGAAATTAAAGTCGAATTTTCTAGAAATGAATGTTAAGAAAATACCATATAATCACATTGGTCGGAATTATAGCTTTTTGAACAACGTCCCTAATACATTGTTAGTCTTAAAAGTTATTGTTTCCAAGCCGAATTCTAACGGCTTGGAAAAAACAGCTCAGTTTATTTATGATATTTTTTAACTAAAGAATGTAGTCTCAAAAACAATAAAACTACAAATAAGCAATTTATAGAAAAACAAATCATACTATAAAAAAAAAATATATACATCGCCGCATCACATTTAAGCTTTTAAGCACTATTTTTATCAAATTATTTTGTCGTGTCAAAATCAAAAATTACGTCAATAGATTACTGATTGCGGAAATTGATAGAAATTCTAATTTTGACCAATTTTGTACTTATACCTGGAAAGTACACTTTAGTTTAAGTGCATTGCGAGACGTACTACCTTGGAAGCCATTTGAGTACTATTTTCCACCGAGATGAGAACTCTGCTCAACCAAAAGGGAGGGAACGCTGAGTTAGAGTAATGAAAATATGATTCACAGACAGACTTTTCTATAATCCGTTCCGACTAAGACAGTGATTTATTACATTTTCACTTGGCACTAGAATGTAAGATTAATTTATATAAAATAATATTAGGTAAACACATTGTTGAAAAAAAAAATTAAAATAAATAATTATTAGTCTTATCATTATTATTATCATTATCTCATCTCTTATATATATAAACCTGTACGAGTTTCCTTTGTTACCTCAAAGCGCAAGAACTAGTGGACATATTTCAATGAATTTTTTTTGAAATGTTTTTTAAGACTGCGAGATGGTTTTAGGCCACCAAAATGCTTTGTGGTGGTGGTCAGTCCCTTGAACAAACGCAGTATTGTTTTTTTTTTCTGAAATCAGCGACGAAATGTGCAGATGATTGGTACGATAAAATGAGACAACTGAAAGTGTGATAGTGGGTGAATACAAATTGAGTGCGTTCCTCAGGTTTTTGGAAGAAACACTCGACTTAGCGTGAGCAATAATTACTTCCGTCACGTTTGAAGAAAACGCTATTTTACTATCTACTCACAAACATAAAATTGAAATTGTAATATGTTTCTCCATTCTGGTGTTTTCCCTTCATTACCTATATTGTCTCTTAGGAAACATTTACATTTAAAGAATATAGTCGGACTTAAATAAACAACTAGATCACAGCCAGACTTCATTTCGTAAGTATAAAGCTTAACCATTTCGTGTTTAATGTGCACCTGGCCAAATAAGAATACAGATTTTCACATACCTACATAATATGTAATTTAATACAGCAAAATGAACATGGACATTTTAAATGCATACTCTTAAAAATGTTCGACAATAAATTCAGTTCTCATTTAATTACCATGGGTTGAATTCGTTTCACTTGTTTCGGGTTATATTAATTAAGCATCTGAAAATAAGCCCGCACCAGTTAACAGCTCTTTCCTTGGTGCTAGCCAGCACCGGTAAAAACTGCTGATGATGCAAAAGAGAAAAAATAAAATAAAAAAAAATACGGAAAGCAACAAAATATTGTTTCTACCATAGTCTGGTTTTATTTATTTATTTTTGTATCTACCTACCTACAACAATATTCTTGCAATATTCCACACTCAATCGACTCTAACCATTAAATTTCAGACCGCGATGCTGATGGTCGTAGAGGCGAAATGACTCATCCGTATAGCGAAAGATCGAATGCATGCAAGAGTTTTAGTATTATACAGTCGACGGGAAAAGCGAGCACACTCTTTGCAGTTAGATGTTAATATGTAATATAATGGTTTGTTTTTTAATTCATAAAATCAAATACAATAAAATAATCGTTGTCGTAATATGTCTATAGGTATAGGACCCTAATAGCCTTAACTTCTCACAACCACCCATTTGTGTGGGTTGAAACTAAAACCCCTCGCTTAGTAGTCCAGCACAATTATAACTGGAGCTACTTCGCCCACTGGCGGGTTATTTCTAAATGAAGAAGACCCAAAGCTATTGATTGAATCTTTGAAACGATTTTCGACAAACACATAACACGTATCTACATCTCTACTCGCAAAACAGAGAAAACACGTTTTGCTTTGAAATCAAAAAGTATCTACAGAATCTATTTATTAGGTAATGCAGATCAATTATTTTTTTTCAGTGTCAGTGCATAGTTCTTATAACATTGAGAAATCATTATTAAAAAATATTACCAACGTTTGAGGGTTCTTATCGTTTGTTTACCACAGAATCTGATGATCATTTAAGCGATTGGGTGCGCCAATGCAAAGAAAGCCGCGTGGTGGCTTGAAAAAAAAGAAAAATATTTATTTATCAACCCAATTTTGTTTGATTTTAAATCCTATCACTCTTGATTACAGCAGCGTAGTTCCTATTAATTGTGTTGCTATAAATTTTATTTAAACAATTTTGTTTGGCATTTCATATTTGGCACCCTGCTCTTCATTTGCAGGATAATTAGGGTTTATCTCTTGACATCCATCCGAATATTTACATTTAAAACATTGCTTTTCGTGTTGGCTGTAATCGCATTGTTTTACAAACTACTGGTACCAATGTACATCGTACCTATTTTACGTAGTAGGTATAGCTATTTGATATTCTCATTTGTTGCTCCCAGTACAAAATGAACATACCCGGTCGTGGTTTCACAGTGCAGAGCTTTGCAATTTTCCATTGAATTAATTTTTCCGTTTAGAATTTAGTTTTTGGCTTTGGTTAACTTTTGCAATTAAGTCAGCAGAAAAACGGTCACAATGCAACTGCGGTACATCTAATTAGCTCTTTCTCGTTAGACGTACAAAAAATAGTTACTTCACATGCGGTTGAACCAGTTTGCTTGGAATGGGCAGCAAATAAATAAATAAACACTACATACCTGCATATTATGTATCCATGCATCGAACAGGAAGGTAATTTCAATTTCGATGTGGTCAACCTTGAAATTGTCAATTACAGAAGAGTCTGATACGATATGCCTCAACCCAAGTGCTTTTATTAGGTAGGTACTCGCTTTATTGTAGGTATTATGGGTTTCGAATAAAATCAGACATCGACATGTTGTTTTCTGCAATGTATTTGTATATATGTGTGTAAACAAATAAGAGTTTACCTTGATTTACGATAAATTTAATGGCATGTAATCTCCCGTCCATAATTCTCTCGGTCAATAGAGATGCCAATAAAATTACAACCAAGTGGTCCCATTTACGGAAAGCGAGTTACTAAGAGCCGTGCGTCGGTCGTTAGCGTATTAGATACATTCTTATTTGGAAATTAGAAGTGCCCCCTCCTTGACCCTTGGAATGGTGCTTATAACGATAATTAGCCGCCATTAACTACATACGGTGTATATAGTATATAGCGAATATAATTTGTTTCATATACCTAAGTTCAATATGTAGTAAGCTTAGTGGGGTGAGTTGAGTTAGGGTGAAAGTTGTAGCGTAGAGTCAGTAAGATATAAAAACGTCTCGCGTTTAGGTGTAATTGCCTAGTAACGAGATAATGAATGAGGTCGATAAGGTGAGCACTTGTGAATTGATCAATTAAGTAAATAAATATGTTTTGATTTCTTATAAAGTAATACTGTGTCCAAACACATTATTATCCCCGGTATGCCTGCTAGATAAAACTAGCGACCGGCACTTTGTCCGGTTTTAACAAAGATTGAATAAAACACTTTATTATGCATTCCTTTGCAATTATACGAATATTTTGGAATGGAAAATAACCCATCTCATAGGGGTCATTCATATATGCTGGAGTCTGACCAAATGGAATAAGTCGTAGGAGGATATCTGCTATGCTTAGGAATGCATGCTTTTACGATATAATGTGGTATGCCTTACCCTTTTCTGATAATTGCCTTTGTAATCATTTTGAGATTCAGATTGTACAATGTTGTGGGGCTGTGTCAAGTGCTTTTACATTTGGAGAGAATGCTGAGCCAATCATCTATTTACATGCTCCCATTTGAATTATTTTAAATTTTTTCTTATATGAATACGAAATAAAAATAATTATTTCGTTCAAAAATATTTACCACAAGTTCAATATCGAAAAAAACGGAAATCCCCGACGAACTTCTGACAAATATCGGAGAGTATTATTTTCATTAAAAAGCTGCAGTCAGTCTGAAAATAGGAAAATTGTAGGTCTCATTCATAATCATAAAGAGTCCTTATGTAAAAATGTGTAAATTTATGTATATGTAGTATGTACCTATTTTATTAATTTTTATTTAACTAATTTTTCAATTGCTTCACATACAAATTATGAGCTAAGTCAGGTTCAACCCCTGGGAAACAACAAATTCTCAATTCAGCTGTTAACAACATTCAACATAGAATAAGGTCGCTTCTATTCGAAAAATAAAAACTCATACACCCGAATGGTTGCGAGTGATATAGGCCTTGGGTGCAATATGGAAATATTGCAGCCTGTATTAATTTTGTTCTCTACACGATGTGGTAGGTAATCTACTTGATAAATTCGAGTATTTATATGAACAGCAGCATCCTATTGAGCATCCAGAATATACCGCACATCTGTAGGTACCTACTCGTCTTGCTTAATTGTCCGAATCAGTAATTGCGTTGGCTTAAATAATCACCCTTACTCCCGTTGGCGTTTGTCTTACGACTCATATATCGTGTCGTTGTATAAATGGTATCCCGATTTTTTTTTTTTTTACTTTTGTTAACGATTTTATTTCTTATTCAATGGGATCACTGTTATTTCAAATCGTTTGTCTCAAAGAAGTTGCAAACACCGGCTAAAAAACGAAATGAAGACTAAAGGACCATTCACATGAGAGCGAACGAACGAATTGATGAAATGCGAACAAACCACTTTTTATGCATTTATAAACAGAAAATTGCACATTTTATTATTCCAACAGGAGGACAATTAATTATCCCATCAAAATGTATTAAGAAAACAAGTTTATAAACAGTTTAAATAACGAAATTTCGATTTCCAAACTTTTTACCGCGAACGAAAACACCCTTGGAACGAATTGTCAAAGTTTATTCGCAATCCACATCATTTAATTCGCGTTCCACAAACTAGCGAATAAAACATTCGTTCGAACTTAACCTCAAAATAGACATTGCGGGCATTCTTGCATTGCGAGTAGAAACTGATGGCTGAAATTCGCGAACTGCCGCGACATAGAAAAGTGTTCATGTGAACGGACTGTCAAAACTTGCGAATATTCGTTCGTTCGTAGGTGGTTGGTCGTTCTCATGTGAATGGTCCTTAAGGACCATGAATTGACCACGAATTGATGAAATGCGAACAAACCAATTTGTATGCATTTATAAACAGAAAATTGCTCATTTTATTATTCCAATATATTCTCCTCTTGGAATAAGGTTAAGTTCGACCGAATTTTTTATTCGCTACTTTGTGGAACGCGATTTAAATGATGTGGATTGCGAATAGACTGATAATTCGCGCCAGAGTGTTTTCGTTCGCGGCAAAAAGTTTGGAATTCGAAATTTCATTATTTAAACTATTTATAAACTTGTTTTCTTAATACAATTTGATGGGATAATTAATTATCCTCCTCTTGGAATAATAAAATGTGCAATTTTCTTTTTATAAATGCATAAAAAGTGGTTTGTTCGCATTTCATCAATTCGTTCGTACGCTCCCATGTGAATGGTCCTTTAGGCGTTTAAGACAAACGCCTACTGGAATAGGGGTGAATATGTGATAATGTGCAGAGAATATTATGTATGTTTGTCTTTTGTAACCATACTGAATGTAAGTTCTTCATACTTAAATACATAATATGTACATCTACATCAGCCTAAATGCCTTACATATTCAAGCTCAAGTGTCGGGTCGTTGATATTATTCATATTTGTACCAGATTGTACATCTTCACGCATATTTGACACATCATCGCAATGTAAATGTAAATAATAAATTACCACTCTAGCTATATGCATTCCCAACTGTTTAACCAAAAACCAACTCCATGCATAACTATTGCACATTCGAACGCAAGTGCATCAACTTTATTTTTAAACAGTTGACCTTCAACTTTTTAAACAAATCAGCATTCTTATGTAAATAGTAGTTATGTAACACAGCACACTATTTGGTTTTCCATTACACTATCTTTCTTTGAGCATGCTTGTGAATACAATGACCTTACCAAACCAATCTACCAATACTAACATTTTATGTACATTATGATGGCGGCTCCATTCAGATCCAATTTACATAAAACCCAACAAAAATAACCTTGATCCTCTTACTTTTACATTCGAAGTCGTAGATATGTGCCTACTCTTACTGAACAAAAAAAATCAAATCGAATTAAAAAGCAGGTACCACAAACCAAATCGTTTTGAATCCTAAATCGTCACGTTAATTACTCGCAGAAACTTGTACATGTTTTGAGCATTTTTTAGTTTGCGCCATGTGTGATTAAATAACAAAAAAAAAAACAAAAGAAAAAAAAAAAGGAATAAGCAAACAATAATTAAAAAACTGTAAAGTACGGAAAAATACTGGACGAAAAAAATGCATCTGGGAATGCATTTTGTTTGCCATCCGCCCGGAGAATTGTTAAATCTACATATTTGCCTGGTGGCATTTGTAAGCAGTCAGCAAAACCGTCAACAGCGGCTGTGGCTCTGAATGAATATCTTCAAACACTGGGCGGAAAACCTTCACAAAATAGTGTGAGGTGTAGGCTTTACTAACGCTGCTGAATCGTGAGAATTTACGTTTTTATGTTCGTCGTCCAGAGCCAAATTGGTTACGATTCTGTGTCATCTATTCGTAGCCATTGGCGCAAATATTATATCATCGTAATGAAAAAGGACGGAAATGACCTCTGTTCTGTGCTGCCAACTTATGCAGCCGATATTCCTCCCCCGTGCTTACTGATATAATTACACTCAGAAGCAGAATTCTGCGAATAAAGAGCATCATTAGGTATTGTAATGAAGATAACGCAATCGATAGTATGTACATTCAGGTGGGCTAAGCTATAGATGATGATTATATTTATGCACGGAAAGTTTTCTCAATTATAGTTAGGTCTAGGTACATTGCTACATTCGTGTATTTCTCCAATACCCTGTGTAGTTTTCCACAGGAATGCCAATATACTTACAATCGAGCTAATTTGCAATGATTGACGCACCTAATTGACAAGCAGTTGGAGGCAAAAAGTGTACGTCTAACAAAAACAGGTTTTATATAACGATATCGTGGATCATTCAGATGACTTTGCGAAATGTGTTAAAGCACCAAATACGAGTAGGTTAGGTACCCGTTGTTAGCAAAGTAGGTATATTATAATAAGCATTATAAAGGTCGCGGCATTGAGAGATGATAAGTCGCGGTATATTAGTGAGATATCGATCGGCAGGCATTGGTGCTAATTCGCAAGGAATAATTGTTCAACTAGCGGTGATGGCTATTTAACTAGGCGCTGACGCTGTAGTGAAACCAGTATCAGCGTCTGTTCAATGACCTTACAGACTGAGATACATATGATTTATTCATCATCAATATTAACATTAGGTAGATTTTACTTTAGCAAATTATTTCCAACATACAGTTCTAACACTTTGATTTGGATAACCGCTCTGACAATAGCATCAGTGGGAGAACTAAATGAATTGAACATTTTACTAAAACCATTGTTTATAAACTAGATGACAAGAAACCCCTAGCCCCTACTAGAGTGAGGGAGCCAGGAGAGAAAATGGCGAAATGGATTGAACTAACCACTGAGTTACGGTTCGCCTTCTAAAAACTTGCTATCTATATACACTTTAGCTACAAATAACTCAAACACATTTTCGGCTTGTCACATTATCGTTACACTTATCATGGAAGTCCTCAAAACTCAAACCCCATCATAATAATTGAAATCAATTATGTATATCCATCAGTTGACTTCAAAATTCCATTCATTCCTGAGCAACCACTTTTACATTTCCAACTTGTTTAATCAATCAAACATAAAAAGCCGACCCCAAAATTACCTCAAGCAGCATCTTCTTTACTGATGGCAATATCTAGTATAAAGGGAGGTTGTTTGAAACCACAGGCACCACAAACCGCCTTTTATTACCCTTCGCATGTTGCTTGCTCAAAGCAAAAGTCCTTAAGCGGCTTTATCCACTTAATGCCATCATCTCCTATTACATCCTTTTCTCCTTTATATTATCCTCTCCGGTATCTTCTCACTTATCGCCTTTCCTGTCTGTCTCCGCTCGACGTATAGTGCTTAAAATCCACGCGCAGTGTTCAACAATTTAATGGCTTCGCTAACATCCGCTTACACATCATTCATCCTGTTTTCTCCAATCAACATAGAACTCTGTATATTAAAATCAATCGGAGTAGATCCGGATTCCGGAATCTTTTTGGGACTTAGCGGTATGCCTTAGGGCCTGAAACCGGCAGCGAAATAGGCCACCACCGCAACAAAGGGTCGTTAATAGTTTAATGGACTTAAAATTCGCACCGATGATAGTGTTTAGGAAAGGGTTGTGATTTAACCCTTCAAGCCGAAACCCTCAATGCCCAAAGTCGATGCCAACATTATTGCGAATAGGCGGTACCTACTATGATTGCAGTATGCAGTTGCAGTTTTGGCTTTGTGCACACTTTGAGGCGGTTCGTTTGTTGCAAAGAACAGATTTCGTTTTAATGTTGATTTGCTGGCGCGGATTGTGGAGTCAAACGAACCACCTACATTTTTCGAATGATAAGCGTTTTCGGAAGGAAGCTACGACAACAACAGGTTATTCACTCATCCGTTGAGTGAACATGTATACTCTCACGCTCGCTGAAAGAAACAGCACGGGAAACTCAAAACAATTTCCATTTGTGCAAAATGTTTATTTTCATCCTTAATTGAGCACAACACAGCTAACTGGCAGGACGATGGAATTTTGATCGTTTTGCTGGCCGTTTGAGAATTTTTTTTTTGTTTCGTTGCTCTTTGGTGTTGAATGCTACAAAGAAGTCAAACTTTATTTTTTTGTGAAACTGTGAGTGCTCTCAGCCGCGTAGGGGAGAAAGTTTCGTAAAATTTGTTTTCAAATTTTGTAGGTATAGGTTAGGTATACCACCTCATCGGTACCTAGACCTACCTATACTCTCCTTGCGAAGTTTTATTTCATATAGGTGTACTTTGAACGCAGGGATTTTTGATTTTATATATCGAAGCATAGGTTCAGCTTACTGCGAATTTGTCAACTTAGGTGATTGTGTGAAAAAATATGGTTTGTAGAGTTGCTGGTTTGTGTTATATACCTACAAGTATAGGTATAATTTTGAGTCAGGTTTGAATTGCCACTCAAAGGCTCTTACAATTGGACCACTTACCGATACCATGTTCGGTCTTATTGAATCTATTGAAAAACCAGGGTACTGTAAATGAAGGTACTGATATTGATCTGCAATCTGAAAGGCAATCTTCCTTATAAAAACATTGCAGTATTTCTGCATAACACTCAGCAATCATCGGTTAAAATACGTTCAATAAAGAGTTATTCAAGTTTAAAATCAAGCTACTATTTTTGACCCATCGTTACAATTGTTCTCGAAAAAGCGGAAAAAAACTTGAGGTGTCCGTTGCATTTTTCAAAGAGTTGAAAAGAAATTAAGTAGGACCACTCGTCCAGTACTTCAACTCACTAGCGTACTTCGCCAACAATTATCCAATATTCGCCGCTAAAACCGATTAAAAGATCTATGGAATGCATCTGTTCCTCTATGCCTCTTATATATATATTTATTTACGAATTCCAAAATTTTCTTAAACTGAATACCTACCTACAACGTAACGTATTACTGTTCAAAGATAATTTTGCATACAGTCAATCTTATATTTCATATTTGTCTTCCGTTCTATATGGGATGCTTCAAAGGATTGCGGGATGGTTGCAGATTCCAAAACATTTATAATAAAATTGAAAAAAGTTTGTTGTACATTCACAAAATCTAACAGACCAAGGCCCTATTTCATAAAAATTGACAATTTGTAAACTAACCCAAGTCAAGTAAAAGTGATGAAATGACGAATCTGAAATGCAATTTCGTGTAGTACCTACATACGTAGTTCACACTTCAAAGAGCTATCACTCTCTTGATGCTAAGTACATAAGACCCAAGCCAAGTTTGTGAAAATAATATAACAATGTCATAGAAGGTTGCCAAAATTGTAAGATTATGAAAAAAAAAAAAAAAAAGAAAAAAAAAAAAAAAAAAATACAGTCGTGTTTTAAAAACTAAAACAAAAAAAAATGTAAGCTGAAATATGGACCTACATTGACCGTTTGTTTATTTATTAGTTGAATGACTTTTAGGGGACTATCTATGTACTCTCCCCATTAGATCATACTCAAAGGCAATGTAATGTAATAAGCACCGTTTTCGGTAGTCGTATGCTCGCTGAACGTGTTTCAAAAACTGAATAAATAGACAAAAACCAGTACAATTGACTCAAAAGAATATAGAAACGTGTTAATAAAATATGTATAATGAAATTCGCCAAATTAACATATTGCTGGATACATCTGGCCTTGAGCTCCATTCGGAGAACGCGCCGCACACCATTCCAAACATAGACATCTGCCGAGATAATCTCTATACAAAAGCAATATGTATCCATACGGGGAGTAATGACTGCGAACTGTCAAAATATTCTTCAAATATTTATCTCACCTTCGAAATGTATCTGCGAATATTTCCTTGCTTTTAACGTTCTATTAATTTTTGATTTCACGCACACTGATTATATTTCACAGTGCTTCTTAGAAGCTTCCTTGATTTTTTTTCACAATAATTCAATTCAGTGACTGTAAAATTACACAACTTGTTGATAAAATATCCGTGTATATCAAATAACACCACTCATGCACATTCCTCGTGGTTTGAATGCACCGAATTTATTAAGAGGGAGTTGTAGGTTTTCGCGGATGATACTACGCAATCGACAAAGCCTAGCTTTGCTGTGTTACAAACCAAGAACGAGTTTTACCTTTTTTTTTATAAGATATGCAACTATATTGCACGTTGATTAACCACTACACAACTATAGATATGCTACAACTACCCGTTTCTTCGAAATGTAAGACTGATCGGTAGTGCGATTCGAACTGAACTAACTTAAGAGCAATGAAAGATATACCTGGCTGCTAGACCTACCTTTATTTTCGATCGACTCGAGTGAAGATGTTTTTTTTGAGCTGGTAGAGACGGTTAAAGCACTTAATAGTTGGGAGCTGAGACATAGTCTGGTTCTGTAGTTGCCCATGCTGACAGGTGGATAAACAATCATAGTTCGACCATTTGTGAAGACCATGAATGAAGATGATACCTAATCGCCGAATTCGTAAAAAAAGCTTAACTGAAGAACATGCTTAAAAGTTCGGAGCTTTTGTGAATTGTATTGTAATATCTTAGGAGTTACTGTGAAATTTCAGTTTAAAGTTGAAACATATTTTTAGGGTATGCTTATATTTGTTTTATGTATTATGAAGTAGATATGATCGTATCCATCTATTGTAAGTATTCGAAGGAGCTATTGGAAATAAGTGTTCAAATGCTATTAGATATTTCTTTTAATACCACACAGCCCTTACATTACACGTCAAGTACATTATACTTCACTACCTATGTATCTAATTCGAAATCATGTCTGTCCTTTGCGACATTCTGTTCAATGTTCATTTGCCAGTATTAAATGTTGATACGCTTCATATAGGGTCCCGGCAATTAGGCCTGATGTTTTTAGGGAAAATGACAATGTTTTCGATTTTGGAATAAAATATCAGACTTTTGGGGGCGGTTTTCTATTAAGCGCACTGATCAAATTTTTATTTTTTTTTTTCTGGCTTAAAATGGTCTAAAAACATAAATACAATATTTTTTTCTTGAAGAAATGAGAAAAAAAATTGTTTTTAATGTTTTAATTTTATAATATTTTTTTTAATGAAACCATGTTTATGTGACTCATTCCAGTTACATCGTTGATTAAGTGTATACCAAAAACTGTTAGACAAGCGTCTGTAAGAAAGTCTGGTGTATTTAAAGTATGGGGTGGGTGGCTAACAGGAGTTTAACTCATTTTGTTCGAAGGGTTTAGCCGCTCACGCGACTTTGTCGTTCCGCTAAGGGTATGCCGCCGCGGCCTGTAGCTAAAGTTTAATTATATTCACTTTGGGGTATTTAAAAAAATAAATAAATAGGTGGCGCAACAGGCGGTAGGCACTCCACATTGCGCTACTGTGCCCACTGGAGTATTTAGCAGTATAATATTTTCAGTCAATAAAAATACATGCTCTTTTCTGTGAAAATTAAAAAAGAAAAAAATAGAAAAAGAAGTTTCCGCAGAAAAATTATTTTACAGTAGATACATCTTAAAATAAAACAATTTAAACAAAAACAAAAAAATAAATTTGCTTATAGCCGGTTTTACAGTGCAAGTTTAAACTCAGGTTTAGTTAAACTCGCAATCAAGTTTAAACAAAGTACTTTTCTCGTCTGTTTTGTACGCCACTGTAAACGTAGAACTCATGTGTATTTGAAATTTCCATCAGTTTTATATTTTATTTATTATGTCAGTTTGGAAATTTGAAAGTTTTTGATGGCGCTACAAAGCGTGGTGGTCCTGGGCCTTACTTACAATGCCCCTCCATTAGCCGGCTCGATCTCTAGCCTGCCTTCTCCAATTTCGCACTCCAAGCAGTCGGAGGTCTCCTTCTACCTGGTTTGTAGGACTTACAGCTCGAATACAGAAAGGGAGCCTTCATCCGCCTGCATAAGGGTCCATGCTCATTCACCATATAGCAGGACTGGGAATGACGAGTGTTTTGTATAGCATCTCAGGGCTTTGGCTTTGGCTGTATAATGGAGCCCGATGAAGTACCTAAGAAGAAGGTAAGCTAGCTCATCTTTCTCTAGGTTTGGGATAAACTCCAAGTGGACCTAAACTGAAGTGGCCGTTTGGAGGGACAACTTCTTCCAGACTCCTGCTGGAGAGAAACTTATCAGCAAGCTGGCAAAATGCAACATAAAGTGAACGGGATGGCCAATACGTAGCTAAGCTTGCTGACACTGCGCACTATGCATTTAGTATAATATTTATAAGCCGCCAATATTGATTGCGACGGTTTCCGAAGCCTGTTAATAAAGTGACATAAGTCGTTGCACTTGTGAAATGGAAGTGGTGCATTTTGTGTTGTAATTTTTGATTACACTTGAAAGTTAACGAGTACCGGCTGGAATCGGTTTTGCTACACCGCTCTATTGTATTAGACAGTATACAAGATTTCTAGAAACAGTGGAGTACAATCAAGAATAAGGGCTTGCACTTGCGGAGTAATTGGTTGCTTAAAAACAACAATGATGCAATGTTGCTTTGTCATAAACCGGGAGGGAGATCGTACTATGAAATTCCGGAAAATAAACTAACTCAGTTTAAACCCAAATCCATGTCCGGTTAAGTTAAACTCGGTTTAAACTCTCGATTAAGTTTAAACTAGCACTGTAATACACCTTTTCATGTTAAACGTCGGTTTAAACTTGATATCTGGTTAAATGGAGTTTAAACTTGCACTGTAAAACCGGCTATTAGTGTTTTTTTTTAATAGAAAATTTTCTGAAATTTAAAAAAAAAATCTGGCCTACTTTTTTTTGGCGTCATTTTCGTGAGCCACTTCAGAGTGTGACCTAGTGTTTATTAATGTGACCCGCTGTTTATTAATATTTGTTGCGTCCTATGTCACGATTCAAAAATATTCAAGACTCTTATCTCCAGGTTCCATTTATATATGCGGTTTTAAGTTTGTTATTCAAACCAATTTTCATATTCATAATCAATTAACTTAATGTCCGCTACAAAAATGTACATAAAACCTCAATCTAAAAAAGTAAACAATTATTTAATAATAATCCATCCTCTATATCGATATCCATCCTGCCATATTTAACAAACCGTAATCCTTCGTTGAGTATAGTAGACATTTTATGTTTCGTAAACATGCTTCCAGAAATGATCCGACATATTGGCTAACAATCTCTAACGGAATAGTGGTCAAAGGCCATCCTGCGAAATTCCATCCTGGCCAATGGTTACTTCAAGTAAACATTCGTTCATTTATATTCAAGGTCATTTTACCGCCAGCTCCTTACTGCCATAGAAGCGATAGTGATATAATTTATGACATTGTAAATTGGGGTTTACGACAACATCGTTGAGACGCAAAAAAGGGAACTTCCTCGGGGTAGTAACCGCCGTTTCTACTTTCGGGATCAATTTTATGACTTCTCATTCTTAGAATTCTTTTCTGCAAAAAGCGAAAAACTTCTGTCATAAAAGCTGCGTCGTTTGAGGTCGAAACGCTATTCAATGAATAATTTTTAATTAAAGAAATTTAATTTTAAGGGTATACAAGCGGTGTTCCCATTGAAAAATAATAAAGAATAGGAAAATTCAATTGAAGAAAATTATAAAATGGCCATAGGCAAGTCTTGTAGCTGCTTGTCAACCCAAATATTAACGGCAATAGCCGAAAGGAAATTAAAAGAAAAAAGTTCATAGCATCAACTTTAAAAACTGTCCTGTTATGCTGGGTGGTTTTTAGAAAAAAAAAAAAAAAAAAACAGACACTCCCCGCATAAGAAAATACTTATTTAAGTAGGTTTTAAATATATAATAAATATTATATAATATATATAGCCACTAATTTTGTGTGCGTTATAATGTCCCATAATACATACATATAAAAAGTTATCGTGCGTTAGCCACGGGGAAGGACAAATAGCTCAATAAATATTCACGTAGCTACAAGGCTCATTTGGATATCCTAGTTTAGAGCAGGTGGATAATCAAATTTAAATAGACATAATATATATCTCGCCCAACATTTATGAAATGACTGGGAATGTCTAGGCTAGTTTTTACGTCCATTTTAATATTTCTATCTATTGATTCGTATTCATATTTTCACAAATCTGATATTGGAATGGATACAAAGCTATTGAGATTAGCTCTCATCTGCCAAGTTCAGCCATTACCCTTCCAATTAAAAAGAACAGTTGCCGTTTATATAAAACATCCGAAATAGCTATAGATGTTCATTCCAAAAATATTACTTCTTCCCTAGTCAAACCACCTAAGTTAGGTATAAAAAAACGTCTTTCTTCCCGTTCCCCAAATTTTATGCTTGGAATTTTAAGTTGCAATTACAAGAGCAGCATTTCTCTTGCATTTGAATAATTAAAGTAAATACCAAAGAGAAGGATAACAGAAGAAAAATATCTTAGGGTGATGTTGAACGCTATGTTGAGACGACAGGACCTTACTGGGTGAAGTCAGAGACAAAAATTAGGCAAATAAGTGGATGTCCAGGTATGACTCGTCCAAGAGTTTTACAGTTATCTTCGGTTTTAATTACATAAAAGAGTTCCACTTCTCCTTGTCCTGAATTACTCATGGTAGCTTTCGCGCTCGGTCCTGTTTCTTTTTCCCCTATAACATTCAGTCTCCATGAAATTATAAATTGCGAAAAGGTCCTTGTGCGCAAAATTAATACCGTTCACTCTTAAACTTTTCACTTTTAATTAGAATAAACGAAAGGGAAGCGGCAAATGGCCAAGGACACTTTCTGTGGAGGTGGCAAGTGTACTATATTTAAATCTTCATCATACCACACTTAATGCGAAACCATCTTCAATTTACTTGTTGGTGCATTTAATAATTGACGGAATAGTTATGAATCCTTTATGATTACCCACCTCGAGTAGAAACAAACAAGTAATCGTAATGCTTAGGGTTGCCATTAAACGCAGTTGTGAAACACCGCACATCAGCTCACAAATTTCAGTCATGTGAATAAAATTATGCACGTTGTGTAGAATCTGGGATGTAGATATAGTGTAAATTACAGCACGACTACGACTGGGAAGACAAAATGATGTCCACCATCTGTTGTTCCTGAGGCTAATCGCACATGGGATAAAATATGATGATCCTAACACATATTCCATTTTACGTGTCGGCATGGTGCACTGATGTCATTTGCAAAATATTGGGTGTTGTTACTATGACATAATTCGCTTTCAAATCAGGAAGTAAATCAAAACTATTAAATTATTAAAGTGAGAAATATAAACAAACTTGCTGAAATTCCAATCAAGTGTTGGCAGCCCTACTCGTAGTATGAGTAACAGATACAATCAGAAGCTGTATTTGCATGCTGATAACATGCCATCCCACAATCTCCGGCTCCACTTCTTAAACTGTAATGTCATTATCACCCTGGACGAATGGATGAAACAATGTGCACAAGAACCTCTTATTTTGCCTTAATAAAGCCACATTGTGAATATTGTAGAACTGAAATAGATTCATACAATGAACAAAAAGGCTAACTAACTGTGGTATATGCAAAGCATCCCTCCACTGTACATATCTATACACATATTCTTAGGAACATTTTTCGACCAAGATGACTCTGAAGGAATGTATGTATAGGAAGAATGGGGAAACTTATGAGATACTTTAATTAAAGTGCCATCGCCAAGTGTTTGACAACATATGTTTCCTTCTGTGACATATCACCGAAAATGTTTCCGCATGACATCCATTCCCTATTTCGACGAGGCGGAGATGAATCTTCCTCATTGGATTCATCCATTCAGTCGTTCACGTCGAAGTCCATAGGAAACTGGAATGTAGCTATGCAGCTGGGATGTATACTTGTCACTATTTCGTTTTAGTCTTCTTCAGTCCTTATTTTCTACTTCGCCAACTTCCTTGCGCCTTTTGCGGATACAACGATGCTAATGTCGTTTACTGCACCGTCTTTTAAATTTAGAATTTAAAAGCAAGTACATATATGAAATGGAAAACATGTTAGACATGCATGATAGGGAATACATACTTCAAAAGCCGAATACTGTGGTCGGTCATAATACCGACGCATAGGTATAACTTTGCAAAGTTAGACATTTGAAAGTTTTACAGGCACATACCTTATTCTGGAATGCTTTGTTTAAAGGAAACAGGTATTATTTTATTGGAATGCCATTCATTCTTCATTCATTATTGTTATGTGGTAAGTGGTATGGGAGGTATTTACAATATTTGGAAAGCAATAGATTCAACAGATGTTTTAAGTTTAAGGTATTTAAAAGAAATTTATTTCTGTCAATACTGATCAAGGATGTGGTATAAGTGCAAATTAGATTTATTGCCTCATATGCTTACAAAAAATAAATAGAAGTTATACGTGAGCCCGCCCATAACTCTAGAATGAATCGTCCGATTTGAACTATCTATTTTGTGTTGTGTTTGTCTCCGCCCAAGGATCAAGGAAACTACAAAATTCATAAAAACTGATTTTCCCTACGGGGAACGCGTTTCCTTGTCAATTCGAAAATTAGTCCCTCGACTGAGCTGCAACGTAGGTATACACATGCTATGAAGGGGGAAGTCAATTCCTATAGGTTCGGGCAAAGCCCGGAAATCAAACTTTTGAATTATGAGAGAGGGAGTCGAAAAAAAAGTATGTGTACAGGACAATTTAGCAAGCTAGAAATCTGTAGTGATCCTGCTATGATCAAAGCAATCCTTTATGTTTTAGTTTAGAAAATTATTTTTTATTTGTTCATTCTGAATTTATTCTTCTTACAATAAACATTGCTTATTTATTGCTCCGATCTTTCAATAAAACTATAACAGGTTATGGGCGACTCTAAGGGAGAATCTATTGGAATCGAACCATTCAATGGGAATGGTTTTGATGACTGGCAGTATAGGATTACACTATTATTGGATTCCAAGAGTTTGTTGGAAGCATTAACGGAGGTGGAGCCTGCTAGTGATCCAGCTAAAGCGGAGTTCAAGAAGAAGGATAAGCGTGCTAAGAACATCATAACAGGATATGTGCATAACAATTGCCTAAACTATGTACGTGATGAATCGACGGCCAAGAAAATGTGGGAGAGCTTGCAGAAGAGCTTTGCCAAGAAGTCAGTAACCAATCAGCTACTAGTGAGGAGGGAATTGTTGAATCTTCGTATGAAGCCTAATGATTCTGTCAGTGACCATCTTCTTGTATTTGACAATTTGGTGAGGAGATTGAAGCTATCTGGTGCTACAATCGTGGAGACTGATTTACTCGCTCAATTGTTCCTGACGTTACCGAGTAAATTTGACGCTCTTATAACAGCTCTACAGAATATTGAAGAGGACAAACTGACTCTAATTTTGGTGAAAGAAAGGCTGTTGATGGAAGAAATCAAGCTGTCGGAAAGAGAAGAAGAGCAAGAGAATCCAGGTACAAGTGACAAAGCTGCATTTTCATCAAAGAAGAAGGCCTACAGATTTAAAGGAAAGTGTTTTAAATGCAACAAGTACGGTCACAAGTCCGGCGACTGCAAAGTGAAGGACGAGAAGCCGAAGAAATCTGAAGCTAGAAGTGTCAAAAGTGCAACTGGATCTAATGCTGTTTGCTTCATGGTGCGTGCTAATGCTGTTAAAGATATTGGGGGCAAAGTGCGTTTTCTTTTGGACTCTGGAGCAAGCGACCATTTGGTTAAAGATAGATGGTGTTTTTCTCATATAGATCAACTTGAGTAAAAAAATGATGAAAGTCTTGTGACAAATTTCAAGGGTGAAATTGAGGGAAAGAGCAATAAGGGAGTTGAATTGAAAATTCAGAACATTTTGTACGTGCCAAAGTTACGAGACAATCTGTTGTCAGTAAGAAAACTCGTACAGAAAGGTATGGAAGTGAAATTCAAGAAGGAAGTGGCCATAATATCGAAGGACAACTTTATGAAATGGAAGTTACTCTTTTCCAAAAGAATTCATCAGCGAACGCTTGCAATGCAGAAAAATCAGAACTATGGCATAGAAGATTCGGCCATCTTGGACAAACGTCATTCAATGCTTTGACAAGACAGAACATGGTTATTGGGATGGATATAAAAGCTGAATCTTTTCGTTTTTGTGATGTTTGTGTCAAAGCAAAACAGGCTCGTGAACCATTTAATGGAAGCAGACCAAAAACAACGAGACCCCTTGAGCGCATCCACTCAGATGTGTGTGGACCATTCAATATAACTGCATGGGAAGGATCTCGTTATTTCGTTTTTTGATATCCCAAAGCCTGTACCCATTCGGAGCATATCCTATCATAACTGCTTCACGACTTTTTGGATCAAGCTTCTTTCTTCTTTGATTAGGTATCCATGAAAAAGCCTTACAACCAAACACACGGAGATTGCTAACATTTGGTTTGACACCATACCACAACTCAGCAGGAGTAACAGGTTGGTCTATTGCTTTTGTAGGGCTTCGATTTATAAGGTATACACCCGCCAGAGCAGCTTCATTCCACATGTCCCCTGGAATATTGGACTCCAACAGCATAGAACGAATTTTCTCTTCTAAAGTTCTATTGAACCGCTCTGCAACACCGTTGAGTTGCGGTGTCAGAATACATTTTGAGCAAGAAGGGGAAGATGAAGATAATGTCTCTGTGCTCGAAATGAATGAATGCGGCAATACAAATGACAGTGTGCTTGGAATTAATGCTGAAGCTAATCCAGAAGAAAATGTTCCAGAAGAAATGAATGACAATTCTGCCGTTAATGAAGATGATTCAATGGTTGAAGCGGAACAAACTCAAGCAGACACTGTACATGAAGCAGAAGACGATACAGAAACTGAATTCGTACCAAGACGGAGTGATAGGGTTAGACGTGAACCTATAAGATTCTTCGAGCTTTTTGGGTATAGAGCGAATTCAGCTGTTTCAACCTATGAAGATGTTCCTGAAACATTTGAAGACATCAAAGGAAGACATGATGCCGACAAGTGGACGAAAGCTGTCGAAGAGGAGTTGAAATCCATGCACAAAAATATGGTTTGGAAACTTGAAAAACCTCCAGGTCCTGTGAAGCTGTTGAAATCAAGATGGGTTTTCTGTATAAAAACGGATGGAAACGGAATCCCCAGTCGATATAAAGCGAGGTTAGTGGTAAAAGGATACCTACAGAGAGCTGGAATTGATTACAATGAGACATACTCACCAGTTGCCAAGCTAACAACAATTAGAATAATTTTGGCAGTAGGAATTCGATATGGCATGACGTTTCATCAGTTGGATGTTAAGACAGCTTTTCTCCATGGTTGTCTCAAGGAAAATATACACATGGATGTACCAGAAGGGGTTAGGTCAGCAGATGGGAAAGTTTGTAAGCTTCTTAAGTCAATTTATGGACTCAAACAGGCCCCCAAATGTTGGAATGATAAATTCAATGCATACCTTATTCAACTGGGATTCAAGAGGTCGAACCATGATTACTGTCTTTACACGATGATTCGAAGTAAATCTGACATGATGTTCCTGATTCTGTATGTCGACGATTTACTCATTGCTGGAACTAAGGAATCATCCATAGAAGAATTGAAGAGGAATTTATCTAGAATTTTTGAAATGTCAGACTGTGGAAAACTGAAATATTTCCTTGGTATGAAATTGGAATTTGATGAGTCTGGAATCAAGATTTCTCAAGAGGCTAGAATCAACAAACTTCTTCGGAAATTTGGAATGGATGTAATTCCATAAGAACTCCTATGGAAAAAGGATTACAACTTATACCTAAAGAAGATGACAAGCCCCTGGGCAAACCATATAGAGAACTGTTGGGGAGCTTGATGTATGTAATGTTAACTGTCAGACCTGATCTGTGTTATCCAGTGGGATATCTAGGCCGATTTCAACAAAATCCATCTGAAAGTCACTGGCAATCCCTAAAGAGAGTTGTTCGATTTTTGAAGGGGACTTCCGAAAAAGGTCTTTATTTTCAACGAAATACCGAAAGTGAGCCTATAGTCGGATTTGCTGATGCAGATTGGGGAAGTGATGCAGTTGATAGAAAATCAGTTAGCGGATATGTCATCAAGGTTTTTGGTTGCACTGTTGCATGGGGTAGTAAGAAACAACCTACAGTTGCAACATCCTCAAGTGAAGCTGAATACATAGCACTGAGCGCAGCAGTATCAGAGATCATTTGGGTACGAGGAATCATGCAAGATTTGAAACAAATTGGTGATGAACCTACAACAATCTATGAAGATAACAGAGGATGCATTGGCATGGCCAACAATTTGGAAAGCAAACGGGCCAAGCATATTGATATAAAGTTTCACTTTATACGAGATAACATAGAAAAAGGAATCATCAAAGTTGAACCTATCAAGACTGAACTCCAGTTAGCAGATTTATTCACAAAATCTTTGGAGTTCAACCGTTTCAATAATTTATCGTCTGAACTAGGACTCAAGGATTGAGAAGGGGTGTAGTGATCCTGCTATGATCAAAGCAATCCTTTATGTTTTAGTTTAGAAAATTATTTTTTATTTGTTCATTCTGAATTTATTCTTCTTACAATAAACATTGCTTATTTATTGCTCCGATCTTTCAATAAAACTATAACAAAATCTCCTACAATCCAATCACTGGGGTACTTCAATAGAATTTGATTAAGAGAATACAATTGCAGTCATAAGTATAGGCGTAGGTGACTGACATGTCATCCATCTCAAGGACTCAATGCACCTTCTAGGAGTCACAGTCAATTCAGGAATCACATGGCAGGACCACATATCCTATATCGCAAGATCGGCGTCCGCTAAAGTTGAGCTACCTATTTAGAGCAAAGAGGTACTTTAGCCCCAAGCAACTTTTCCTTCTCTACAAAACACAGGTTAGACCAGGCCTGGAATATTGTTCCCATATATGGAGCCCGGCCTTAAAACATTCACTTAACCTACTTGACAGCATACAGAGACGAGCAGTTCGACTTATTGGAGACTCTACACTCACAAGTCGCTGACCTATGCTTGTTCTATAGGTACTTCCATGGTAGATGTTCTGAGGAACTCAAAGACATTATCCCACGAAATACAACTTTTGGGCGCCCCACAAGACAGGCAGCTAATGCTCATGACCATGCAGTACACCTGACAACCGCGAGGACATCAATTTTCCAAAACTCCTTCTGTTACAGGAAGCAAACTGTGGAACTTGCTTCCTGGGGATATATTTCCTGAAAACTACAATTTGCAGCTATTTAAGTGCAGAACTAACATACATCTGCAAGCATCTCGGGGCGCTGTTGAAGCGTTATAGATTCGCCTTTCCCGAGAGAAGTATTTAAAAAAAAAATAATTACCCCCTGGCGGAAAGTTTTCTTTGTAGTACTCGTACACATGTATTGTACAGTACTTAATTATAGCCAAAATGATCCGCATAAGCAACTGCATATAATATATACGTAATTACATATTTATTTGAACGATTATAATTTTCGAAGCAAACATTATTGATTTATCTATAATACCACATCGATACTTAGATGCAAGGTCAAGGTGAAACTATTTATATGTGAGTCTGAGTAGTATTGTTTGAATTGAAGTTGCGAGCTTTGATTAAAACTTAAATATATACCTACTTTTCTTTATCTAAGGAAAGTGAAATGGCTTAACCTAGGTTCCCTAAAACAATAGAACAGAATAGTAGGGATTATGTCTCAATAGCGAACGAATCTTTCTTTCGTTTCCATTTTCTAAACACACTGAAATTATATTGGGAGAAAACAAATTACCATTCTATACCTCTTTAGATTCCTTCTTTTTCTTGATATTCGCTGTTGTTTCATAAGGATATAACGGCTTACATAAAACGAGCTACCTTTATTTACTCCTGTGAAATCTGGATTTGGAAAAATGAGTAGGCATTTAGTTAGTAGGAGTGCTTTACTTAATAAATTAAGGGAAAGTTGTTACAGAAGGTGAATGATCTCTTCTTGGATTTCATTAGATATATACGATTAGCTTGCGGAGTGTTGGGTGTCAAGCCAACAACGGTTTTTTCGCATTCAAAAATAAAGAGTGTCTCAAAAAATACACAATATTATACATAAAATATATAGGCAGTACAGTAGGTTACAACTTGGGAGAACGTATCGGATAAATGCCCTCCATGGCTTTGCTAGCAGAGAAGCGCTTTTTGTAGAAATTTTCTATAAACGGTTTACATAAATATGAAATTCATTGATATAGAGCTCGATCTGCTCCTGCTTTTAACCCTGAAATTTCAGTTGTCACCCAGTCTTTTTAACTTTTTTTATTGGCAACGCTTTACCACACTAATTGCGCCAAAGTCAAATCTTGTGTGAATTTAGTTACGCCCTCTATATGAAACGGCAAACCCGATTTCTTCAGAGTTATGTACAAAAACAGACTAAATTATGTTTCACTGTTAAAAATTTACCAATGCTATAGCATGTGAAAGGGACTTAACCGCTTTCGATAATAATTAATTTCCTTCTTTCTAAAATAATAAACATTTTACTAATTAAATTAATGGTGAAATATATAAACAACCGATGGACAGCAACTCTTTTATTTTCAATTGTATATCTTTTACCTTAAAAAGGACCCTTCCAACAATAAAACCAATGTGTTCTTATTTAAACTTCCACAACTTTGTGTCATGAAAGGCCGGATATTTATTTTGGTTCCCTCTAATATTATCCATGAACATTTATTGCTTTTTAATGAGCCACTTAAGAATGTCGGAATCCTTGTGATTGTATGCTTTTCGCGCTATCCAACAATAAAGGAGTTTGCTTTATTCTAACTAAATTATGATTGATTAGGACTTTTCACACTTCTACATAGACATTCATGTGATATTCACTCTGGCAAGCGGCACATTATCACATCATGGGGTAGAACAATCAATCAGAATAAGTTGTTGATTTAAATCGTGTTTTATTCCGCATTTACGTACTTAAACGAATTTAAGTGATTTGTCTACAATTCTTGAACTGAACAAAATGAATTTGCTTCATGATTGATAGTTGCCTTTTTTGTCCAAAGGGCGGAAGTTTAATTTGTAGTTAGAGTATAGGAGAAGTGGTCACCACCCACAGCGAATTTTGCGAGGATCAAATTAAAAATAAATCATAATTAATTATCTAATTTAATTTTTAGATACAAACATTATTACAACTAAAATTCTATGCTATATAACGCATTTATTTATTTATATTACAAATAATTTTTCCTCTTCTTCACGTAGATAGGTATACCTATACTTTATATTCATCTATTTATTTTATTATTAAACAATAAACATGGTGAAGATTAAAGGTAATAAACCAAATAGAAACAGCGTTTAGATCAGTAACTTCTGTAAAACGCGTAGTATTTTGCTATAAATATGCAGGGCAGCAATTTGAGTTATTATTTTTTTCTTTTACATAGTAGGTATAGGTATCTAATATTTTATTTATTTAGTTTATCGTGCTACTAAGAAAATAAGCTCTTAAACCAGGTAGTATGTATTTATAGTTGTTATTTGTTTCGTGGGCGCAGTATAGCGCAGTGGTTAGTGTGCTGGAATACTGTGCGAGGAACCCCAGGTTCGATCGAAAAACACAAATTACATCTTAAGGGTTTTTCTACTCCGCCACCTCTCGCGAAAGTCTGACATACATCCGAGATAGAGCTTCTCAATTCAGCCGTTCGGACTCGGCATACAATTGTAGGTCCCTTCTATTCGTCCCAAAAATAGAAACTTACACAAACGAATGGTTGCGAGAAGCTAGGCCTAGGGTGTCTCTGTCTACCTGCTTGTTGCGCCACCTATTAATTTATTTTTTTATTTTTATCTGTATTTGTTTCTTCTATAAAAAATTATAAAACTAATGGACCTATCAGTGAAAATTAAGAAACTTATTACATTGAATCGGTGGAAAGTATGATTAGGTTCTTTGATTGATTTGATATGGGCTGCATGATCTATGATAAACTACTTCAATTTCAATAACGAAATTGTAGCTGCCAGCACAACATTTTACTCTCTACACATAAATCAGAAAATGTATACCTACAGTTCAAAAATTATATGATGAATTTGCTACTGAAGACCTGGCATCACAACACAGATCACACTATACCAGACTAAGCTTCTATCTACGGGACAAAACATATATTTCTTAGCTGGCAAATACGCCGATATGATGAGCACCATCTTTAGACTAAGGGGAACTCTTACCCCTTAATTAGATCCCACACCGCCCAGATCTTCCTATACTGTGTAACAGTAAGACCGGAAAGATCGTGAGGATGTGTACCAGTTCCTATTCCTAGCAGTATGCATTCTTACCTATACAATTCCGTTTGAATATCCTTGGAGTACCTACATACGCTGGAGTTAGATGAAGCGATAAGCATATTCAACG
Organism: Cheilosia scutellata; assembly: GCA_955612985.1. NCBI lineage: Eukaryota > Metazoa > Arthropoda > Insecta > Diptera > Syrphidae > Cheilosia > Cheilosia scutellata. The sequence goes on from OY015312.1 coordinate 126,277,291, forward strand.
GCGACAGAGGTTGGGACGCATTACAAAGTTTCAAATTCATACGCCGAACGGTTCGTGAGTTATAAAAAAGGACACTTTAAAATGGGTCATCGCCAATAACTTGGGTCCCAAGCAATATTTCCAAAATCGAAAAAAATCATTTTGATTAGCAAATAGGTATAGGTTAGCCGGGCATACATCTGTCAATCTGATTGACTTGACTTAACTATTTTTAATTCAAGTCATCCAAGAACGTACATAACTGACGCAACATAACACTAAAAGAATCATAATGTGGATCACATCACAATTAATACAATTTCAAGTATCTACAAAAATATGTTAATATGTATGTACAGTACATTATGAAATTTCAACAAATTATTCCTTTAACGAATTTAATATTTATAATTTAGACGTAAGCAAAACAAAGCAGAGGGGAGAAGGACATTCACAACACAAGTTCTACTTAATTTCAACTCGTAATAAACAAAAAAATAGGTAGTAGCCTTCGGTCACTCAAGTGGTACTACAAAGTGCGATACGGTTCTACGTGTAACTACAACAATTTATACGTGGCGTAGTAGCTACGGGGGGATATTGTGCAATGAGTACAGGAATACGACTGCGCTACCTTTCAAGAAAATATGTTCCCTTGAGCTGAAAAAGTAAAATATTATAATGTCACGAACTTACATAACATTGCCACTCACCTAACTACAGAGAGCAATGTCATTGGTAGGTACTAACGTGTCCTGTGACAAGTGCTCTTCTAGCTGTTCATTGTGAAAAACGGGATCGTAATTGCGATGGTAATATTGTTCTAAGTGCCTGAGGTATAGAAATAAAAGAAATTACAAAAAAAAAACAAGGATGAATAAAAAAGCGTTGTGTTCTCTCGACCACGTCCATCGTCCATGGACCTTGGAGAAGGTCTGAAAAGGCTTTATTCTATTGGAAAAAATGCTACAAAACTTTTGATTGTAATTAGTTTTCATCCTCTGGGCTTACCGTTCTTTCCAACACTCCTGATAGGATAAGTAATCTCAACCAAACTATGTTTCGCATTGGTAATGGTGGGATATTTGTATAGTGCATTAAACGAGTTTGTAATCTATTTTTGAGTATAGGTACGTATTTTTGGGAGAAAATATATTTGTAGTGCATAACCTATATGTTTGCTTTTATGGCTTATCCTATCCTATTTAGCATTCGCCAAGTGCAGAAATCTCAATTTACAAACATTGTATAGGTGGAAATTGGAACTTGATGTGGAAGAATCGATTCGATTTGCTGTCACTTGGAGCAGGGCTCTGATTTTGGACAGAAGTGCAAATGGAATCCTTGCTTCCTCTTTTTTACGTTATTCTTCTTTGCGTGACTGCTTGGTAATGTAGTTCTATATAGGTACTCGTACATTGTGAATTCGGAACTGTGAATGTGAGCGCCTGAGGTGTCCTTTTGAAATCATTCGCATCATTGCAAAAAAAAATTACAAACATTTAAAATTTATCATGTTTCCTTTTTCCGGAGTGTTTATATACAAATTTTTTTATCAAGTGAATGTGCTCAGACATACAAATTAATAAACCACTTCTCTAAGAAAATATTAGACATTCAACATTATTCTTAAATTTTCATCAGAATGTCTGCAAGACTTGCATTTAAATCTGGTCACGATATTATTCCGTTCACTTGGTGTAGCAGTCAAGCAGCGCCGAGAACGAGTACGTGCCTGCAGCAACAATAACAGCAACAATTTCTGGTTGCACACACCTACTTCTTATTGCAATGCTTCAAGAATCTACACTTTAGTCGAAGTAACAATTTTAATGGAAAACTTTTACATGCACTGCACACCAATCCACACACACCAGTGGAAATTGATAAATGAAAACTTGCAGTTATAGCAAGACAAAAGGACGTTGTTGGTGATGATGATATGTATTCCGTGGCATCCTTTTCTTCGTCTGTAGCAATGGTAATTTCTTTCTTTCTTCATCTATTTTTTATTTTTTGTAATTTCAGCAACAATTTGCCATTTTATTGCATTGAAAATGAAGTGAGCACTGCAGAAGATATATGTGGTTTTCAGAAACTTGTAAATTTAAATTTATCTAAATATTAAAAAAAAAAAAAAAAAAAAATTAAACAATTTCGTGCTCATTTATGTACAAAAGCACTTTACAAACAGTTATTCCAGAATTACCAATTCTATATTCTTTGGTATTACTCTTTCCAGTCAAAAGTTGATGTTAATTCAGTCTTAGAATGAATACGTCCACTTCAAGGAAAATTATTATACCCTCCACAGGAAGGTATATTCACTTTGTCATTACATTTGTAACGCCAAGAAGGATTCACCGGAGACCCTATAAAGTATATATATTCTGAATCAGGATCACATTCTGAATCGATCTGGCCATGTCCGTCTGTCTGTCTGTCTGTCTGTCGGTCCGTCTGTCTGTTGAAAACACGATAGTGTCAAAAGGAATCGACCTAGGCGAATGGAATTTTGTGAGAGAACTTATTTTTACCTTCGTCAGGTTGGTAAATAAACGGGACACAATATACACATCCTAGCAAGCAACATAATATAGAATTAAAAGCATCATCTAGTGGGAGATAGCGTCAATTATTTTACAGATTATGAATCGTTATCCCGATCAATATGCAAATCAATGGTCTACAGATCATGTTGGCAAAATCAAAAAATTTAGTACAATATTAAGTAACAGCAGCAGCACATATTATAGGAATTTCAATGCAAACCTCTCCCGATCCATTAATTGAAGCGAAAGATCCATATGAAAGATTCCTATTAGATAGAAATGTCCCTCAGTGTCAATAATTTGTCTGTAATCTATCAAAGCGACAACCGGACCAGAGCAAATGAGCGCATCACTGCCACTTTCCTCACCAATTTAGCTTAAGGGCATTTATCCTGTCACATTTTAACTTCCTAGTATCTTGTCTCGGTTTTTTTTTTTCGTTTCATGTTCGCCCCCTTTCTGTTGGACAATTTTTTTTCCTCGTGTACAGTAGTTCTCCTTTATTGGTGTTTGTCGTTTCTGTTCATCTGCATCCTTTAGTTTGTTTCTGAGTACAAGGATTAATTGGATTTTTTGCTTATTTTCCTGGACTCTGTTGTTTGCTGTTTGTCTGTTTTATTTTCGTAAAGAATGGAAATGAACATGGAACCTAAAAGCAGTAATAAAAACACACAAAACGGAAACGAAAACTTAACAGGAGGCCCGATGTAGGGAAATGTTTCATTCATATTTAAGGATTAGCTACAGCTTTATGTATATTTTCACCCCTTTGTTCCAATACCAGATGCGACGTGCTAGACGGAAAAGTGATTTGATTTCATCACGTTGTGACAATAACTCTTCGAACAAGAACAATAAACACATAACAGAAAGAAAATCTTGTATCCTGTTCCTGTGTACAATATACATCGTGAGACAAATAAAACGTACACTGGAGGTGGAACTCCTTAATGCATAAAGGACTTCGACTGATGTTTCATTTGATTGGTTTAGTTTCGGGTACAGATAAATGAAACTGTTAAGTTGATGTGCAGGTTTAATGTATGCTGGTATGTGTGTGTATTCTATTTGAACCAATACGATTAGATGGATAAAAGAGATTTGGCGAATATATCGTAGCCGTAGGTAAAGTGAATTTTTAAGTGCGAATTGATTTAATTACTCTGTTTAATGATGTATGCTGTTCCGGAATAGTTGTTTGACATTTCTTCATAAATTAAATATGTGACGCAAAATTAGATGATTTGACGGGAGTGGTATCAAGTAACAAAATAAAATTTTTGGAAATGGTTGAACAGAACACAACAAATGGGCCGGACAATTTTTTTCGGATAACAAAAGTATGTATATGCTTTTGCTTGACTATCCCTAAGTAGATATTAGATAACCAGGTTTGCTCTCTTTATGCAATCATTTGCCAGATTTAAAACTTGGAGCCTATACATTCGAGACGTTGGCGTTGGTACACCTATACTACATAACGAGATCGTGTACAAAATGTGCACGTGCTTAGATAGTTATTGGGCTCTTACTTTTATAACTAAGTGTATCTTACGAAGCCTTGACGTTTCACTCTATAGCAAATGTGCCGAAAAGTAGACTCATATTATCGTAGATATAGATTTGAAACCTCATAGTTGGCGCAACATAGGAATAAACAAGACCGTAGAATAACTTCTCACAATCGTAAGTTTTTGTGATTTGTTATTTTTAAGCCTTTCCGAGAATCGAACTTGCACAATTCGTTCAGAAGTCCAACACACTAACCACTGAGCCACTGCGCTTTCTTGCACAGGCACATACATAATAATGATACCCATTTATCCTGGTAGAATGAATCCATAATTAAATTAAATTCCATAATTTTAGGATCATATCCACAACCAAAGTTGCGAGAACTTTATTTTCTGACAACCCTCATTTTTAATTTTTTTAAATATGTTTTAAACTAAAGAAATGATTTTTTATTTAATTATTTATTTATTTAGTATTATGCTTCATCCATTAACAAAAAATTGGTTAAATTTAAAATTATTGTGAAAATCAAAGCAATGTTGGATTTTGTGTAGCGTACAAAAATCGGTGTAGGGTTCGGATTGTAGAGTACCTACATAATGAGAAAAAATAAAAATGATGGATGTTCGGATTAGCGCGATATTCGGATTAAAGGTGATTCTACAATCCTACATTTTTGTACGCTGTCAACCCCTATTTTGGCCGACAAATCATCTTTAGCGACGAGGAGCATTTTTGGGTGAATGGGTAATGGGTATCTGTGTTTTTAGAAGGGCGTCGCAAAAGTATTTCAACCTGTATAGGGAGTCGCAGTATGAAAAATATTGGGATTGCGAATATCCAACATTGCATTGATTTTCACAATCATTTTAAATTTAACCAATTTTTTTTTAATGGATGAAGCATAAAACCCTCTCGTCTTGTACTCATTAATCCGAATATTTTGATAATCCGAATACCCCCTTGCAATAATTGATTCGGACTAGCGAGGCGATACTGTATTTACATTATTATTTTCAAATATTTATTCACAAATAATGCTGAAGGACATTTTCGGCTATACAAAAGACAAAGGGTATAATACATTGTGCATAAATCGCGGTTTAATAAGTTACGCATTAATAACACAAAACCGTAATCAAATTATAACTCTATATATATAATATATGTATATTGATACAGGAATTGAACAGAAATCCTAACCATGTACTGTTTGATTTGTAACGAGTAATTACAATTCAGTGCATCGTTTCACATTTCTCTCTTTTGCACAAATTTGTGGATACCTGGTCTGCTTTGACACTTTGGTCATTACTTTTGGTGCCCGCCGTTACCCTAATAATATTGTCTTTTTTCTCAGACGTTAAGCAACAACGTGTTCTTATATTCTTAGTGCCACCAACATATCGCTTCGGCCAAATTCTTACACAATGTCACGTAACAATTTACGGCCCATTGGCGGTTACAATTTGCAATCACGTTCAAATATCCTTTTCGATGTACCTACTTTCGCTTCTTCCCCTTCTATTGTAGGCACCTTTATACTGGAGTACTTTGGGGGTAAAGAAGATACTCTTCCAAGTACGTGTTCTATTTTCTCCCATTCTCAGCAAACGGATATTGTTTTTGTTAATGTTTTAGTTTCTAATTAGATCTAAGGGAGCTGGACACGACTCAAAAGTGAATTTGCGTTAAAAATTATTGTCAAGGAAATTTTAAGTGACTGGAATTTTAATGAGAGTGTTTCTGAGGTAACTGTGGGTCGATGTAAAAAATACGAAACGAACATTAATCTCTAAGAGCAAAATATGCACCAGTATATGTTAGAATGGTTTCAAAGATGGTCAGAAATAAGTGTTGACGTTTTTGAAAAGCCAAGTATGAATAGGTATAATTAGCATTTATGTATTTGTATATGAAATTTATTTTCCCAGCTATTCAACACGTTCCAACCAAATGTACCTACTTACATAGGGACGTAGTACATATTATTATATTATGTACGTGTGCTTAGCATTAATAACAAATACACACACGGGTAAAGTTATGTGTTGGATTAGAGCCAACTTAAGAATTGAGGCGTGTCGTAAGAACTATACTTATATAAACCTAAAAAGTATAGTCCGTCCCAAGTTAAGTGAAAATTTCTTGCGCAGGTCTCTTCACATTATGGATTTTATTCTTTTAGCGACAACAAAACAATTTTTCCAACCAGAACTACAGCTAAACAAATATTTGCTGTGCGCATTTCAAACAACAAACATACCCCTGCTTGCGAAGACATCTCTCTCGATCGACGATCAAGCCATGCCCCATGCCCATGACCAGGGTTTCCATGTTTTAAGAAAAAAATCCCCTTTTCTTAACACCAAAATAATTTTTTTTCTCCTTTTTATAAAAAAAAAATCCCTTTTCTGTCCCCGAAGAAAAAAATATTAGCGTAACCAGCATTTGAACTCGGGCAATGCTTCCAATGAGAAATATTTTCACTTACCCATTAAGTTGTGCCGCCGTTGTCTAGATTGGCCGTTGTTCGATTTTTAGGTTAGTTGAGAAAAGAAGCTTAGGTATATTACACTGAAAATCCCTTCTCTCTTTTCTACTCACTTAAAATCGGCCTGTCTCGCCCGATACGACTTTCATAGGAAGGGATGTGTGCATGTGGCCCGGTATACACGGGCATGACTTTCATTCACATGAACGACTTGGCTGCACACGAAAACAAGGCCTCATTGCAATGAAATAAAATTTGGCAGGTACATCAGGAATAATTAAATCGAAAATACAAAAATTTGATGGCAAAGCCGAAGCGGACGCTCGCTTTGTACGTCCTCACTCTACCAACGCAAATACCAAAGGAAGATTTGTATCGAAAGTGGTTTCGAAAAAGAACCTTTATGATCATGTCATGCGTCATGTTATGCCCATGCGAGAATTGTTTCTGAAAGTGTATTTTTGGTCCATTTTCTGTACCATCTACCTTTCTCCTTTCTACTCGGTCAAAATCGACCTTCTCCTTCGACACGACGTTCATGGTAAGGGGTGTATGGCCAGGCCATGGTAATAGTTTTATTAAATGTCAAAAGAATGAATGCATTCACCAAACAAAAAAAGTGAGATGTTGCATGGGCTCATTTCTTGAGCATGGTTGTTTTTTGTAGGTTGTTAACATTTATTCATTCTAAAACATTTTCTTACAAACTGTTTTTGATAGGAATTTAAGATGTTTCCCCTTTTTCTGAGTAACTTTATTATAACAGCGTGAAACCCACTATGTATTAAAAAGGGTTGAAATGGAATTTTCGATTTACATTGTGATAAAGTAGAGAAAAGCATTAACAATTTCATGCGATCAAAAATACCTTAAGAGAACAAATTTCACTTAAATAAAGTGCTACTGCGCATGTTGGGATCTTTCTTTTGCTTTGGGACGGGCTATACTTCTAATATTTTTGCTATAGGTATACATTCGTACATATAGTATTCGTACTCTTGAAAATATTTATGTCATTGCTATCAATATATAGCATTATACATTATGTATGTACTTACTTACTTATCGGGCTCCCGACCCGTAAAGAGTCTCTGCCTGAGACACTGCAGCCTTCCATCCTCTACGATCCCGGGCACGCTGCTTCCAGTTATCGAGACCAAGCGCTCTGGCATCCGCGATGGCTTGGTCTTTGAAACGGAGGTTCGGTCTTCCTTGTCTTCTCGAACCTGGGGCCTGGGATTCGAAGATCCTCTTAGCTGGAGCATTATTGTCCATTCGCTCGATGTGGCCGAGCCAATGTAGTCGACGTGTTTTGGCTTTTTGGACTACATCCACATCTTGGTACAGCTCATAGAGTTCGCGGTTGTATCTTCTCCTCCATTCGCCCTCCTCGCACACAGGACCAAAAATCCGCCGAAGTATTTTTCTTTCGAAGGAGCCCAGTATTAACTCTCCCTTCTTGCTTATCGTCCAGCACTCGGCGCCATAAAGCACAACTGGCAGGATGAGGGTTTTGTAGAGCACACATTTCGTCCTTCGAGTTAGGAGTTTTGAACCCAGTTGTTTTGCCAAACCGAAGTAGCAACGGTTTCCTAGGGTAATTCTTCGCCGGATCTCCACTAGGGTGTCATTCGCGGAGTTCATGTTTACTCCGAGGTAGGTGAACTCCTTAACTACCTCGAAGTTGTTGCTATCAATAGTGACGTTTTGTCCTAGGCGGTGGACAGATGCTTGTTTGTTTGTTGATAGCATGTACTTAGTCTTGTCCTCATTTACTTGAAGGCCAACGGACTTCGCCTGTTCTTCAATCGCCGTGAACGCTTCTACCAAGGCACGCTGGGAGCGACCGATGATGTCAATATCGTCCGCAAAGCCCAGTAGCTGTACGGATCTGTTGAAGATAGTGCCTTCCGTGTTGACACCTGCCCTGCGCACTATCTGCTCCAGTACGAGATTGAAGAAGTCGCATGACAGCGCGTCTCCTTGCCGAAATCCGGTGCAAGTTTGAAATAGATCGGAGGAGCTGCTTCCAAACTGCACATTGCAGCGCGTGTTTTCCAGCGTCACGCGACACAGCTGAATCAGTTTTGCCGGGATTCCGAATTCGGCCATCGCCACATAGAGCTCCTGACGATGTATGCTATCATACGCGGCTTTGAAGTCGATGAATAGGTGGTGAGTTTCGACTTGAAATTCGTTGGTCTTTTCCAGGATTTGCCTCAGTGTGAAAATTTGGTCTATAGTCGATCTGCCGGGCCGGAAGCCACACTGGTACGTGCCGATTAGTGTGTTGCAGAACGGTTTAAGACGTTCACACAGTACGTTGGATAGGATCTTGTATGCAACATTAAGCAGGGATATGCCTCGATAGTTCTTGCAAGACATAGGATCGCCTTTTTTGTAGATGGGGCATATGGAGCTGATAGTCCAGTCATCGGGCATGTTTTCTTCCAGCCATACTTGGTTGATGATTCGGTGCATGCTCCCTACCAAAACATCACCACCGTATTTAAAGAGCTTCGCTGGTAAACCATCAGAGCCTGCGGCTTTGTTGTTCTTAAGCTTTTTTATAGCTAGGCCAACTTCTTCTATACTAGGTGGTGGAACTAGTTCTTCATTGACTGGACGCGGGTTCTCTTCTTGCCCTATCACTCTCTCTACATGATGCCCATTTAGCAGTTGCTGGAAATGCTGCTTAAACACATCTACTATTCCCTGCGCTTCGGTGACTAGGTTTCCTTCGCTGTCTCGGAACGAGCCTGCGTTCCGGTTTTGTAGCCAGCAGCCAGTTGCTTGGCTTTTTATAAAACCTCCGGATGTTATTACGATCGCGCGACTCTTCGATCTCCTTGAGCAGGGAAGCTGCGTAAGCCCTCTTCTTCCTACGCAGGATCTTCTTTTCGTCTTTTCTCCTGGCTCGATACTCTTCTCTCGCTGCCCTTGTTTTGCGCTGCAGCGCTTTCTTGTGTGCATCTTCTGTCACCTTTTTCCTGTACACGCATTCATCATCATACCACGGGATCTTTCTCTGGGGTGGCTGGTACCCTACAGTGGTTTCGGCTACCTCCTTGATGATGTCGCGGTACTGGCACCACTGATTATTGGCGTCTGTGGTAGGTGAGTGCACAGAGGAGAGTTTCATGCTCAGGCGCTCGCTGTAGGCTCTGGCTACTCCAGGTGTGCTAAGACGTCCAACGTCGAATTTCTTCTTCTGGGCGGTTCGCAGCTTCTTCTCGTTGGACAGCCGAGCTCTGAATTTTGCTGCGACAAGAAAATGGTCAGAGTCGACGTTTGCCCCTCGGAATGTGTGCACGTCGAGGATGTTGGATGCGTGCCTCGCATCGATTAGCACATGGTCGATTTGGTTGGCGGTTCGACCGTCTGGAGAGCGCCAGGTTGCTGTGTGGATCCTTAGCCTTGGAAACCTAGTGCTACTTATCACCGTATTACGAGCTGCTGCAAAATCTATTAGTCGGTAGCCGTTGTCTGTTGTCGTTTCGTGGATTCTGTGCTTACCAACTAACCCGCCAAAGATGTTTTCCTTTCCGATTTTAGCATTGAAGTCCCCGAGTACAACTTTTACATCGTACTCCGGACAGGCTCCGTAGGCTCCATCCAGGAGGTCATAAAATTCCTCCTTGATGGGATCTTCAGCCTCGTCGGTAGGGGCGTGTGCACATATTAGGCTTATATGTTTTGGAAAGTAGCTTTGATGCGGATCACAGAAAGGCGATCACTTATCGGCTTGAAGTCAATAACTTTTGTCCTAAGCCGATTTCCCACGACGAATCCGCATCCTAATACATGCAGTCTTTTGTTGCAGCTGTAATAAATGTCGCAATCTTTTCTTTTCATCATGCCTGATCCTATCCATCGTATCTCCTGGATCGCGGTAATGTCTGTAAAATTTCGAAATCTTTCCACTGGTAGACTAGTAGCTAGTAGTTTCACAACTTTGGTTGTGTGCAGCATATGAGTATGTAGGGCGATAATAATACATACTGCATCGTTCATTTTCTTGGGGGATTGTATGCAAACATCCATATAATGTGGGTTTGTTTGATGATTTTCTCTAAGAAGTTTGGAGAACATCTTTGGGAAAATGTTCCTTTTTCTATAATTGATTATTTGAAGTTGTAATGAAGCACTGTAGTTGTGGACAGTAAATTAGACTCCTTTAGACTATACATATCTAGAAAATACTAATCAGAATGACTGGATTGAACGTCTTGTCCGAAAGGAGTTGAGAAAATCCAACAATTTGATTGTTTTGTAACAATAATGGCAATAGCAGAAGAATATTTTTTGGCATTCGAATAATAGATTTAAAATTAAATTTATCTGCGCTTGCGTTACGATTAAGATTTGGCTGCAACAGATCGAATAACAAACAGTTAAACCAAAAAGAAAAGCAATGCACGGTGCGTTAACATTAAGACGATATTATAATTAATACTACCTATGTTGTATATGCTGTCGTTGTCCTTTGTGTCGGCTGGATAGTCACTATTTTAGGGGAGGTTCCAAAAGTGGATACAATTTGTATTACAAACGTGTAAAATACTCACATAATTTGATTAACGAAAATTGCGGTAGGTGTAGAGACAACCCATTATGTGAAAATTATTATACTCACTCGTTCCCATAATATGACGTATCTAGCTATATGATGATAGGAATCCGTTCAATAATTTAATGGTTGTTTCGAATGCATCTCTTTCAATTCCCTTAATCTCACTTGGTCATATCTTACATTCGTATTCGATATCCAGCATGCCAATGGCTATTCTTTTTGTAATAGGTACCTACCAATCGATAGTGAAGGACTTATGTTTAAGGGGAAGTTGAACCAACAACGGTATGAAAATTGCTCTCAGGAGAAAACCATCTCTACTTGCAGACGATTTATTTCACACCAAGAAAGTTTACCTTGGTTTGCTGCGCTTTTACTTTGGAAGGTTTTTTTTTCGTTTCATAAAAGGGTTTTCTTATATGTATTTGAACACATTTAAGCAATTAAATGCTTTTCTGACAAATTAAAACCTACAGCAATGAGGCGAGCATTTTCTTCAAATTAAAAATTGAAAACTGATTATAAAGACCATATCATACTTTAAGTAAGACACACAATGCTACAGTGCTTTCGAAATTTTACAAACCATTTCCGAAATATAACTCCATATTCTTTCTTTCCTCTTTTGAATATACCGAGTTGTAAGGAAAAAATATTGAAATGTCATGTCTTCTTAATAGCACGATGACCATAAAAAATTATCCAAATACAATACCTTGCATATTACAAAATGAAAGTTAGAGAACTAGCTACATAAAGTAGGTTGTAGGTTGTACCGGCCCGGTTGTACCTTGCAGATTCACTGATATTATAAACACAATTCAAATCGATTGAATTTAATGAAACCAAACTGTTGGTGACAACGACTTGGATACCGTCCATTAATCGAATAAACATCTTATTCAATGAAATTTGAAATTTTTCGACGTGCGAGTATAAATGCATGAGTAGCTAGGTAAGGTACTCAAATAAAAAAAAACGAGTTGAACAGTGTACTCTGTATTTGCTAACAGTGACATGAATATTCGCGGATTTCAGATAACCGGATAGTTCTATTGTGCTTGTGAGATGACTGCCAATGTTGCTGATGATGACGAAAAAAAAAAAAACAGAAAATTCAATTAGGTATGTAGTGTAGGTACTCTGAATTTAATTCTATTGTGATGACAGGGAATTAGGGCAGAACATTCGTACAGTCGTACGTATAGCGAAACATCGCGCACCATGTCTTGTGAGAGTCAAAACGATTAAGACACTTAGGAGGAGAACAAATTAATTAAAATGGGATGCTTACCGCTGAACGTGAATATGAATTTTATTGCATGAGCGTTAACATTAGTATAGGTAGGTAGAACAACTTTACTGTTCTGGTAATGAGACTGATAATTTGTGTTGTTAATAATAAATGTCTTTGCTGACAAGGCTATAGGATGGCTTATTGCAAGCACATTGATTAGGTACATTTTGAATGAGCGTTTGTAGAAATAATAATTAGCTAATGATTGGTGAAAAATGATTGCACTTTCAATGATTTCAAAATGAGAGCGATCTTTAATTAATTAACCAGTTTTGTCAACGAACTGATTGGACCCTATCATTGCAGTTTTAGGTCCGGTAAGTCCACAACCGACCAAATATTCACACTACGGCAAATCCTGGAGAAAACCCAATCGATACTCACCATCTATTTATCGATTTTAATTTATAGAGACGAGCTATACAGAGCGATGTCCAGTTTTGGCATTCTTGCCAAAATTGTCAGATTGTGCAGAATGACGATGGAGAAAGCTCGCTGCTCCGTAAAGGTCGGAAACAATCTCACCGAGACCTTTGATGTAATAAAATAATTTAGATATGGTGATGCGCTGTGATGTGGCTTTTTCAACATCATTCTTGAGAAAATTGTGCGATACTCTCAAGCTAACACCAGGTGACCAAGGGCACAAGGGCATACGCTGACGACATCGACATCATTGGCAGAACACAGCGAGCTGTCACTGGTGCGTTTGCAAGTATCAGTACAGAGGCAGCAAAAATGAGTTTAGTGGTGAATGAGCGCAAAACAAAATATATTCTGTCAACAAGAAGGGACACACAACATCGACGAATCGGACTTAACGTCACAATAGGCAGCTACTATTACTTTGAGGTAGTTCGGGACTTTGTCTACATCGGCTCCGCTATTAACTCTTAAAATGACATCACTTTAGAAATCAAGCGAAGAATTACACTTGCCAGCCACTGTTACTTCGACCTAAGAAGGCAATTGACTAGTAAGGCCTTGTCGAGAAACACCAAGGAGACTCTATATAAGACACTCATTATCCTAGTCCTGCTTTATGGCGTGTAAAGTTCGGAACTGCTCCCATTTTCTTTCTTTTAGAAAATATATTTTCTGGCAATTTTTTCAAACATGTTTTCCATTTCTACAAATGAAAAAAAAAGCCGGAAAACTTTTTGGATAAAAGACCTAAAATTTTGGAAATATAGCCAGAAAATTCTGGCTTTTCTTTCTAGGAAAAAAGGCCAGACTTTCTAGGAAAAAAGGCCAGACTTTGTATAAAAAATTTTCAGACATTTTTTCAAAAAAAAAAAATTTGCAATTTCCGGGAGCCGCCTTAGGTGGCGCGCACAAGTGGAAGGGGACCCTAACCAACTTAGAGTGCGCAACCGGTTAGCCAAACATCGTGCTAACTGGTGAGGCGTGTTGGTCGACGGCCAGGTCCACCCCGGACTGTAGCGCCATCTAAGTAAGTAAGTAAGCATGTATTCGTAAATGATTGCATGCTCAAAATAATCCGGGGCAACAGCTCGAGGCAAGCCATCGTAGGTATTTGGGTAAAATCATTTTTGCCCTGCCGTTTTTCCATTACTTTTAGAGCAAGCAAAATATAATAACCTGCTACAATACAAAAAAAAATTCTACCGGTCCGCTGCGCTGGGACCATCGCTTATCGGTGTGCTGGGCCATTTTACAAAATATTTTGTTTCTTAGATTTTCAGGTAGGTTGCATTATATAGGTTCACAATTCAATGAAAAGTTTGACGGCAGTTGTTGATTTGCATTTTAGACGACAACAAATTTGGACGGCATATCTGGCCTTTTCCCAGTACAAACGGCAAAATTGAGCCGCCTTGTCCGCGAACGTGTTCACTATTCACATACATTATCATCTTAATTTTCCATACCATTTATTTAAAAAAAAATGTAATGCTGACCAGACGCAAAAAGAGACAAACCAAATATGGAATAACCCACCCAGCCTCAACTCTTTTGTTGGATATATATATTGAGGTCTAATAAGCCGCCTCACATTTCACATATCCACTGTAGTCGTATGCTCAGTTTAATGTTTGCCTTCTAGTGACCGTAATGTTTTGTATTATGTGTGTAGCCCACATTCATACAAATGTGTATTTGCTACCAGAAGGAAAGAAGAAGTGGCCACAAGGCTGGTAGTGGCAGAGAAAAACAAAAAAAAATATAAATTCTACCCACGATCCTATAGAGAAAGCAACAAAATTACTTTTGCCTGCTCAGCTTTTCTTTAAGTTTTCTTGGACCGTTGCCTTTCACATAGCAATGGACATCAACAGAGCCGGTTGCATTTTCTACTTCTTTTGGGCATGGACGAATGGTGGTTGGTGGTGGCTGTTTATAACCACATCGAAAACGACTGCTTCCGATATCGTTGTCCTTGTTGTAGGAATCGCATATATGCTATATACTCGTACATATATAGAAGTGAATACTGAATGGGTTAAGCGTATATACAGGATGTCTTTTTTGACAAAGAAGGATATTTGTGGAGTATTCACGTAAACATATAACATATAAAATCCTTTACAGTATAACTTTTTTTTATTGTAGGTATACCAGATAGGGAAAACCTATATCGTATAAAGATATCGACAAACAGCTGCTCATGCTGCAAATAAGAAGTTTGTTCTGCTTCTATTGGCATTTTGTTTTGTTTAAGAGTTTTTTGAGTAGGTAGTTACCCACTCGGTCAATTGGGATGAGATAAAAAGTTTTGAGAGACGGGGCTAAGAAGACAAAATCAAATGGACGAAATCTCTATCTGAAGAGGCCAAATTGTGGCCACTTACAGGATTCCTTATTGATATGTCATACGATTGTGCACATCCCAAACCCTAAAATAAAGTTTAAAAAAATATTGTCTACGGATTGCATAATGCAGTGGGATTAGTCTTGCATTGCCCTCAAGTTCCTGTTATTATTGCATTACTTCCAAATGTATTTGGATTCTTTTCGCGGTTAAATTTATGTAGAGTTATTTCACACCAAGCCGAAAACTGGGTTTTCGCGAAAACATTCGACTTCATCGAAAACATAAGTTTTCCCATACATATTGCAGTTTTCAAAACGACATATCTGAGGTCGTTTTCCATGAAAACGCCACCACGAAAACGAGTACAATCGTTGGGTTGTTGAAGCAGACACACCTTTTGCAACATTCAGCGAGCTCAGCAAAACTGCTGAGGCTGACCCTGACAGGATAGCTCTCTCTCTCAGTGCTGTCGTTTCTTCTAGTTTTTTGTTTACAAATGTGGAATCTCTTGTTATCTTTGCACCATAAAGAGCAAATTATTCAGTTTTTTCTATAATTTTAGAACGGCAGCACTATCTGCCACAACTAAATGGTATTTTCAGATGTTTTGATATTGATTGGTGCTTATGTTAATTATTTTATGCATAACCATAAGTTAACGATTATCAAGTAGCTTAAATAATTTTGTTTGTATATTACCTATGTCAATACGAGCGAAGTTTAGTAACTAAAATAAAAGTCTAGTCGCCACAAACATTTCATAGCTGGTTTCACAGCTAATTGAAACGTCAAACGAAAACGATTTGGTGTTCGGTGTGAATGCATCCACGAGTTTTCTAAACTTTTTTGACGAAAACTCGGTTTTCGGCTTGGTGTGAATAGGGTATAAAACGCATAAATAATAAATTGGTAACATTTTTTTATATGACATCGCAACACAATCGTCTGATTCAAATGTGATTTTTATTTTGGTGGTGTAATTTCAGCGTATAGGTATACTCACAGCGTGAAATTGTTGGACATGCATTTTCTAAATATTTAATAGACATGTTGATATTTGTACAGTTTCAGTACAAACTTTTAGAAATATGGCCACTTATGGTACTTATATTATGTAGACAATTTAGCAAAAAATGTTTAGCTGCCATCCACTCGCATCATTCAATAATGTTTATTTATGCAGCTTCCATGTGTCCCCAATGTGCTTTGGCAATTGCAATATATGCAAAGGTAAATATTCACACAATCCCCATTGATAGTATAATACAAGAAATTCAATCCTGCTCATGGCAGTAAATCTGACATAAGTTTACACCACTTGAAACCAAGCTTCCAGTAAGGTGTACGACGGCGAGTAATCTACTTGATCTTGCAGTGCAGAGTTTTTTTTTTCTCGCTGCCTTCCTTCATTCTGCTTTAACTCTCGGTTTTTTCACTTCAACACAATGCCACTTCACCTAGAAAAATCCTGAAAATTGAATTTCATATTTCATGAAGTCAGACAGGGCAAACAGTCTCTTACCAACGTTTGTCTGTCTATATGCGGAATAGTGTCACCATGACTTGCACTCTGGAGTAGGGTATAAGTTGTCCTATGCCTTTATTGTATCATTGCCTTGCAAATAAATACGGTACATTTTCTGTTTTGTAAGAAATTGGATTTCCTTACTTTTTCTCTAAACCTTTCCATCCGAGCCGAATACGAAGTAGAGATAAACTCAGAAATCCTACTCACAAAAGGACCCTATTTTAAGAATGCGGAAGATTTCTGTTTCTTATTGTCACCATAGCCGAGTGGGAGAATGGTGAATAAGAATACCCAAGGTATACCTATACCTATTCTGTGAAAACCAATTTAATTTCAAATGTTAAATCAAACGATGCAGCTTGTCTAAAAGATTTCATACTTGTCACTTTACACGCTAAATTGTTGCGGTCTTTTCCATGCAAATCAATGCATAGTGCATGTGCATCGTGCATATGTGAGTGCGGCATAAAGCATTCACTTGACTATATTTGTGTAAAATAATGCCATCGTGAGAGAGTCATTGGAATTTACATAACAAAAAAAAGGCATGAGGGCGTCGGCGTCGTGGGAAACAAAATGTCCTTGTGATTGGTTTCACTAGTATTGGTACAAGTTTTAATGTTTTTTTTTTTGTTGTTGTTATGAACGAGCATCTACTAGATGATATCAAACAGATTTATTGTTTACATGGGCGGCATGGGCCTTGTCAATATTTGTATTTGTACTAATTTTCATAAAATGTCATATACCTACTTAGCTACTTAATTGTAATTGCCGTTTCGGTTTGGAAGTCACAATAACCATGAAAAGATCAGAATCATTCTTTTATGCGTGGAAAGCAAAGTCAACGCGCAGTTCGATGAATTGTGTATACTCACACAGTGAAATAGCGAGTAATATATTTAATACTTCAAAACAAACCTTGACTTACCCTCTTGGATTAGAAACCAACAGGGTTTATACAAATAGGTAAATAAACCAGGCAATGTGCTAACAAATTAATACCATACCTAGGCCCTAAGTTCTACACCTCTTTTGGGTTATTGGCCGAAATAGACAAACACTCCCCCATTGAACATTTTAACAGTTATCAACAAATGCTATAAGCTATCCTGTCCAATGCGCAACATCCCCAAACGCTTCTGAATAAATGATATTCGGCTATCAGTCTTTTTATATTTTATACCCCACTTACCAGCAGTCCAACATCAACAACTCAGCTAGTATAAATATGTTATCATTTATCACTAATCCATTATTCTCGGGTTGAAGCACAACGTATGCCCCGGCACAGAGTGTACCCACCTGGACAATTCTTGTGTAGATAAATGTCGCCACTGAGACCTAAATAATGCCAGCTTTCCTCACTTTAAGTGGACAACAACACAATCGACCGACAGATTTTAGTGTTAATCATAAAATAATAATTCTAGAATCCCTATTCCCATTTGGGTCGTAAAGCTTTTCCTCCCCCCAACCCCAAAATGTTGATCATGTATTCTAGAAATCCCACATATGGAATAATTTGCCAGCGTCGGTCGCTGCTATCCGCATCGACGTTCCATTCCTTGTAGCAGGTATGCGAATAACTATCCCGGAATAATTATTACGATTATTATTATTCAGAAGTTAATAAAATGGGTGGCAATTATATAGGTACAGCAGAAGGGATGATGATGCTATGAAACCCACACTATGGGGTCCCTTGACCAAAAATGAATATCGGATGACAAATGAATTGGTAATCAAAAGCGTCCTGTCCATTTCCCAGCCGAAACATCCATTAGAGTTCACCATAGCTGGGCTATCCATCCATCTATTTGGATGTCATGCCGTTGTGCTATACCGCACTGCTGTTGTCATCGGAAATTGGATCAGAGAATTGTGAATTCCAAAAGGACATCGATATTAATTAATTTGTTGAAGCTGAAGGGCCGCTCAGCAATATCTGTAGATGTGGAGTTTGTCAAGCTTGTAGTGTAGAGCAAGTTGGTAAGTACTTTGGCTAAATAAAGTGAACAAAGTTTCTTGATTAAATTTGCATTCGGACATGTCTCTGTGTTGATCTCTGAGGATTTTTCGGTTAACATGTTGGTTAGTAGACAGGCTATTCATTTGGGGTATTAAGTTGTGCAATCCACAGTAAAAAATATTTGTGGATAATATTTTACCTGATACTGTGTGGAGATTAAGAATATTTCTCCAATTGAGTGATTTATAGTTAAAGATATAATTATTACAAAGCTTTAGTATTGGCTCTGTTTTAGGGGGTTTTGCACGTACACAAGTGGTGAGAAGTTACTCTCTCACGTCCGTTCTTGCCCTCTGTTCACTTTCTACGAAAATAGTGCGCAAAACCAAATACCATCCCAACTCTTTGATTATCACCATTTCCGAAGATGCATTAGTAATATCCCGACGTGATGGCTTTAATTGAACCAGAAGAAGCAATCCGAGAATTATTATTGAAGCAATAGAACCATATTGTTGACAATCTGTCAGAAATAAAGTAAAAAGGTAAGACACATCATAGAAGTATATGGAAGAATCCAATGACAACGAACTGTATAATCACTACACCTATAACTAACCAAAACAATGACTTCCTTCTTTCGTTGTCCAGTCAATATATATGTAATATGCACATCAATATTCTAAATTTTACAACTTTAATATGAAATGTGCCACGCCTCTTTGTCACTTCGAAAAGGCAATATACGTCATTGTGCCAAATTCCAAGGCTAAAGCTTCCATAAATGTCTACTACATCTCTGTCAATTTAAATTACGATTGGTTTAAAAATTTTATCGGTAACAAATGGACAAACAGACAGAGCTACTTTCGCATAAAATATTAGTCTGAACTGTGGTAATTTCCTTCCGTCAAGAAATCCTTGACGAAATGTCAAATTTTGTTCAATCTATGTTTCGATGGGACACATTTTCAGTTAAAACTATGTATAGAAACTATCATCCTATCATCCCGTCACATTGAATGTCTCAGAATCAAAGGTATACTACATGGCCCTTCAATAAATTTTTTATGTCAGTGGTAAAGATTCGCATTGGGTAGAAATTTGTACAGAGAATACAAAACAAATTGTTTTTTTTTTTTTTTTTTATATACCCTCCACAGGAAGGTGTATTAACTTTGCCATTACCTACATCTTTAACCAATAAAGCAAGTTTAGTATAGAAATGAGTTGAAAATCTAATTGGTTGGGTTTCAGTCCAGCAGTTGTTAAAAAATAGTTTGCAGTTGAACATATTATTATATTCAATGTAAATTCTTAAATTGGGTATATGCACCAAAATCATCAAACGTCGCGTCATGGCGAAAAAGGTTTAAGCTCGAGCTAAAAGCTAAAGAACAACAGAAGGAACGTAGAAAGAAAGTTAGGTTGCGGCAACGCTATTGGCAACTTTAATCAATAAGTAAGTTAATATATGTGTTGGTTTTGATTAGAGAGCTAGTTTAAAAGAAACGTACAAACTACACATCTACATAGAAAGCTACTACGCTGTATAGGCAAATACAACTACATATTTTCTAGCCACTTGAACTTCAATTGAAGTTTGCTTAACAGGCAGAAATGTTTCTTTAATTGTTAATGTTTTCTATATATTGGTTTGAAGAGTCGGCAAATCAAGGAAGCTATACATTTATTAACTTGAGCAACTAAAAAAAAATCGGCAAAAGGAGCAATTTTCAAAAACTATTCATATTTGTCTATATTTTTGTACCTTCTCCGAGTTTCTATTTTAAACTCGGGTCTTTTCCGACTCAACACATTAAAATTTAACGAGTTCATCGGTGAATTTACCGACTGAAAACCTAAAAATTTAGCGTTTTTCGATTTCTAATTTGAGGTTAAATTCGAACGAATGTTTTATTCGCTAGTATGTGGAATGCAGCTTAATGATGTGTATTGCGATTGCGAATAAACTTTGACAATTCGCGGCAAGGGTGTTTTCGTTCACGGCAAACGAA
This sequence comes from Cheilosia scutellata, assembly GCA_955612985.1. NCBI lineage: Eukaryota > Metazoa > Arthropoda > Insecta > Diptera > Syrphidae > Cheilosia > Cheilosia scutellata. The sequence goes on from OY015312.1 coordinate 126,297,995, forward strand.
AATTTCGAAATTTCGTAATTTAAACTATTTATAAACTTGTTTTCTTAATACCTTAATTATCCTACTCTTGAAATAGTAAAATTTTCTGTTTATAAATGCATAAAACGTGTTTTGTTCGCATTTCATCAATTCGTTCGTTCGTTCTCATGTGAATAGTCCTTAAAGATACACTTTTCTTTTTCTCACTCAGTGTCAGTGACTTTGCAATGCAAAACCTGTGGCCGTTGAAAATACATTATGAAAAAATGTAAACAATCTCAACTCAATTCAACTTAATTAGTTTTAAAATTAAACATTTAAATTCAAAATCTTATATCTCGAAGACCACCGACTCGATTGAGCTCAAATTTACAGGTGGTCTTAGATATTGGCCCAGAAGTGTTCCTGTAAAAATTGGTCAAAATTGGACATAGGGCCGTGGCACTCTGGCACCTCCCATACAGAAAACATCTTCTATGGGGTGAAATTCGATGACGTTATAAATCGATAACCCTTGGGCCGATTTTCATGATTTCTATGCAGTCGGCAAGTTCCTAAAATAAGTCGTCATTTAAATGAAAGTGAACCCCCAACGACTCGACTCCTCGTTACGCCCCTGATTAGAATGCGTTACACGTACACGTCCCATTACTATAGGATACCAACAACACACACTTAAATTAATTGGGCCCTCATATTTATGATTATTATCCTGTTAACTAAAAAAACTTTTTTTTTAAATGGACATACATAGTTAAAATTTATTCAATCTGTGAACTTTCATTTTGTTAAGAATTATTCCCTAAATCGTAGTGTATATTTTCGATTCAACGTATAGACGCCCAAAATTCAACCCCAATTTTATCTAATGAAATCATCCAAGAAACTAGGCAGCAGTGATACAGTTTGTTCTTTGCGAATAAATGAAACTTTGCTTTATATCAGAGGGTTTGTAGGTACACTACACATATACAATGAATATAAGAACTACATACCATTGATGAACAATTGAAGTGGAAACAAGGATTTGAAAAGACCCGATCAATATAAGGAGTCACAAAATGTAATATTGAAAACAACACTCAGTAACAAAAAAAAAAAAAACTTTTGCGACATTGAGTCGTCACAGCAAACTTAATCCATAAAATGGTGAAAACTTTAACCAGAAAATGTATTCAATTCATTGGGCAACCCGAAAGTTGCCTTCAAACAAGTAAGAAATTATACTTAGATAGGTATGTATTGCAATAGTCTACGAATTTATTTAGAACATTTCAAATTATTTCGCCAATATATAGTCTTAACACCATCACCGATGGATAACATTCATAGAACCAATTAAAAAGATATATTATCTAAGATAATAATTGTAAAATAGTAGTCCGTTCCGGATCAATTCCATATAAACAAATTATTCACAATTTTGAACATAATGTACTGACCAATCCATCGCTATCCATTGAAACAGGTGGAGAAGTTCTTATTCATTTGTAAAGAAAATTATCCTGTAGGATTGGTGAGGCTGAGTACATTTTTAAACAACTTGCTTATTGATATGAGTAGAAGTAAACTTGGTGTCAAAGTTAAGTTGTCGGTTTTTAATTCAGTGCTTGTTCCAACTCAGAATATGTGAGATTCCCAGTGTCGAGCATCAGCTACTTCTTGGGGCGAAGCGATCCATGCTTCAGTGGTGTGGGGTCCGGGATCATGACGTAATTTCGGATCACAAAAATCTCGAAGGCTAAAAATCTCTAAAAGTTTTTTTTTTAATCTCGAAAGCAAAAATCTCGAATGTACAAAAATCTCGAAAGACTATATCTCGAAAAAATCTCGAAAATAAAAAGTAAATTCGAGATTTTGTTTTTGCACCCATTCCATAGCCAAACAGTAAATCCAAGCAGGGGGGTTGCAGGGGGGCAGCATGGCCCCCATACGTATCTCACTTTTTAACAACATTTTTAATATTAATTCGAGATTTTTTTTTTCGAGATTTTTACATTCGAGATTTTTGCGGCAAAATAAATTAGTTTATAAAATCAAAAACAAAAAAAAAAAAAAATAAGAAAAAAATTAATCAAAAAGAAAATCATCAATTCAAATCAATTTAATACATACTAAATAGTTAATAATATTTGCCAGCCCCTGTAGTATACTGAAGATAGTCTTAAAATTGGACGAATTAGAGAAGAGCCAAGTTGGCAGAACAGTGCAAAGTTCGAACTGTTGGTGAACGATCAAGATGTAACCATTATAAAATTACAGATTCAAGAAGAGTGCATTTTTATCAAATATCTGTACGAAGCTACTGAAAAGGTAATTTAGTTAGACAATTAGACATGTTTATTTTAAGTTTAGAAACTTAACCGAAAATGTGTAACATCGTCACATCGGTTCGCGAATGCCTCGGCTTCAAGAGTATTTCGCCAACACAATGGGAATCAGATCCACGACAATTGGGTTACACCTGAGTGCCACCAGGTATAATAACATCGTCAAAGGTCCAGCGTTACTTTGATAAGATCCCTCAGGAAAACTCAGTTCAAACGGTAATATGTAAGAACCTTGAATGTTTACGTCTCTACCAAGACATGCTATAGAATCCGTGACATCGGGAAGGCGTTCCTCTACGTATAGTCTCAAGATAAGGTGGGTAGATTCAATTATTTCTCAAATACATAATTTTAAGGTACTATACAAATTAAACGATTTGGTTATATTCTCTTATAAGGACGCATAGAAATCCGATATAAAAGCGAATAGGTTTATTCCTAAATAGATAGATTAGATATTATATATATTATCCTGATTGATTGGCGATTGGTGATTAACGCCAGCCCAAATGGTAAGAAGTAGTAAGCTGACATTTGAAACAAATTTGGCGAAAGTGGTAGTCACTTGGTCAATTGACAAAATCTAGGTGCAGGTTCACTTCCTGACAGGGGAAAGCAGAAATGTCTCCCCAAGTGGATTATATACGGAAAATTGACTGTCAGAATGCAAAACTATTCAAACAATCACTTAAAAGGAGTCTGATGATGAATTAGGGGTGAAATTCGAAATAGCCATCATTCCTACCAAAGTGACTGTGTCTACGAGTTGTTGTTAATGTAATTCTCTCAAACAATAATTCATAGAAATAAATTCGCTTTAATGGTTTGTGTACCCTATAAAAGAAATAAAAAAAATATTTTTTTTTTTTATTTTTATATGTATATAAATGCATATATGTTGATATATACTGGAAATATTTTCGGACCGTTCATAATACATCTATGAGACGAATATTCTTGACATTATATTGTCGACTTAACAGTGAACATAACATACCTACTCTGTTCCTGTTATTATACACTGCGCTTGCGATGCATAAAGTTTTGTCCCACCTTACCTACTTTTACAAAATGCTATAAACTGAACTCTGATGTTTACGCCCAGAAAAAAAATGTTTTCTTTTTTAATTGTTTTTTTAATTTGTTTTTTAATGTTTTCTATATATTGGTTTGAAGAGTCGGCAAATCAAGGAAGCTATACATTTATTAACTTGAGCAACTAAAAAAAAATCGGCAAAAGGAGCAATTTTCAAAAACTATTCATATTTGTCTATATTTTTGTACCTTCTCCGAGTTTCTATTTTAAACTCGGGTCTTTTCCGACTCAACACATTAAAATTTAACGAGTTCATCGGTGAATTTACCGACTGAAAACCTAAAAATTTAGCGTTTTTCGATTTCTAATTTGAGGTTAAATTCGAACGAATGTTTTATTCGCTAGTATGTGGAATGCAGCTTAATGATGTGTATTGCGATTGCGAATAAACTTTGACAATTCGCGGCAAGGGTGTTTTCGTTCACGGCAAACGAAAATTTCGAAATTTCGTAATTTAAACTATTTATAAACTTGTTTTCTTAATACCTTAATTATCCTACTCTTGAAATAGTAAAATTTTCTGTTTATAAATGCATAAAACGTGTTTTGTTCGCATTTCATCAATTCGTTCGTTCGTTCTCATGTGAATAGTCCTTAAAGATACACTTTTCTTTTTCTCACTCAGTGTCAGTGACTTTGCAATGCAAAACCTGTGGCCGTTGAAAATACATTATGAAAAAATGTAAACAATCTCAACTCAATTCAACTTAATTAGTTTTAAAATTAAACATTTAAATTCAAAATCTTATATCTCGAAGACCACCGACTCGATTGAGCTCAAATTTACAGGTGGTCTTAGATATTGGCCCAGAAGTGTTCCTGTAAAAATTGGTCAAAATTGGACATAGGGCCGTGGCACTCTGGCACCTCCCATACAGAAAACATCTTCTATGGGGTGAAATTCGATGACGTTATAAATCGATAACCCTTGGGCCGATTTTCATGATTTCTATGCAGTCGGCAAGTTCCTAAAATAAGTCGTCATTTAAATGAAAGTGAACCCCCAACGACTCGACTCCTCGTTACGCCCCTGATTAGAATGCGTTACACGTACACGTCCCATTACTATAGGATACCAACAACACACACTTAAATTAATTGGGCCCTCATATTTATGATTATTATCCTGTTAACTAAAAAAACTTTTTTTTTAAATGGACATACATAGTTAAAATTTATTCAATCTGTGAACTTTCATTTTGTTAAGAATTATTCCCTAAATCGTAGTGTATATTTTCGATTCAACGTATAGACGCCCAAAATTCAACCCCAATTTTATCTAATGAAATCATCCAAGAAACTAGGCAGCAGTGATACAGTTTGTTCTTTGCGAATAAATGAAACTTTGCTTTATATCAGAGGGTTTGTAGGTACACTACACATATACAATGAATATAAGAACTACATACCATTGATGAACAATTGAAGTGGAAACAAGGATTTGAAAAGACCCGATCAATATAAGGAGTCACAAAATGTAATATTGAAAACAACACTCAGTAACAAAAAAAAAAAAAACTTTTGCGACATTGAGTCGTCACAGCAAACTTAATCCATAAAATGGTGAAAACTTTAACCAGAAAATGTATTCAATTCATTGGGCAACCCGAAAGTTGCCTTCAAACAAGTAAGAAATTATACTTAGATAGGTATGTATTGCAATAGTCTACGAATTTATTTAGAACATTTCAAATTATTTCGCCAATATATAGTCTTAACACCATCACCGATGGATAACATTCATAGAACCAATTAAAAAGATATATTATCTAAGATAATAATTGTAAAATAGTAGTCCGTTCCGGATCAATTCCATATAAACAAATTATTCACAATTTTGAACATAATGTACTGACCAATCCATCGCTATCCATTGAAACAGGTGGAGAAGTTCTTATTCATTTGTAAAGAAAATTATCCTGTAGGATTGGTGAGGCTGAGTACATTTTTAAACAACTTGCTTATTGATATGAGTAGAAGTAAACTTGGTGTCAAAGTTAAGTTGTCGGTTTTTAATTCAGTGCTTGTTCCAACTCAGAATATGTGAGATTCCCAGTGTCGAGCATCAGCTACTTCTTGGGGCGAAGCGATCCATGCTTCAGTGGTGTGGGGTCCGGGATCATGACGTAATTTCGGATCACAAAAATCTCGAAGGCTAAAAATCTCTAAAAGTTTTTTTTTTAATCTCGAAAGCAAAAATCTCGAATGTACAAAAATCTCGAAAGACTATATCTCGAAAAAATCTCGAAAATAAAAAGTAAATTCGAGATTTTGTTTTTGCACCCATTCCATAGCCAAACAGTAAATCCAAGCAGGGGGGTTGCAGGGGGGCAGCATGGCCCCCATACGTATCTCACTTTTTAACAACATTTTTAATATTAATTCGAGATTTTTTTTTTCGAGATTTTTACATTCGAGATTTTTGCGGCAAAATAAATTAGTTTATAAAATCAAAAACAAAAAAAAAAAAAAATAAGAAAAAAATTAATCAAAAAGAAAATCATCAATTCAAATCAATTTAATACATACTAAATAGTTAATAATATTTGCCAGCCCCTGTAGTATACTGAAGATAGTCTTAAAATTGGACGAATTAGAGAAGAGCCAAGTTGGCAGAACAGTGCAAAGTTCGAACTGTTGGTGAACGATCAAGATGTAACCATTATAAAATTACAGATTCAAGAAGAGTGCATTTTTATCAAATATCTGTACGAAGCTACTGAAAAGGTAATTTAGTTAGACAATTAGACATGTTTATTTTAAGTTTAGAAACTTAACCGAAAATGTGTAACATCGTCACATCGGTTCGCGAATGCCTCGGCTTCAAGAGTATTTCGCCAACACAATGGGAATCAGATCCACGACAATTGGGTTACACCTGAGTGCCACCAGGTATAATAACATCGTCAAAGGTCCAGCGTTACTTTGATAAGATCCCTCAGGAAAACTCAGTTCAAACGGTAATATGTAAGAACCTTGAATGTTTACGTCTCTACCAAGACATGCTATAGAATCCGTGACATCGGGAAGGCGTTCCTCTACGTATAGTCTCAAGATAAGGTGGGTAGATTCAATTATTTCTCAAATACATAATTTTAAGGTACTATACAAATTAAACGATTTGGTTATATTCTCTTATAAGGACGCATAGAAATCCGATATAAAAGCGAATAGGTTTATTCCTAAATAGATAGATTAGATATTATATATATTATCCTGATTGATTGGCGATTGGTGATTAACGCCAGCCCAAATGGTAAGAAGTAGTAAGCTGACATTTGAAACAAATTTGGCGAAAGTGGTAGTCACTTGGTCAATTGACAAAATCTAGGTGCAGGTTCACTTCCTGACAGGGGAAAGCAGAAATGTCTCCCCAAGTGGATTATATACGGAAAATTGACTGTCAGAATGCAAAACTATTCAAACAATCACTTAAAAGGAGTCTGATGATGAATTAGGGGTGAAATTCGAAATAGCCATCATTCCTACCAAAGTGACTGTGTCTACGAGTTGTTGTTAATGTAATTCTCTCAAACAATAATTCATAGAAATAAATTCGCTTTAATGGTTTGTGTACCCTATAAAAGAAATAAAAAAAATATTTTTTTTTTTTATTTTTATATGTATATAAATGCATATATGTTGATATATACTGGAAATATTTTCGGACCGTTCATAATACATCTATGAGACGAATATTCTTGACATTATATTGTCGACTTAACAGTGAACATAACATACCTACTCTGTTCCTGTTATTATACACTGCGCTTGCGATGCATAAAGTTTTGTCCCACCTTACCTACTTTTACAAAATGCTATAAACTGAACTCTGATGTTTACGCCCAGAAAAAAAATATAATTAAACACATGTTTTCCTTGAGGGTATATCATTTTTGTAAAGCCATTTTAATTTAAGCAGAATATTACAAATCTGGATTATCATATCTCAGCACCTCATTTAAATGTAGGTGCTCTTATTTTCGGTATAAAATTCTTACACTTTGGAAAGTCTTTCGGTGGCGATACCATCTGATTTTGTTTTCCTACCTGTAGAATTAGTCCCATTCCTATAGCCAAATGCCATTCGTAGTGACAGTGCATGAGCCAATAACCTGTAAAAAACAGAATAACTGATATGATATGTTTACACACGTGCAAACAGCCTACCTGGATTATTAGCTCGGAAACGCACAATGGCAAATCCGCAGCTTGGTATTGAAACAGTATCCTTAAATGGTGGCCTCTCGTTGTGGTAATTCCTCGGAAGGCCCCTTTGCTTTTCTATTTGAATCGCTTCGCTTATTGTCATCGGTATATGCAACGGGTGCTGACCGAGACCAGTGACCATGAAACGATAACCATGCAAATGGAATGGATGATGCATACGGCCCACGGCTGTAAGGTTGCAATTTATTAGCAAATATAGCAACAGAATTCTGTTATAAGGCTGACTTACACACTGACTCGTCAACAATTACCAATTCGACGATACTGTTCTTTCGGATCTTCAATCGATGTATACACGGACATAGCCTATTGTCTATACAATGTTGTGGCCAGTGCATTTCATCACAAAATTCGGACTCGTCGATATCACACGGTTGTGTTAGAGGTGGTGATGAAGGGAAGACCATGCTCAGATTATTGATTGCACCGACTATAGTCAGATTAGATCCGAGATCTAGGAGGCACCAAATTCATGTGATGTGTTAGAGCAGTTATTCTATGATAAGTTATTCAGCCGCACTCACTTGCAAAGTGCTGGAACATTCCTGGACGAAAAATCTCCTCATTTGGTACGGGAAAATTGTGAAAAGCTAAAAAGAATTTGTGATCCGGTTTTTTGTTTAGGAGCTCTATGTCCTCTTCAAGTGCAGTGAGTTCAGTAATGCAGTGGTCCCCATTATTAACAAAGCATGAAGCGTTGGGATGGTTTAATAGCTGCAAACCACAAATTACAAAGAGTGACCGCACAATAATTAAGTAAATACAACTTACAATTCCAAGTGGATAAGTTACATTATATGCAGGGAAAGGCGGCTGCGGCTTATCAATGTCTGCAGCTGCATCATTTGTCTCATACCTAAGCAGGGCAAATGTTTCAGTTGGATTAATAGCACACACTCCTAGGCCACAAACTCGAATCCAAAAGTCTCCTTTAGTGTGATTAGCAGTTAGTACAAAGTCGTATCTTTCTCCAGAGTTAGAAACAAGTGTGTCGAATGGACGCGGCTCCACATTATAGGAGTCAGAGGCAATAATTGACAAGCTATGACCCTCCACCTTAAGAATGACATTAAAAAATACTTATTCCACTACTTTTCGTCAACTCACTTGAAGCTGCACTGGACAAGCGTGGCTCACTGAATTTATAAGACGGAACCTATATCTTTTCCCACTTTTTACACAATATTTCCTTACTGGCACATTTGTGTGCTCCATAGTTCTTGGCTAAGAATGAAAATAAAATCAAAATGTTTATACACTTCACACATCTATCTTACATTGATATAGGTGCCACGTCCATTGATCAAAATGGAATTGGGAAATATTCCCCTAGACGATGGAAGACCTGGAAAATACTGTTCTCCGTAATCATGCATCCAATCCGAAATGAGAATGTGGTGTTCTGGTAAGTCGTAATCGTATTGGTTGGCATTAGCAACTATATTTTCCGGTTCACGCACAATCAGTGCACCATACTGTCCATTAACTTTATGATGTCCTATATGTTTTGAGGACGTGCGATTATTATTTTTTTTAATTGGTTTAATTCTCTATCCCACCTGAGTGCGAATGATAAAACTGCGTTCCTGATTCTGTGGCGTAAAAAGAATATCGAAACGTCGAAGCAAACGGAATTGGACACTGTGTGACATAAGGAACTCCATCCATGAACGGGGTATCCTTCATATGTAGGCCATGCCAGTGGAGAGAAGCAGCAGTGCCATGTGCATTATTAACTACATCGACAATTATCATATCTCCTTTGCAAATTTGAATTGCAGGTCCAGGAATCATTCTATTAATACTCATTACGCCCTTCTCAACACCATCGCCTACAATGCACTGTGGATTATTGCAGTCTTCTACGACACCATTTCCACATCTACCGCATGCACTATTGTAAAGGTTAGATATAAAGGACATCACAAAAATGTTTTTCTTTCATTATCTAATACCCACACTCCCATCGCTTGGTAATGCTCTAACACAAAATTAAAATAGCACACCCTATGACTATTTTCAAGACAGGGTCGATTACACAATACGCCATCGTGTTGGGTCACATCAATATACGGAATACGTAACAGCGAATCATTCTCAAAGGACATCCGTGAGTCTGCACCCGGTATGTAATTGTCGAGTGTATTATCGTCGAATACTTCGAACTCCCTCGATATCCCGCCGCTCAAAATAAAAGTCAAACTTACGATCGTGAGGATTTTCAGTAACATTTTGCAGAGAGTTTTCGATTCCTAATATAAGTCACTATTGCGAACGAATGATTTTGACAAGCTGCAACTACTATATATGTACTATGCAAAACTTTATTAATCGCATGAAATGGCACAAGCGCATGTCTATTTGTCTTCTATTAGATGAGATAATAAAATTACTAGCGCTTCAAAATGAATGAATTGACTGTCTTTCACTTGAATTGCAATCCGCTACGATTACGCAATTTTATTGTGTTTTTCCAGATTTAACCGTGAAACTCTGTGTGACTTACATATAGTTTACTAAATATTTACAAAACATTCACATAAAAAGATTCAAAACAACAATTACCATGGCTATATACTAATCTATGTCACATATTATTAGCCCCGCAACAATACAATCAATTGTCTTCGTGAATTATTATACATAACAACTGTACTGTACAACTTTTACCATCATAAAGTATCAGAAGCATGATATCAGACATTATTATATTACATATAAACACTTCGGTACTTGAATGGAAAGTGGAAGGTTTATTTAATCGGTTTAAAATGAAGTGCAGATATTTTTAATGTTAGTAACTTTCCAATTATGAGCCCTAATAAAATACTGTTAGGTATATAACTTAGCTCCAAACACAAACAACATACATAAGTTAAGTAGGTAGGTATGTATTTGATATAGTAATATAATAATTATAATGGAATTGTTTGATAGGCAAAAACAAATGTACTCGACAACTAAATGCGTTCAAGTGCAGGGTCATGGTCACCCGATATCAAATTAAAAGAAACCGCAGCAAAAGTTTCCATTCAATATCTACAAGTAGGTACTTAAGACGTTGATTCAAAAATTACGGAAGCAGATAATAGGTCTTAAGGAGTTTTCCACTTTCGCCGCATGTCCACATATATAACTCTTTAATTGTTGTTTTACATATGATACGAATGTAAGAATATAATTATTAGTTTGTTGTGAGTATTGTTATTTATAATGTTCTTTAATAGATTAAAAAAAAATATGCAATTTCTGTTTCGGAATTCAGATGTCCATGTTTTTTACTTAGATAAAATGAAGATATAGTTACTCGATAAAAGATCTATGATAATTATTAGGTGCGTTTTTTTGGCTATTCTATATAGGCTTAGAAAAATAATTTCATACAAATTCAGGCTAACGAAATCTATATAGAATTAAATTTGTATGAAATTATTTTTTTAAGCCTATATACAATAGCCAAAAAAAATTATTTCAGAATAGTAAAGGAAACATAAATGATTGGATGATTGGAGAGTTGTAAAACGAAAAAGAAAACAACTCTTAAAATTGAATTGGAAGGTTACATAATATAGAATCCTGTAGAATTCCTCCTCAGAAAAATTCCCTCTTAATTGCCCTGTATGTGAAATATCAAAATTAGTGCCGCAAAAGCTGCTGGCGCTGGTATTGGATAGGCCCAATACATGAACAAATCCTGGACTCAAAAGGCAAAGTCCAGTTTGTGGGCGGAGTTGGCGGTCTAATTATGTACAATTATATACCATTTTAATTTAAATTGTTTATGTCCGTTGCTTACAAAATCGAAACCATCCCATACCCAAACTTTATAAATGCAGCTTTTGTAATTTATATGCATACCTAGTCGATGACTCTTTTCAAACAAAATAGTTCAAACAAAAGGCCTATTGAATATCTTTATACATATATAATATTCTTCTGTACGTGTTTGTTACCGAACTCCTCCCAAAAGGCTGGACCCATTTTAATGAAATTTTGTGTGTTAGTTTGAATGGGTCTAAGGATGGTTTAGATTCACAATTGGGTGTAGGTGGCGCTGCAATCCGATTCCACAAAATGTCAAATAATATACACTCGACAATAAAAAAATTTAAAAAGCAAGAATAAGTTCATGAATGATTTCAAATAATATATCTACACCTAACAAAAAAAAAAATCATGAATACAATTTTCAAATAAAAAATGTACGAGCAGGCAAAACAACGTTTGCCGGGCCCGCTAGTAGTAAATAATAATTGTTCATGATGGGCAACGAACTATCGAGTACGAATTACATTTTTTGTCATCGATGTACTTAATAATAATTTGTTTAATGTAGGCGTTAACTGTGATATGATGCCATCATCTTTAAAAAGTTCTGAAACAATTCCATTTTTTAAAAAGGGATATAGAAGATTAATGACGCAATGTAGGCCTATTTCATTACTTTCGACGTTTTGATACAATTATTTAAATAAACTAATAACAAAGCGTGTGATATCAAAAATAAATTTGTTGTTTGACTTTCGCGAAATACCTAGCTCAACTGAAGAAGCAATTTTGAAATTTTCTAGTGAAATCTATAACAGTTTTGATACCCCCCACTGCACCCAAGTCAACCAAAATATTAGGCATGTGAGTTAGTACGTTCACAACACATGGGTCTAATATTGATTTTGTATGGAAGGTACCAGAACTATTTTATCGATACATATAGCTGAAGATGGTAAAAATAAATCCTCTCACAAAATTTCATTCGCCTGTGTTTTATTCTTTTGGACGCTATTGTATGTTTTCAACAGACAGGCAAATAGACAGTAGCCATGTCTGTTCAGAATTTGAATCTGATGCAGATTATACTTTATGGGGTCTACGATGACTACTTCTAGGCATTACAAATATAATGGCAAAGTGATACCTGCGTGGAGGGTATACAAAAATAAAACTGTTATTGTACATCGTTTAAACTAAACCATTCTTTCAATTCAATGCCATTTTTATCAATATTTTTAAAATTTAAATCTAATTAATAGAAACGAGTTGTTATGAATACTGAATGATTACTGCAAAATATACCTTCAAGGGCTATAGGAACTTAGGCTCTAGAAGGATTAATTGTTTAGTAAAAGTCTCGTCTAATTGATAGTACAAAATAATACCAAGTGGAGTTTAAGATGGTGGTTGGGTGTGTATGAATCGGGTAGGCGCTGATTGGCATCAACTTGGCGGTGCCCAGCAGTTGTAACTTTTTCATACACATCAATTGTGCTTATTTTACCTCCGCGTGGTAACCACCGGGTACTGGTCTCGCCCACCTGGGCTTGGCTTACGGAATGACTGACTGAACGAGTCTCAGAAGTCTTACATGAGCCCCTCAGAAAGAGGACGCACGGCGGATGAATTCACTAGACTGAATCAACGGTGACGGCAACAGTCAATTTGGCAGATACGTTACTTGAGCTACTTCGACATATTTGGAGCTGAGGTCAGTGAGGATTTTTCAGGACTGGTTAGGGTCCTGAAACAGAGATGGTGGCGGATGAACCCTTTATGGGCCAACGGCAGCTCTCACATCCCCGAAGTGGGTTACTGACACCGGAGGAATCCGGCCCCTTTCGTCCAAGGGGTCCAACAAAGGGCCTGGCCTTCCAGGTTGGGGGTTGTACGCCGGGGTAACTGCCCGACCGCGGAAAACGGATGATTGTACTGTTGACGCACCTGGCAAACGAATTAAGGACAACGAATTTCGGATCTGCACGTGGAATGTTAGGTCCCTTAACAGACCACGTACAGCCGAACAACTAGCGGAGGCCCTGAACTGCTATAAAGCAGACCTAACCGCCATCCAAGAAGTGCGATGTGATGGACCGGGCAAGAAGAGGATGAAAAACTGCGACATTTACTATGGCGACTGCTATCGGCAACAAAAACAGGGCTTATTTGGATGTGGTTCTATGCAGCCAGCATCAAGCATTGAAGACCAGTGGCAACATTGCCAAAAAGCCATCAGAGACGCCGCCTCTGATGTGCTTGGTTTCACACGACCACCACAACGAAACCCCTGGTTCGACGACGAGTGCCGGCAAGCACATGCAGCGAAACAAGAGGCATACAAAGCGGCGCTGCAAAGAAGGACCAGAGCTGCTCGTGAGCTCTACGCGCAGAACAGAAGAGACGAACACCGGCTTCTCAGGAGAAAAAAGAAAGAGCACGAGAAGCGCGCGATCGAGGAAATAGAGAGATACTACAGCAGGAATGAGGTTCGGAAGTTTGAGCAAAGGGTAAAAAGAACCTGCCAAGGCTACAGAGCCCGAACCGAAGCCTGCAAGGACGAACAAGGGAACATCATAGTAGAATCGCAGTCGATGCTGAGGATATGGAAGAACTACTTCTGCAGACTGTTTAACGGCGATGACGAACTAAATCCCGCTGTCAGGCAGAATGAGCCATTCAACCTGGACGATGAAGACCAACAATTCCGCCCACCCGACCTGGACGAAGTGAAGATAGCTATATCTAAGCTTAAGTCCAACAAAGCCGCTGGAACAGATGGCCTAACCGCCGAGCTATTCAAAGCGGCACGCGATGACTTGGTTAGGAGCATGCACCAACTCATCTGTAAAATATGGTCGGAAGAAAGTATGCCCGATGAATGGAACCTCAGCATTGTCTGCCCGATCCTCAAGAAAGGAGACCCTCTGAACTGCGCCAACTACAGAGGTATTAGTCTTCTTAACATCGCCTACAAGATCTTATCTGCTGTGTTGTGTGTTTCGCCAACAACCTGATTGGTCCCTATCAGTGTGGCTTTAGGCCAGGAAAGTCTACCATCGACCAAATATTCACACTGAGGCAGATCTTGGAGAAAACCCAGGAAGTCCAAATCGATACCCACTACCTTTTCATCGATTTTAAGGCCGCCTATGACAGCATTTCTAGAGACGAGCTATACAGAGCAATGTCTAGTTTTGGCATCCCTGCCAAACTCGTCCGTCTGTGCAGGATGACAATGGAGAATGCACGCTGCTCCATCAAGGTCGGTAAAGAACTCACCGACCCCTTCGATGTCAAAAAAGGATTTAGACAAGGCGATGCGCTGTCATGTGACTTCTTCAACATCGTTCTTGAAAGAATAGTGCAAAACTCAAACGCTAACACCAGAGGCACTATCTTTCAAAAGTCCGTCCACCTACTCGCCTACGCCGACGACATCGACATAATCGGCAGAACGCAGCGTGATGTCACTGGCGCGTTCGTGAGCATTGAGACGGAGGCGGCGAAGATGGGTTTGGCGGTCAATGAGGGCAAGACAAAGTATATGCTGTCATCAAGAAAGGACACCCAACACCGACGTCTTGGACAAAATGTCACTATAGACAGATATAACTTTGAGGTGGTAAAGGACTTTGTCTACCTAGGCTCCGCTATGAACTCAAACAATGACATCAGCGCTGGGATTAAGCGAAGAATAACTCTTGCCAATCGCTGTTTCTTTGGGCTAAGAAAGCAATTGAGTAGCAAAGCCCTCTCTCGAACAACTAAAGTGACCTTTTATAAGACCTTAATCATCCCAGTCCTACTTTATGGTGCAGAGGCATGGACTCTATCAAAAGCGAAACTGGAGACAGCTGGCCAAAGATCGTGCTGGCTGGAGACTCTTGTTGGTTGAGGCCCAGGTCCACCCCGGACTGTAGCGCCACCTTAAGTAAGTAAGAGTTTAAGATATTATGCAACACCTACCTACATGTTAAATTTGTATAAGCCGATAGCGATCAAATTAATATAATTGAGGTTGATACAGAAAGATTTACAGCAATTAGGTACAGAGCCATAAAGTTGCAACTCGTTGTCCATACCTAATCCTGATGTTAAAAGGAAAGTAACCATGAAATACTCTCGCATTTCATGCAGACGTTTCGCTATAATTTTTAAGAAAATCCCTATCATAGCATTGAAATAGAGAAATGAAAGCAAATCGAAACAAATCAAGAAACAGACGTTATCCATTCAACGTACATAAATAAATTCCATTGGTTTTTGCACCTCACGAAGTCATTTCCAATCATCTCTGATACCGAACCATTTAAGCGATCCCCTAATGGAATTTAACGCAAGGACACTCTTCTTCTTTCCTTTTGTTATTATTGCCATTTCATTTCTAAAAGCAATTTCGTTGTACGGCACAAGTCAGCCTTTTACTGGAATTTCATTCTTTTGTCGGGGAATTGGAGTACGGGAATGAATCGAAGAAAATTGTTTAATTTTCTTATACGGAAAAATATCTGTATCCATTGGAAAGCTAAATGTAATTCCTGATTATGAGAATTATTGTTTATGCTTCACCACCGACATGCCATGTGTGGTATTTTCTTATTAAATGAAAGTTCTATATAACCATTTCGAAATGTAGTTGGATTATCTGTAAGTATCTATTTTTCTATATCATTATATTATGCAGCGTTCTTTAGTGTAAAAGCTGCTGATATAATTAATTCGGGTAAACGGTTTTCAAAAATGTTCGTTGGAAGCTGAAAAAAATATAGATAAATAATATGATAATAGGAGTCAAGTTAGTCCATTGTATGTGTTTATTTTTCTTTTATTTATTTTTTTATTTTTCATTATTTTATTTGGCTTTTTCAGAAACGTCCGCCTGAATGAGAATACCACAAAATATCTTCAAAAATATATGAAATTCCCGTTTCGTAAGTAAGAGATGAGAATAATAAAAATGCGATTAAATTCAAATTTGAGTGACAAATGAAAATGTACTAGCATTATGGTATTAAAGTATGATTATGTGAAAATCCGCATTCCGAAACGTTTTTTTTTTCCTTTTAACGCATATTAAGCGAAAAATGGCAACGAAATTCAATAATTGGGAATATAGGTAGGTATGTGGCCACATACCTTCCTATCCTACAGAAACGATTACAGTTAGAGACCGTCAATATCGCATTATTATTTTGCAATATGTAATCAATTGGATGAAGGCTGATATTTGGAGTAATAAATGCAAAGAATAAATACTATTTGATCATCCTGGAGCAAATTAAATTGTTTGACCCCCCTACCAAAAAGTAGATATACCTTTCCTTATATCATTTTGACTGACGAGAGAAAATTGGCTACATAAATAAAGTAGGTAAATATCCCATATGGGCACTGAATATTACAAAATAGAAAAGGGATTGAACTGAATATGCGAACACGTTATTGTGCAAATATCATTGATAGACCGTGAAGTCACAAACTCACAAGTAGTCCTTTATAATATCAATTGACTGCTAGATTTCGTTGTGTGTTGTGTAACAATAACAATGTGCACAATGGAAGGCACGACGCACGAAAAAACCAATGAGTTTTCTTCCGATGAAAATTTATATAATATGTATCGAATTCACTTTGTTGAAATTCATCGCAGAGAAAACTATAAGGCGTGCATACACGAATCACAATGCGATTGCTAACATAGCGTAGTACAGAATTTTCGTTAGATGGATTTGCTTGGAAAACGTATACACTACACATATCTCTCAAGGGATTTTTCTAGCTATGAGAACCTCTTCGATCATTGCCTTCAACGTTTTTGAGGAAAAAACCCACGTCCCGACAATATTCCAATAATGATAGCCATTTATTTTGGTTTTCTAAGTGGAATCTTTACGTGCCATGTAAGCATGTGTCATAGGCGTTTTACCACGAATTGATTCCAATCGAATCAACTGATACAAATCGTTTTTAGAGAGAGAGATGTTCACATTAGCATTTGGATAAATGACAGATACGTATATGATATGATTTATGTGTTTATTGACTACGGTTGGAGCCAAAGACTACGGAATTTATCAAATTTACTACCTTAGTCGCTTATCAGATAGGTACGCATACGCCCGTAAATGTTTTTGAAAATACATATAACTTTTAAAATGGCATAGATTTCTTCAGAGCCAGATGTGCTAAATATGATTATGGCACTAGGTCTATACAATTTTATTGACAAATATCATGCGTTAGATCTAAAAAGAAAAAAACCTACCTCAAATTACACAAACAAAAATATTAAATAGGTAGATAATAGTCATGTAGGCCTAAGGATATCTTCCATTAAAAAACGCGAACCGATCAATTTCCAGTAATTATAGACTATCAAAAAACTTTCTAAATTATGAAATCAATCTTACTTACACCTGGCGATGGTAAAAAGAAGTCCTCTCACAAAATTTCATCCGCCTAGGTCAATTCGTTTTCAACAGACAGACGTAGGTACAGACTGACAGGCGGACATGGCTAACTCGATTCAGATTTGATCTTGATTCAGAATACATACATATACTTTATAGGGTCTCAGGCGACTCCTTCTTGGCATTACAAATGTAATGAGAAGGACAAAGTGAATATACCTTCCTGTGGTGGGTATAATAATATACCTTCTGTTCTGTAATAAAGCTGCAATATTTATATGTATTGGTATAGGTGCATATTACTGAATTAATATCAACACCATTTTAAATTCAATAGTCAGAAGAATTGGGATTAGCAGGTGATTTCAATTTCCAGCCGCTATATGGGCTGCTGTGTGGTAGCTTCAGAAAACACACAACACTCGGTAAAAGTCATCGTAGACAAATTTATTGCTACAAACAAATCTAGTCCGAATATTCGACATTTACATGCCCTCAAGTCCGACAAAGTCGTCCGGGGTCGCATGCATATTAATTGCATATTAATTGTGATTCGAGGCTTGTAATTTAGCAAAATAAACTAACAATCTAAAATCTTTCTTCTCTACAAGATTACTTCAAAATTGCCTAGGGCCAACTGTTTTTATATTAATTGGCGAGTATTCAAAACACCATTAAAATATGCCTAACTAATAGGAGGATTTTGTTAACTAAAGGTACCTACACTTACACCCCGTCTAATTCGAATTATTTTTCTAGTCTTGCACGGTGTTAACTTCATTTTATATACATATTAGAAGACATTAAACATATCGACACACTGCAGCTAAATTAAAGAAAAAAAAAAACACTCCACTTTAGGGTAACTTAAAGAAAAATCAACAAAAAGCATGCAAATTTCACCTCCCTAACAAGTGTAAATAACCATTAAATTATTCCTCCCATGCCGTCACCGACACACACTTTGGTGTGGGTACAAAAATTTAGGCATTCAAATGAAATTAATTAAAAGTTCTCCTCCAAGCCTTAAACAATAATCACCACCGCCAACAAATAGAGGGTAAAATAATTTTTTAATTATTCCGCAAAGAACTCACTTTTGGGACAGAGTGCGCCTGAGAATTTGTATTACATCTTTGCACGACGAAAGAAAGTTGAATCATTATGGCTACGGCATGAACAATTCTCACGTAAGGCGACAAATAATATTCGTAAAGAAGGAAAAAATCCTCGTCGTACTAATTGAACAAGCAGCATTTCGCAGGCCCCTGTGATTACTGTGGGGAAAAAGTTTTTCTCTATGGTTCATGCTCATAATAGCATTACGCTTAAAGGGCCCAAAACAAACATAAAAGGCTGTCAAAAATTGCTCAAAAGGATTTAATCTAATGTTTTCAGCAAATACTGAAACGGATAATTTTCAGACACAAACAAATATTTCAAACGCACAAAGAAAGAAACCTCTTTTAAGTAGGTAAATGACATTTAATTTTTTTCTCACCTTCTGTTTATGTGTTTTATTCTAATTTTGTTTTCGTTTATGCGCTGCCATACCCTAAAAGGTAATGCAAATGAGAAAAAAGGATATACGTATACGTAGGTATATAACTTTGAAGCTCAGAAATTTTTATCCTCGTTAAGTTCGTTGACTTGAATTGAACCTAGTCGTTGGAGATGATTTTTCCTTCTTTTTATCTGCTTTTGCACTTAAAGGCCATGGCAAGTAGTAAAGATTAAATGGGAGAAAATATGGCCAGTACAATGGTATAAAGGAGAATACATATTTGTGGGTATACGCATGTATTTTACATTGCATAAATTTGGATTTATTATGTGTGCCTAGTCGTGAGTTATGATGACCAGTCGGATTTGCTGTGTATTGTGCTTAAGTGTATTCCAGATTTTGCTTTTTCGTTGCAAGAGTTGTTAAGGGCATTTTACTGTTTTCGTGTTCACTATTTATATTTACAGAAGTGCCATCATGGTGAGGTACTACCATACGGATGATACTTTGATTTGTGGCAATGCCCTCTTCCAATAATAACACTAAACTTGATTGCCCGAAGGAAAAAAAATAAAACTGCTATTACGGGTATTTGTATCCGACTATATTTTATCGACCAGAAGGTCACATCCCAATTTACAAATAAGATATTATCCATCCAAAGGTTAGAATAGCAAGAATATAAGTTGCTCAGAATCATAGAACAATCAATAATTTTGCATTATATAATTTTTAAGGGCCGAGAAAATAGTTTAGTAGTTCTTGGAGTAAACAACAATAGCAGTGCCCCCAAAAGGCAGATGGAAACAAAAGTAAAATGATAGGGTTAGAGTAAGTGCGGCAAATGTGGCCCACCCTTAACATTTTTTAGAATAAAAACATGAATTTAATTCAAATTCATTTCTGTTTTCTTTAAACAGTTTTACAAAACATATGTACTTCAGCCTTTAATATCTAAAATAATAAAAAAAAAACGTAAAAAAAGATACATAAATAAACAAAAACGTAAAGGAACTCCATTTTTCAATTTAAAAAGAAGTGCGGGTAATATGGGCCACCCTGTGTTAAATATGACCCAGGGTGGCTATCTACTATTAGCCCATGGTGGGCCATATTTAACACTATCGTTTTCAAGAAAATTGAGTTTGGTTTGCTAGAATTATTTCTTCTTTGACCCTGGTCTATTGTTGTTTTGTGCTCTTGTTGGAGCTAGAAGCCATTTTATCTGTCAAAAGTTCAATTAATATCAGGTGTCAAATATGGCCTACTGGGCCATATGGGTGAGTCATATTAAACACACCGTGATTTTTTCAGTAATTTTTATTTTTAATACAACTGATAAACTTTTTTTAACTTCTGATGCCACACAAAATAAGAAAAGATTTAACATTATTCACTATTAGAAAAAGATTATCGAATTTAAGCAAAACTCAATGCGAACAAAATTTACAAAACATCCCAAAAAATTACATCGAAAACGAAAGAAAGCTACTATGGTCTATATTTTACAGATCCGTCGAGCTACGCCTACCATAATCGACAGAGACAAAACCGGTCTGAACTTGTTTGAAATGTATTAGTTTTTATCTACCTGCGATTTTTGATTCAGGATATATATAATGGTGGGCCATATTACCCACCTGCGCCACATTTGCCGCACTTACTCTATATAAAATAAAAATGAAAATAAGATGTATGTATCTACCGACAAAAAATGTATCCACATGTTCATTGTTCATGTACCATATATCTGCTTAAAAGATTGAAATAATGTCCATTATATCAGAATTCAAAAACAATTAGATATAACAAATAAAATATTTCAATCCACTACTTACTGCGTTTGCGTTGACCTTTTTCAGCTAATCTAATTTATTGAATTTGTGTGCAAAAAAAATGAATCGCTTCGGAAATAGTTCTTCAAAGTTGAACTTGCAATCTGTTACCACTGTAGTATAATCTACAGAATTATTGAAATCAAAACTTTTCCTATAAGCAATTAAAATCAAATTAGTTCCCCAAATATTTTGTGAACTAAGCATATGGAAACATTATGTACAAGAGGAAAAAGGAGACATTTATTTCTAAATAAATATTATATGAAATTTTCACAACAGTTTCTGTCGACATCTGTTACAATAATGTCGAAAGTTTTCCTTGATTCACTGGGGCGTTGTTTTATATTCTTCTTTCTAATCCGCTGTAGCTATATTGAAATGAGTAACGATTAAAAAACCATTTTCTTTGTAATATTTCGATTTAATATATTTTCCATTTGTTGGTCTTCAATTTATACAATTTAAAGTCGTTTTTAAAATTTAATATATTCATGTGTCTAAATATGTATGTCGATTGATACTTTGTTATTTTTTGTTCTCCATATCATAACTAAAATTTGAATAAAAAATAAATTATCACTAATCATCCCAATATATATTATATATGTATATATGTACATAAGTATTAAAGTTGTAATATATTCTTGACACGTTTTCGATTTGCGAAAGAAAAATTAATATATCATCAAAAGTAGTTTTTATATTATACTAACTTACCATATAGCCTATATAGTAACTATTCAATAATAATAGTTGTTGTTGTATACTCGAAGTTGCTTTGTTTTGTGATATTCAACATATGCTTAGAAGAATTAAAATATTTTGACTTATGAATAATTTGCAAGCGGCGTTTTGTTACAGATTTTTCTTCCTTAAATAATTATTTACAATGTTTGCAAAATATACAATGATATTGATGAACGAGAAATAAAAACTTAACAATTTTTTTTTACATAATTACTCGTATATAGTATTTTTTAGTATAATACATTGTGGGAAAAGAATTCGTTTCGAACAATTTAAATGACATCAATCATGTTCTTGGTCCTTGATAACGACAGTAAGATCTGCCCATTATATCTTCCGGTGGAATTGACTGATCCGCGGGGGGGATTTTTTGAAGTTCCATATGATCTCTGATCTGAAATTAGAATTGAAACAGTTTTTATAATTTATGTTAATATAAATCACAGCTGTTTTTTTACATTTATGTTTTTGGTGTGATTTCACTACTTTTTGCAAGGTTTTTTTTGATTATATTTGACAAACAACGTTGAAAACAACAGACACTGATTACCATCACTTTGACATTCATTCTTATTAACTATTCATTAAAATTATATTCAGCAGGTATTAACTTCTATTTGCATATATGTATTTTAAATTTTCCAGCAAAGATTTCACGCTGCAAAATTTTAAATTTTTGATATTTCTCCTTTCGTACAATGCAGGTCCTACCACGCTCCTACGCTCTACCAAATTTCAACATTCTACGGCAATGGAAAGTGGTCCAAATAAATAATAACCGATTTTCAAAAGTAGGCGTATACCACGCCCCCTGAATAGAGGATATAAAATGTTTGACTTTTTCCTTTCTGTACACTGCAAGTCCTACCGCTCTACCAAATTTCAACATTCTACGGCAATGGGAAGTGGCCCAAATAAATAATAACCAATTTTCAAATATATATACCAAAAATATACCACGCCCCCTGAATGGAAAATCTGAAGTTTTGGACTTTTCCCAGTGTATGCACCACAGGATCTAGCATTCTGCCAAATTTCACGATTCTAGGATGGCCGGAAATGCTTCATAATTTTGATGATCATCATCTAAGTGAGTGAGTGAGTGAGTGAGTCAGTTACGGTTTTTGCGAATTTTGAAGTCCTGTATGTTGAGAACCACTAATGCTATAGAGATGAAACTTGGTGAGGTGGACGTTTTTAATGGATTTGTTAAATGTTTCAAGTTTGAAGTTTTTGGCTTCATTGGTTCCGAAGTTAGAGGGGGGCCGAAAACAGCCTGAGTTTGTTCCTGTAAAAAGGGTAAGTGCCTTTACTAGAGAACTTGGCTGGGGCACTACCGTGTCCTTTGATTATTTAGACTTAGTAAATATAAAACAATGTCAATTCCAACTAACATACAAATCGAACTGGGAATTCTTCATTTACTACATGTATAATACCAATATTGGAATTGAAATGCGTTACATATATTATAAATGAATACTTTGTAATTTTTCTAAAGGACTTTAGAACAGAATTTTTGCGAATCATAAAACAGTGCTCTACTGCAGTAGGTTATTGTTGTTCTCTGTACACCGAATAGGTATATATGTGAATTTACAGCGAAATTAACATTGACCAAATGTGCGCTTCACGCGTTTAAGATGGGTCAGCAATGGAAAGTGTATTCTCGAATTTTACCAGAAGTAAAAAATAATTGATAAGAACCTAAATTCCAACCAAAAAGTATGCAACCGGAGGCAATTAGCCAAAGACCGTGCTATCTAGGAAGGCATATTGCTTGGCACATATCAACCCCTAAGTAAGTAGATAGAACATAATCAAATACAACGGAACAACAACGCCGCCAGTTTGACACTGTTTTTTTTTTATTTAACACTTAATGAACCCGTGGCGGTTTAATTCATTTGAGTATACATATTAGGTAATAATCTCTCGTTTACAAGCACATCATAACACTAATTATTTCATAAAGAGAGCAGTCAAAGATAATTATATAAGTGAGAGCTCTTCAACGACTCAAAATCCCACCCACAAAACAAAACCACTGAGAGAATTCGTCCTTAAAATCTTATTATAACCACTCAAATAAGCAAAACATTAAGATTTTATTGCAAGAGTCGAACACATCCACATAATGAGTAATGAGGCAAACATTATGACGAGATTACTTTCCTGTCATTTTGACTTTTTCACATGCGCATATAACGGTGTTTTCCTTTGAAAACCAGAAAGACGAGCGTAATACCACTCCATGCCCAAATCGTTTTCCTTTTCTATTTGTCAAGGATTTTCTAATTAAGATTTTCCTTCAGATTTTCTTTCTGGCTCCTGTGTAATGCAAGTAACAGAGAGAAATGATCCACAATCCACAAAGAATGAACAGAATAAGAGAAAACTGTTAGAGAAATTTCGTGACGAGTAGATAGATGAAGTTATTTCCTAAAAACCCACGCCTTATGAATGAGAACAACCTCAAGTAGAATTAATCATGGCGTTCGTACCCCTTCCCGCCACCCCAAAAATGGAGCTGTGATAAATATACGTTGATAATAACGGTAGTGTGGGTTACTTTTTTCATTTCATCTTTGATTGATGATGACATTCATATTATCCATATATTTTGCAAAAGGACGTCAAGGAATTTCATCAATTTCGAACGCAGGAGTGGAATACCCGCTCGTCGTCGAATTTGGCACTGAGCGGTGAACGAAGGTGGCCTCGTATTCGTATACGGTATGCGGGGTGCTACCTTCTGTGGTGGATCCACATAATCATTTTCAAGGTACAAGCACTTAGCTGAAAAACCAATTTTGCTTAAGGTATTTTTGTTAGTTAGATGAGAACAATGCCAGTGTATAATGTTTTGAATGTATTGTGCTTAAGGAGCAGGGGAAGCAGCATCATAATCATATATCCTGTCTACCACTATTGTGCAGTAGTTAGAGTGCAGTTCGGATTGATGAGCAAACTGTGTTCTTGGATGAATTTTGATAAAAGTGGGGTTCGAGGAAATTATATAATTTTAGAAATGTTTGCCGGCAATTTGGCAATTAAGCAAACTTTAGAATTAGTATTACATGCCTGCGGTCTTTCCTCTAACGAGGTTGCCAGGGATAGCAGATAAGATAATGAGCGAAGTTAAGTGACTAGTTAAAATAAATGATTTTAAATTATTAGGTTATATATTGCAGGGGTGGTAGTAGTTTTTTAAGTGCACATGGACACTACAGCTATCCGTGGAAAGAAAGATGATACATATTTTAAAAGTTTTGCGATAACAATATTTTTTTTTATACCCATGTAGAACTAGAACAAATGACGTAGGTATAGTTTATGATTTGCATTCATTCTATTTATGAGTTATATTTTCTGATGATATGAGTTTTTAAATACAGAAAATTTAAAGTTCAATCTGATATGAGGTTTGAAAATAAATCTACTGAAAATTCGATTAATCAAAAAATGTTTGTGTGCTACATAACTTGTTTGATTTGTTACATTAGTTAATATTCCTAACGATAAATTAAATTTCGATTAAACTTCAAATATAGTCTCACCAAAGGTTAGCCGTATTAACTTGAAACTTTGTATATTGATAGATATGTCAAAATTATTACATGCCTCATTCATCGTTTTTCAAAATTCGTCCTAGAAGGGCAGAAAAAAAATGGGACAAACTTTTCTATTTCGATCTTACTACACTCGCAACTTGCCATTATACTCATTCATAAAATATCTACGTAGATCAATTAAAGAAATGCTTTTAGTTGTTAGGAAATAATTCATAGAATATTTCGAACTTTATACATATGTATATGGTATTATGTGTATATATGCACTTTGTTTAAGAACTATGTTATTGCTCTTGAAACCCCGGAAAACACAAGTGCAGGGACTGGAACCTGTATTTTTTTTATAACATTTTTAAGCGGTTTGGCAAAACAACTGGGTTCAAAACTCCTAACTCGAAGGACGAAATGTGTGCTCTACAAAACCCTTATCCTGCCAGTTCTGCTTTATGGCGCCGAGTGCTGGACGATAAGCAGGAAGGGAGAGCTAATACTGGGCTCCTTCGAAAGAAAAATACTTCGGCGGATTTTTGGTCCTGTGTGCGAGGAGGGCGAATGGAGAAGAAGATATAACCGCGAACTCTATGAGCTGTACCAAGATGTGGATGTAGTCCAAAAAGCCAAAACAGGCACAGGAAGCAGCGTGCCCGGGATCGTAGAGGATGGAAGGCTGCAGTGTCTCAGGCAGAGACTCTTCACGGGTCGGGAGCCCGATAAGTAGTAAGTAAGTATAAGTACAGTACATTATATGTTTGTGAATACTAACACCGTTGTCGCAAAGTATCCAATTTGGTGTTTTCTAAAACATAAGTTTTCAAAATGTTTACAAAAGCAATACTCACCCTTGGCATACATTGATTATTGGTGAAGCAACAACACTATATGGTTGTCAATTGGCATTAAATCCCTATTCCAACACAAATACATATTTAACAGAAAAAAAAGCACAATATGATTCTTTCCGACCGTAATTTGATGTTTAGATTTTAATTTTACTGAAGCGCCAACCACAGTTAGCAACTTTCCAACTCTAACACAAATGAATTAATTACTTCGCATTCGAAATTAATTTCTATTCCTCAGTTTATTAATGAGTTTTCCGTCCCGGAATTTCCCTAATTTGACAAGTTTCTGTGTGAAATTCTGGAAACAGGTGTATTGCGCGTAATATAAATAATGCTTGTAGAACAATGAATTCGGTTGAGTTCTTGACCTTGTTTTTAAGCTGGCAGACTTATGATTGGTAATAAAATGTGTATATTAAGTGCAAAGGATTAACCTTTTTCGGAATTACTCAAGCTGAAGCTAAGAGACGACTTTGTTAAATTTATTACCTCGGGCGGTAATATTCTTTGGCTCACTTAATCTGCGGTTGGTCTTTTTTCTTTTAATGGCAGCGCAACTACACCTTAACAACTCAAAAATTACCGTTTTTATTTACCGAGGCGTTAACTTTTGCTCTCATCATTTGCTGACATGTACTAATTAAGGAAATCAATGTTCTTATAAATTGTGAGTGATCGTAAATTAGTAGGATTATATTTATATTACTTATCTTATCTTAGGATTCCAACAATATTTTGCCGGTCGCCGGGTATGTGTAAAATGGGTCTAAAAGTCGAATGAAGTACAATCGCCGGGCTCGGTACAAATGACCTTATATATGACCATACTTTACTTCTCGATAGCAACACACATACAAAATTCAAATCACTCGATTATAGTAGATACCTATTAGCTTGTCAAATATTTATTTTAAAAGTATCAAATATTTACCGCTTCGACTTCTTTAAAAACCCTAATGAGATTTTTCCCAGCTAGCTTTGCTATATCGCCTTCCGTCCATTTATCCGACTCGAGTAGGGCCGCAAACAGGTACGGATACTTTGACACGTCCTCTAGTCCTTTTGGTACTCTGAAAAGTATGTGAAAATGTACATTTTCGTTATTAAAAGAGAAAATAATTTTAGGTACATGTTTATTTATAAAAGTACTTAGTTATTAACCCGCCAATGGTGACGCAAATTTGACTTTGATCAATGGTGACGCCGGTCTCACAGACCGGGTTTTTCAACTGAAGATTTTTCGAAACGTGTTACTAATAGTTCAATAGTTTTTTTTTATTTATGCTCTTTGACAATAAAACAAAGATATTTAATCAATTTAAGCTCTTTTATTTCAATATTACAATTTAAAAAACATTTTTAATTAGAGCATTAAAAATAACAATGTTTTCAGTAATACATTTTTTAAAATTAAGAAAACAATAAAAAATCACATATTCATAAAGGAAAATAACGGTTTTTAGTCTTTCGACATATGGAACTTTTACAAAATAAACAAAATACACAATAAAACAAAATAATCAAGGTAAAATAATACGAATAATAAAAAAATATTTTACTTTCATAAACGGTGACGCACGGTCTCACGCACCGGGTTAGTAAAAAAAATACACAACGTTTGCTCACTACGCAGTTTCGACGTCAACTGATGGTGGGGGACGTGCAATACGGCAGCTACTCGAAATTGCAACAAAAAACAATGACGGAGAATAAAGTTATTCGCATTTTTTAACACACCCGGTCTCACAGACCAGGACGTCACCATTGGCGGGTTAAGCGACTATGTAAAATGCTATTAAAGCTAACAATTAAACTCCAACTTTTATTGTAAGGAAAAATGGCTCATTAGACATAGTTCTTAGTATACAAGGCGAAATGAAATGCTTCACACAACTTTTCTCTACAATACGAAGTTACTGGCTATTATTTTAAACTTACTTTTCACCTGACGCTGCTTTTACATTAATTTGTCTGCTCGGGGTGATTTTTTGTTTACAACGGACCGGTATATTTTCTTAAAGAATTCCACCCCAAACATTTTACCGTCATCCAATCTGCTTTTATGCTTTTATTTTACTCATCGACATGTGGGAACAAAAATTCACTTCGGGCTCATTTAAAGGAAAGATAAACTTTTTAGACTAAAACTTGTTATTATTATTCCTTTATGAAAAACAAAATCCATTTAATTTAGTTTCTCACGACAATACTTCGTAATTGGTATACCACTGCCACTTCCTACTAAACAATTACCAATTTCATACTAGGGAAAATGGAACAGAACAATACTTATTGTCACAAAGTCTCAGTTACAAGAGCTCTTTATTGTATATAAAAAAATAACTTGAAAATAAAATAACATTTTCTGGAACTTTGCACCACAGCAAAAAGCTGCTTCTGGTCCTGATTCAAGTGCTGTCCTCTGCGTATTTATTTACGTGGCTGTTTGTTTTCGCCATTTATTCCTATCTGGTTGTGAGCATTAATTAAACTTGAAAGTAACAAACAATTGTACATCGTGTGCAAAAAGGCACTTTGTGTTTTGTTCAGTAAACAGTGTGAATTTGTTTGTATTGCCTCGAATCTCTGTTTCTGAATTGTTTAACAAATTGTAGAGTCACTTTTGACAGGAACATATAAAAAAAGTAAAACAAATAATGAACTTATGCACACTCTAATGCTTGCCAATTGAATTATTGGAGTGGACCTAACCTACAAGTAGTTATTTCAATAGTACAAAAAAGTTAAGCACTTACAAATTTACACCATCATATCCAGCGCCTATACCCACATGGTCAATACCCGCTACTTCCCGTATGTGGTTTATGTGCGCTACAATAGAAAAACGAGAAAAAAATAAATTTCGAAGATTTCCTTTCTCCCTTTAAAATAAATAACATACCAACAACATCAAGTACACTGGCCTTCTCCGAACAGCTAACAAAATGTGGGTAAAATGCCACCATCACTAATCCCCCATTTATTGCCTATCAATAGAAGCATACATAATGTTAGTATCTACAGTTCTAGCTGTGAATGTTATTGTAAGTAAGTATATTTTGCAACACAAGTTATATCAATATGAACGAAGAAATCAGACTTCTACCAATTTTAATGTCACTAAATTATATTATATGGTTAAATAAAAACCTATCTATTTTTGTTATTATGTATTATTTTTTTAGTTTATCTACCAAAGGCAAAAGGGATACAAGTGAGTATCTACATTAATACAATAATAGCGAGTGGAAATGAAAGATACCTAGGTGTCTAAGCGCAGAACATATTTATAGGACTTCTGACTGCACATAAGATGAAAGCCAGATGTACGCCGACAAACCCGTTCTGTATTCTAATGCACTAATCAAAACTCCAAAACTGAGGTGGATAGGTAGTACAACATGCCTCGCGAAAAATCATAATTAGCCTTAGCTGGATCTGAAACGATGTACAATTTTGATCTCACTCTACTTACCACTACTATACAAGAGATAGCATTAGTGTGCACTGTATTTTTAAGCGTATCAAAAGGCTCGGCAGGTATTCAAATGCTTTTGTAGAAATTGAATGGACGAGAAGAAGGAGAAAACTATATTTTCCACTATCTCTCTATTAACTGGAATTCAGAAAATACGAAGTTTCTTGTGCTATCGATATATTAGGGATCGCCTTGTGACAATAAGCACCAAGGCAAAATTTAAATTTAATTTAAAATTTAAGAAATTTTAGATTTATCGGAACCAAGTGCCGGGGTTAGTAAAGAAACTTATAATGAAGTTACATGTATCCCATCCCAGCATGTAGGTATATATTTCCTTATTGCTAATATTTCCCAACCATAATTTTATATCAATATAGGAACTAGCCCCAATTAAGTTCGGATGCCCTTCGGTTACCAGTAAAATGTGGAACTAAATCGCTTCAATAAATATTTAATCAGAAAGAAATGTTTAAAATAAATGAAATGTTATCACTCAGCCATTAAAGCTCCGTCTGCTCCAAGTATCAAAGGCATTATGTAAGTATATACAAAATATTTAACTTTGTGTTTCTTTTCAGTTTTATTGCTCGAGGTTTCTGAAAACTTATTTTCGGTTTATTGCATCTGGTCATACATTTTTATGAAAATGTTGAAACTTCTTTTCAAATACCGTAAGATAACCTATTATTCAACTAAATATAACTAAAGATACCTAGCCCCCCCAAAGCGTTTTCCCATTTTGAATGCATACCTTCAATTGAAGGATTATTCATGATTGCATTACCCTGAATGAATAGAGAATATCTACTCTTTTGAAACTAGGTATATCTCGGGAGGAATTTCGCAAAACAAGACAACAAAGAAGTTCTACAAAATGAAGAGTAGACGACGAAAAATGAATACTATGCTACTTCCACAATGCAACTGTTATAAGAAAACCTATGTGCGCCTAAATTTACAAACAGCGAATACTATTGTGTAGTGTAATCGCACGAAATGTGAGGGAGAGGTGCAAGACCTGTAAGAACAAACTACATTCGTCCTCTAAAACATACCACCATTAATGCACAGTCATGCATATGCCATTAAGTGAGAGATTTCTATGGGAAGAATGTTCTAGGGAAAAATCGTTATCCACTCTATTGGTCGGTATCTAGCTCTCCCTTTCTTCCTACCTCAGTGATCGGTTTATACTGTGTAAGGATATGCAACTATTGGAATTTACTTAAATGAACGAAAATAGGGACACATTTTGCTATTCCCCTCTTTAGATTTTAAATTGTTCGCTGTGGGATATTTATTTGTTACGTCGATAATAAAGTGTCGAAGTAGGTTACTGTGTATATATATGTAGATTCAGGTGGTATAGTTGCCTTTGTTGCGGGGTTTCCTTTTGTGATTTATTGATTGCGTTCGTGTTGACATAGGATTTTGACAAATTTTTGCAATGAAGTTGTATGCAACATCGGTGCATGAATTTTGTGCATGTATTGTTTACCTGTCTTATTTCGAAAATTTAGATCTGCAAATCAGGACATCTCAGTAGCTGTGGTTTCCATGTGTAAGTTGAGTTTATTTGCCAATGTTCTAGGTTTTGCTTAGATAGGTAGGTATGTACTTGGTTTGGGGATAATTTTTACTAGGTATACACTACACATTCATTTGAACGCAATTTAACCAAACACTGGGAATTCAATTTTGGAATTAAAGTCTTAAAGTATTCAACTTCTCTCACATGTTGAAGTGAAATAAATTCAGCAGAGCAAAATTATTTAAGATGCTTAAGAATTGGTTGTTGGAATGCATTGTCTAACACTCTGTGTTACGCACATTAATTTTTAATTCAGATAGATGTACATTTAATTTTCTGGTCTGTAGTCAACGCTGAAAACACACCTGGTTAGAGAAAACATTTTTGATTAATTAGGCAAGAAAACGTTTTAATTCAACACACGCACATTTGGAGAGAAATATTTCACGTTCAGACTCAACACAAAAATACAGCTTATTGTTTTTCCCGCTGTTCAGACTATTGCGAACGTTTGACAAATATCCTGAGAAAGCTTTTCAATTCAGACCTCTGCCAAAGAGAAACATCTGTTGTCTCTCTCTATCTATATAAGAGCTTGTTCAACAGAATTTATGAAATTTATACCTCCGCGCCACTTGAATAGCACACCCCCAAAGGTCGGTTTTCTATCACCCACTGGTCCCAAACCAAGTATGCTAGAGAGTTAATTTCTTTTTTACATTAAAGTTCATTTAATTTATGTGATTTGACCAGAAGGAAGATTTAAAACTGAACCTCTAAATATTACCAAAAAATTATTAACTAAAAACCGGGAAAATGTGGGGCCCTGATTTTGCGCCACTTGAATAGAACACTTAAAAGAAAAAAACATTTTAGAGAATTCTGATTCTTTTTAACACAAACTTCACCTAAATTTAAGGTAATTGGAGTATTTAAGATTTAAAAAAAATTGTTCAATTGTGCTTTGAGCAACCTTTCTGCTCCAAAATTCACACTTCCGGTTTGGAAGGGATGGATATTCAAATTGGCCAAATAATTTAGCGAAATCGAGCTCCAAGCTAATTCGATGCCTTGGGCTAGTTTAGATACAGTCTAATATTTTTGTCGCGATCCACAAATTTTACGTGTCAACCATTGCCAAACATTTTCGCTGATATTCAAATCCGGTGAGTAGGGAGGACAGCTTAATAGCTCCACAATTTGGCTCTATAAAAACGTTTTAACAACCCGGGCAGTATGTATTGGCCGTTGTTAGATCCACGGCAGATGTCCAAAAAGGTTATGAGAACATGTTAAAGCCTTATCAGTATACCATTTTAAGACAACGCATTCATTGTGGTTGACAAAAATTGTAATTTGCAGGTGCCATAATACGAAACGGCTCCCATAACCTTCACACCTTCAACTCTACTATTTAGCCGGTCCAAATGGTTAATGTCTTTGCGGAGGTTATGGAAATAGTAACTATAGCCATCGGGGCCTTCAAAATTAATTTTTTCGTCAGAGAAAACCACACAATGCCACTTCAGGTCACATGTGCGCGACAAAAACGGAGGCTTTGCGCTTGTCGGACCGGGGTAAGGGGTGAGTTCTTCTTGATTTTTAGTATTTTTATATGCTTAGCATTCGAAATAATACGACGAATAGTCGTGAGACTTGTTGTGATACCACATTTTTTCCAGATTTGTCGTGAGAATTTGACGCCTTTTTTAATATAAGTCGCCTTTCCGCCTTAGTAAGCACTCTATGTATGCGGCCTTTCATGTTTATATTCATAGTTAGACTCATTACTTAAAAATATGGATATAACGTTTCGACTCCTCCCGATTTTCTTAGCTAATTTGACAATAAATAGGCGAGCGTCCTCTAAGCTTTGATTTGTCCTTTTTCCGCCTCGGTTAAGGCTTTTTCTCCACCCATTTTATTTTTTTTTTGTAAATTAAATAGTCTACCCGTATGGGGATTGACCTTGATGATTTGGAGTCGATGGCGGAGGATCGAGAGCTATGGAGGGTCCACTTGAGCCACCTACACCCGCGACCCACTTAATGGACAAGCGGATCATTTGAAAATGAATTGATGAATTGTCCTTTTTCCGCCTCGGTTAAGGCTTTTTCACCACCCATTTTATTTTTTTTTGTAAATTAAATTGTCGAAATTAGCAAAAAAATTCGATCAAAGAAAAATATGAGTCCACGTACCAAAGATAATGGTCAAACGCATGTTCTATTCAAGTGGCGCAAAATAAATACCCCACATTTTGCTGGTTCTTAGTTGATATTTTTTTGTTAATACTTAAAGCTTTAGTTTTTAATCTTCCCGTTGGTCAAATCACAACAATTAAATGAACTTTAATTAAAAAAAAATGAAGTCTCTAGCATGCTTGGTTTGGGACCAGTGGGCGATAGAAAACCGACCTTAGGGGGTGTGCTATTCAAGTGGCGCGGAGTGTATTTGACACATTAAACTGTGCAGAACAAGAGTACCTACGCACATTTAATTGAGGGAAAGTTCGCATTGAGTTCTGAGATGACTAGCCCATTTAATTATGCAAGTACAAACATTAAATTGTGACAAGAAAGTAGCATTACATTTCCAAGAGATAAAATAATTAAATTCATAGAAAATTGTTTTAATTCCGAGAAGTTTTACATAAATTCCGAAAAAAGAAACAATAAATAATTGTTTGCAGAGAGAAGAATTAAATTCCGATAAAAGAAATAGATTGAAGTGCTAATTGAAGAGAGAATAATAAATTAAGTAAAGCATGAGCTGATGATATGAGAAGAACATTCATCAACTGCATAAAGAAAAGAGCATTGAATATTGAATTGCATCTGCATGTTGAGATTGGCAACACGAGTACGTACGAATAGCTAAAATCAATCGACAATATTATCGTCACAGCACAGTCACAAAATTCTGTCTTTTATTCAGTTAGGATTTTAAGAAAATTCATAAAAGATTTTTCTAAGCTGAATACCAATTCTAGAGATTCTAAAAGATATTTTGCCAGTTCGAACTTTTTTCAATAACAGAATAACAGAATAAATGGATAAAAGATTTTGTCGAATAGGCCTAAATATCTGTGGAGTGTAAACTTCCCATATCCAATAATCACAAATTGTGTCGAACATTATTCGTTTTAAGAAGGGACAAGGCTTTCAACACAAATTAGCTCCTTATTTTTTAAGAAACTTAAAACACATCGCCTTTACTACCTTTATAAACTCTCCATTCATAGAGTACACGCGTCTTAATATGCAGGAGTTATGAAAAACTAAAGATACTTGAGCCTTGAGAGTAGTTTAATTTAGAGTTCATTGCTTCGTTGACATGCAGGCTCTTAAGTGAATTCTTAAAAACCAAGTAGTGTCAAATAGTGCAAACACGTAGGTATAGGTACTGGTGACTGTTTCAAAAGTTATGTATTAATATAAACACACAGCAAAAAATAATAAATCCTCGCACCCGTATCTATTCACCTACGGGGAAATTATAAATAAATAAGATAAGTAACAAAAAATGTATATCCTTACTATAAATATGTTACCCGACAAAATAAAAAATTCGAAAAAAGTACTGGGCACTAGACGCAATCAATACACAATATATGGACAGAAAAAAATGCTATATGACAACATACATAAAATAAAAACAAAACCATTACTTACTATCCTTTGAAGAACATGATCAGGGACGTTTCTGGAACTGTTGCATATTGCGTGAGCTGATGAATGTGAAAATATAACTGGTGCTTTCGACGCTCCCAAAGCATCCAGCATTGTTGGCACTGAGACATGCGATAAATCTACTATCATCCCTAACCGATTCATTTCTGTTACTACCAGCTGTAATCAAAGAATTTAAACTATTACATCAATACTATGGACAAATGCTTAAGAAACAGAAAGATAAGCAATAATTGCACTCAATTAAAACAAAAACAACAACAACAACAACTGACCTTTCCGAATTTCGATAATCCCCCAATATGAGGGATTTTTCCTGGTTCATCAACTTTGCAACAATCTGCCCTGTAAAAAAGAATAAAAAAATATGTTACAAAAAAAATCGCATACGTGTATTTTTAATAAATCCGCACAAGTGCAGAAGTAATATTCAAACTGTGGAGAGCATCCTGTGGTGAACAATTTGCTTGCTTATTTTCCATTTCGATGAGCTTACAATCAGCCTTATACACATACTCAACATAAAAAACGATCTGACTTAAAATATTTAAAGGAAGTCAGTGTCAGTGAGATTCATATTTCTCTGAACTTGAGGGTAATTTACATAATCTTTATGGAAGAAGCTTTTATATGGCTTGATTACTCCTTCCACGAAATTGTATAATCACAAATTGAATTAACTCTATACATATCAGGTTTTTTTAAATCTACCTACTCAAAATACATGAAAAAAATCGAATTCTTACTTTCGGCACATTCCTGAATTTGAGCGCTTTGAATTATTCAATTTCAGTCATTTGAATTAAAACACACCACAGAACATAAAACCACACCACGTAACTTCAAATGAAACAATGTTAATACTCAGTTCCTTTGTTATTTAATATGTCAATTAAAAAATGTGTTCCTCTTTCTTTTTAAGATACAAGTAAACGTAGTACATATATATATCTCTATACATATTATATTGTGCTCTCTTCTCTTGAGATTATGAGAAATGGGCGGATTTGTCAAAATATTTGTATGGTTCACACATACGTTGTGCTTGTATTTACTTGTATGATTTAACTTTTTTATGGATTACATTTTAATAGAAAATTAGTAATTGTAGTGTTGTTTGTTTTGAATCATTTAAAATTGTTGTTTTTTAATGTTTACAGACAAAGTAGCTATGACTGATTTTCAATTCTAACACCAGAAACCCAAATAAGTTTTCTTTAATGTATCTTCTTGATTACAGAATACATCTAAACGGAAACAATTTTCAGTGACGAAAGCGGCAATAATAGTTTACTAACAATTGTCTCACTATCCTAAGTAAGCATAATATTATAGAACTCAGAAAATTCCATTTATGCGCAGAAATTTAGTTTTTCATAGGCGCATTGATTTAATCTGTTTTCATATTGATATTTATTTATTTATTTATTTATTTGTTTGTTTGTTTATTATTTATTTATTTATTGATTTATTGATTTATTTATTTATTTATTTACTATTTATTATTTATTTATTTATTTATTATAATTGTTATTATTTTTTTTTTCTCTTAATTATATATTTATTGGTTTGTCAATTTTTATTAAATTATTTTAATTTATTTTTTATTTATTTTTTGTTTAATTGGAGGTTTTTCTCGCACTTTCCTTCAAAAAGATTGTTATTTGCTAAATAAAATTTCTCTCTGATTTGTTAAATATATTGTTTCAGTAGTAAGATATAAAAATATCATATCTCTGTACATAATGTAAAATGTGTGGTAGCTTACCGAATGTAAATCAATATTATGCGGAATAAAATATATATCTATCTATCTATCTATCTATCTAAACGGAAACAATTTTCAGTGACGAAAGCGGCAATAATAGTTTACTAACAATTGTCTCACTATCCTAAGTAAGCATAATATTATAGAACTCAGAAAATTCCATTTATGAGCAGAAATTTAGTTTTTCATAGGCGCATTGATTTAATCTGTTTTCATATTGATAGCTGTTTTGAAAAAAAAAAATTAAGTACTATACCTATTATTAAAAGTTATATTTCTAAAAATGTTTAATAAATAAGATAGGAGGCGTATACGTAACTTTTTCATTTTTGTACTGATATTTTGAAAATTCAACATCCAAAGTTTTCTTTACAAAGATAAAAGTGCAATTAACTAATTCGGCTTTGGGTCCGTTTAATAGTAAGCTTACTTACTTACTTAAGGTGGCGCTACAGTTATAAAAAAAAAGATTCACAATCTAATATCTCGAAAACCACCGAACCGATTGAGTTCTCATTTTTAGACATTCTTAGGTACCTAGGTATTGGCCGGAGAGTGTTAATGTTAGTTTTGTCAAAATTCGACAAAGAAGAGTGGCTCGTCTCATACAAAAAAAAAAAACATTGCAAATGCTATTCCTTGACACTTCGAAAAGTAGCCGGTCGATTGTGCTAAAAGTTAAACAATATATTTGCTACGAAGTGAAAAGTAGCTAGAAAGTTTGCTTATATAGAAGGCGCTGAATACCCAAATCTGAAATTTACACAATATTTAGACTTGAAATTTTGTATAAGTTTAATAGGATTTTATTGCCTATTCATTGGGCAAAGTGGCTTGATACTTCCCATAGACCTATATAAAAAAAAAAAACTTTAAACGCTATTTCTCCACACTTATGGGAACTGAAGTTTTGAAAATTTGAACATTGATATTTCCTGATTGACAAGAATATAATATGTATCTAAGCAATACAATTCCTGGGCACTTGCAATCCGACCGGGTACAGCTACTAAAATATCAGGAGTTTATAAATTACTTGTATAAAAAAGATTTATAAGAAGAAATGCAAGTCTTTTAGAAACAAATATTTTGAGATGGGTTTTAATTATAACGCGGCTTCTGAATAAATAAAAAAAAAACTTACCACGGAGTATTGCAGGTATGTGTCAAGGTTAAATAACGAGCACCTAATTGGTAAAACATCCTCAAGACACTTAAACTTGTTCCGATGGCATGACCGCCTTCGACCCCAATCAGGCTGGCAATTTTCCCATTCCTGTGCGTTTCTTCTATTCCTGAAACAATGAAAGAGAAGCACGAAATATGTTGAATCAAAATGTAAAATAATAGCGTGCGATATTTTCGAAACAAAGAAACAGTACAAAGCGCTATTGTATAGACAAAAATAAAAACAAAAAAAAACTTATAATAATAAAACCAATATCTAGTAATTCGTTAGATTTCCCTTTTTTGTGAATTCCTGCAGTTTGTCCTTCCATCATACTTCGTTAGCTGCGAATAGATATTGTTACATCGAAACAAAAAACCGTGTTATACATGTCTAAGTTATGCTTTTTGTCATTGTTGATGGAAGTTTAACCCACAAGCAAGTCCTTGGATTTTGTATTGCGGGTGAAACTTACATTGTGATTATACACACACCTTTCGTTTGTTTTTGCTTTGTTTTGGAATCCTTGCTAAGGGCGGTTTAAAAGTCTTAAGATTGTATGAATAATATTTCCATAAATCCTTGTACTGTATTTTATAATATACATATGCAAATATGTAGATACGTATATAGATACAACTCTTGAATGTAGAAAAGTTCTATTTTAACAATTAAATAAAAAAATAAGATGAACACAACAGGCTGTGAAAAGGAAGGACAATACACATACCTGAGGCAGTCGTCACAAGTGTCATATGGTGTGGATATAAATGCACGAGACGTCTTATTAAATCTATTTGTTCTAATGTTAGTTGTACAGCATCCAAATGTTGTGAGGAACAAGGGGCATATGCAGACCAAAACTGAAAGTAAAAAACGCTAAAGTTATTAGGTATCTACTCTTAAAATCATTGTATTTTATTGTTCATTTTTTATCAATTCATCTTAAAAACTAATAGTTTGTCTATAAATTTATTCCATGACCAAGGATGCCACTAATCTCGGAAAAGTTCAATTTTCGAGCGGCAAGCGGGTGGCGACGATGTAGATTTGGAGATGCATATCACTTATAGAGAGGCATATCATATTGCTGGTGACAGAGTGGATTTTAACATTTCAACTACTTATTTTTGCTTACCCTGAAACTAAAAACATTCAAGACGACCAAGAATTCGACATATAGGACGACATTTTAAGAACTGATGAATCGGTGGCACCCTACGTTGTTTGCCACTTCAGTGCGCATTAAAACACTTTCATTCCACTACGCGCGCCGCAGTTCCAACGCCATGCCACAAATATGCCATCTGTCATTTTGTCACCACGCCACTGTCACAATACAATGCGCACCTTGTCTTACCTATTATTACATTTTTGTTGGAATATGAAATATGATAATATTATGTAGTTAAAAGTTTACAAGATAATTTTGCATGCCACTGCCACTATTAGCACCTCAGATGTTTATATTGACTGGTAGATTATATGTTAAAGAACTTGCTTGAACATTAAATATTTTCACGAACATTTTTACAACACCATTTGAAATAAATCTGATCAGGTACAGAGACCGTAATGCTATTCTATATCAATGCTATTAACCGAATAATGCCAAAAATAATCACATCATTCATTACAGATTGGTACATATTTAAATCCAACCCCAACGTTAAAAATGAAAAATTTGGCTCGTATATTATTATACAACCTTCATTTAATATTCCAAGCCGCTGGCAATGTATGTCATTTTGATATACCGAAGATTGTGTGTGTTCTTCTAAGAAATCTAAAAAATGATGTGCTACCAGTATACCTTTCCCTTGAATATGTAGCTCGACACATTTCAATGTAATGTCCCATGTGATTTTCAATTTTCTTATCACAATGGGTATGGGACCCTTTGCGAATCATTTGCTTCTACTCATTCTTGCAAAATTAGTGTTTCTTTGGTACATCCACCGATATCAGGTTAAGGAATATTTCATCTGCGGTTCTGTACCTACTTATTCGGTTGATTAACCGAATGATAGCACCGCTTTGTTTCTTCAATCTGAAATGCGCCACGCTGATAAGAACTCAGCAGTTATAGAGGGATTTATTTATGAAACCCCCCTTCATCGTCAGCATCCTTTTCGACGTATCGAAATGTTTTCGAAATTTATGATGCCAAATTGCCAATAACGCTAAGAGTAGAGAAAAACGAAAATTCGTAAATCGAATTGCTCCGAATCATTAAGTGGACACATGTTCGCTAAGAGCATGATGGGGAATCATTAATAAACTCTATATACAGACAGTACGTGGTTGTAAAGATACACATTTAATTGATACATAGATGGACTTAGTCTTACTGGCTATAGCAACAAAAAAAAAAAGCAAACAAAAAATCATCAATCGATAATGGTTCCAAAATTAATTAATTTCTTTCTCAAAATGGTCTTTAAGCATTATCAGAGCTGATTGTCTTATTGGCCGTAAAAAATAATTTCCATGTAGGTAGGACGTAGGTATAGGTAGTACAGCGCATATTAAATAATAATAATAATTCACTCTGCGAGTATACTTCTTTATTCAATTCTGCAGCCTACCTTGAGTCCACTTACGCCAGCATATTATTACATCAATTTTTAATTGCAATTTCCATTTCCATACCGCATTTTTACAACGTAAAGCTAGTACAGCCTCTACTCAAACCTCAAACAAACCCCATCAGCAAGAATACAGCAATGCTAGAAAAAAAAGTTTATTGTATGCCGCCAAAATGTCTGGCACCAGGGAGAGTGTCGGAGCTCATTAGTACAATCAACTAAACAATAATCTCGCTTGTGCTATAGCACGGCTTCTTCTTCATGTTCTTTTTATTCTGTATGGACGTTCTTCCCTAATGGATGTTAGATATCTATTTGTATATACGTATTTGAGTGTGATAAGATTTAGCACACAGTCATTTAATTGTTTTCCCACCCTCATTTCACATTCAAGTCCACCAGTTTCAGTCTATATAATATCTCTATCAAAAGCAACGCCTAGGCAAAGTGTCTAAAATTATTACACTCCCGCCTGTTTTTTTTTCTTTTTGTCTTGGCTGTCTGAGGGTGGTTGTATATGAATATTAGCTTGGAATAAAAGCCATGTTATGCTTTCGACAATCCAAGAGGCAAGCGTTTTATTTCTATTCTTTTAATAATTCTTTTTCTTTCGAGTAGATGAGTGGAACAATTAACATAAACCCATTTTGTGAGCCTAGAGATGCTTTAGGAAAATGGATCTCTGTTACATTTAGTGGGATAAAAAATTGTAAATACGAAACAGCAATTGCCAAGGATGCGTTGCGTAGTGTATGCAGTAGAAGGCCAAGGCTTTCTGAAATATGAAAGAAAATTTATTTCCTCATTAAATTAAAATGGTTCCCTTTGATAAACGACAGAAAGGTACAAAGCAACAACGTGTGCAGTGCGGCACAAAATGCACTTTTATTTTAGAATAAGAATACCTACCTACCTTTAGTCTTATTGAGACAATAATCTATGCATAGTCTAACCACATTTTTTTTTATCTGTCGACCGGTTGGAAAGCTATATGTACATGTCAAATCTTCTATCACGTCTTATAGACAACAAATAGCTATTTTCGATCGGTTACAGCAATTTGTATCGATTATATAATTGTTCATAAGTTAAAGTCCAGGAATACGAATTGATGCACAACGTTAGGTACCGAAAGTCGCAATATTGGCTGTGTGTGTAGGCACATGTTTGAGGAAGATTAAAGTTCCTATTCCGCTTAATCGCACAAAATTGTACGGAACTCATTTATACATTATTTTAATCGTAAGGAAATATGAGTAAAAGGTTGGATCAAGTTTAATGCAACATTTTAGCACACATTCTTCTAATATTGGTTTTATATGGTAGTTCTCGACCGGATGAAGTTGTCGTTTCGTTTACAATAGCTACGATATTTCAAGACGGTTGGTTGGTTACCATACCTGAGCGAGACGGCGGGTTTTTGAATCGATTAAATGTTCATATAGGTATTTAATAATGGAAAAAATATGGAATTTTCCCTTTCCTTTTTTGCAATGTGTATATTTTACATATTCGCCAAGGAACACATCTTGATTTTGCTTACAAAAACCTAATTTATAGAAACGCACGTATCTAAAATAGATACTATGTAATCCTTTTTGGGGCAAAGAAATTATTATACCACACGTATCACGCGTGGTAGATACTATGTACTATTAGAACTGACTTATACTGGTATTTCCTTATACTACACACAATTTTGAAAATAAACGAATGAATGCTTGGACGGCTAACTCCGGCCGTTTCTTTTAGCATACTGTAGCAGATCAACCACATTAATGATCGGAAG
Organism: Cheilosia scutellata; assembly: GCA_955612985.1. Lineage (NCBI taxonomy): Eukaryota > Metazoa > Arthropoda > Insecta > Diptera > Syrphidae > Cheilosia > Cheilosia scutellata. The sequence goes on from OY015312.1 coordinate 126,340,334, forward strand.
CTCCATAAATAACCTTGAAGGTATCATCCATGTCGAATGTAAATAGTCTGCGATGTTTTACTGTTTTTGTATAAGTGCAAAAAAAAACACAAGTTTTTTCCTCTGCGCCACCTCTCGCGAACGTCTGACAAACATCCGAGAGTATAACTGTCATGAAAAAGCTTTTCATTACCGTTCGGACTCGGCATAAAATTGTAGGACCCTTGCATTCGTCCCAAAAATAAAAACTCACACAAACGAATGGTTGTGAGAAGTGAGAAGCTACTAATCTAGGCCTAGGGTATCCACACGCCTGCTATTTATTTGAATTTATTTAGAAATGCATATATGTATAAGTATTATATTCTAAATAGGCACTACTTATCCATAATGAAAATACTGTCTAAAGCTTTTTCGGTTAAACAGATTGGGTGTGAGCTGTGAGGTATTGGTAAAACTTTACACACAAAGACCCTTTTCATGTCGTCAGCAGTGCATGTATCATAGATAGCTCTGGGACTTTCTACCAAGTCCACTTCTATTACGTAACCACTCAGACTGTCGCAATAGTACAAGGCTTTTAAAGAAATTTATTTTTCTTTACCCCAAAAGGATCTGGAAGCGAAAACTTTCCTCATACATATGTATATGTATATATATATTTTTTACTTTTCTCTTCTGTTTTTCAGTACATTCTAATTGATTTTTTTTTTGTTTTTGTTTCAACAATGCAAGCTATTGTACTTTGAAAAGGGAATCGAAGTTGAAAAATTATTGAAAAACAAAATGAGGAAGTTGGTTATCACTCTTTTTGTGCTTCATATCCTGCTTCAGCACATTTCTGTTATACCATTTCAAAGGTACGTTAATGGATTCAGTCATTCACGTCAGCTTCCATTATTTGCCATTACCTGCTAGAGCTTTGTTAATTCGTGATTATTCCATAAATTGCTTACCAAGAATGAATGCAAGCAATTATTAGAAAAAAAGACTTACTCGCAAGTAAAAAAGAAAAAGAGAAAAACTAGTACAATGCAAAACTTTCACAAAAAAAAGTTTTTTTTAGTGGTTTTGTTTATTTTATTCTTCTATGTTAAAGCGTGGAAAGTTTAGATCCACTATTAGCATCGTAATAATTGTCATTGTCATAAGTCTGTATACCCATTAGAATTTTACGTCTTGCACGTCTATGCCGTTATGAAATGGATTCGATTCGGCTACTAAAAAATATTAACCTAAAGATCTACTTGTTGAAACAGTTTCAAAGGGCTACAATTTTTTCGTCTACAAATAAATAGTATTTTTCAGGAAAAAAATTGGAAACGTTGGCAAAAATCGAAAAAACGTCAGAAATTTAATAGAAATCGTCTGAAAATAAATAGAAATCATCAGAAAATCAGATATTGGAAACGTCTGAAAGCAATAGTAATCGTCTGAAAAATATAAAAATCGTCTGAAAAATTTTAAAAATCGTGTGAAAAATTAAAAACCCGTCTGATAATATAAAAAAACAATTGAAGGGAATATTCATAGAGACAAAAATAATGCTGACGATTTATTCAGATTTTCAGACGAAATTCCAAGTTTTTCAGACGAATTTAAAAAAAAGCTGACAAAAACTAGCAGATGAATTAGAAGATGAAAATTATTTCTTTTCAGATGAAAATGTTTTAACCGTTCAAAGTTCCTTTTGTAATAGGTATAGTAAGCCCATCCACATATACATATTAATATAATATCTACCATTCATTCATTCATTCATTCATTTTCAAATGGTCCGCTTGTCCATTAAGTGGGTCGCGGGTGTAGGTTGCTCAAGTGGACCCTCCATAGCTCTCGATCCTCCGCCATCGACTCCAAATACATATACATAATACCACTGTCATATAATTTGAAAGTTATGCTCGCAAACTTTTTTATATTTTTCATGAACCACATAGTCTTTTAACTTAGGGGTCCACAAAAAAAAAACGTACCTCCACAATTCCGTAAAAGTAAAGTAAACATAGGTACAATTGGAATTAGGAGGCAGCAGCCCAAAGCTAAAACAAATACAACTGATCAACTTACTGCGGTAATACCAGACCAGTATACATATATACTCGAATGAAATACAAAACTCGAACCCAAGGCAACATCTGATTAAAAGTTGCAGTTTACTCACCTGCGCTGACACCATCCCTTCTTTCAATCGCCTCAAGTCTGTATGACTCCATGCGCTCGTTGACCAAGGAAGGATTTCTCGTAAGTCGCCGCCAAACCGAAAGTCTCTTAATTGATTCTTCAGAAACTTTCTGATATTCCATGGCAGGTCGTTGTGTCTGCAAATAAAAAAAAATGTTTGTTCAAATAATGAAGAAGAAAAAAACTTACCGAAACGAAGATATTTATAAAGAAACATAAATGTACATACATAATTATGTACAACGGATTTGTATCCTAGAAATTTATTTTGACATTCCATTCAGTTGTTTCCGGTTATGTGATTTACGGGGCATGTGTGAACTTAAAAAATGTGACTCCTAGATTTTAATCAAATGCATATCTATCTATATTCTATATATATTATATATATATTATATGTATAAAAATTGACCCTTAAAATGTTTGTCGTCGATTCACGCCTTAACGCATTTACCGATTTTAACCAAACTTTCACACATCTTTGGTATTGGTCCATATATGATTCCTGTGAAGTTTAGTCAAAATTGGAAAACCTCGAAAATCTCGAAAACCCCCCAATCGATTGAGCTCAAACTTAGCTTTTGGCAGTGGAGTACTGGAGCTCAAAAACTCGATAACCGCTGGGCCGATTTTCATTATTCTTTTTTGGTTTTGTTCGTATTGCTTTATTTCAGGTTTAGGCAGAAACAAAATTACAGCAAATCGATTTATTCTCATTTCTCGCATTTATTATCTAAAACCTAAACATGCACAAAACCGTACGGGTACAGCTTCTTTTCTTCAGCAGTCTTGGAATTGGTATTGGACGCCAAAGTTTATAAAATTTGTAACATTGATATGAATAATGCATTGTCCTGAAAGTCAAGAATATTATCTAGGAAATACGATTTCTGGAAAAACAAAAAATGTTGACTCATTACAATAAAAACTGTTTATCTATTTAACTTTACCAACACTACGAAGTGTGCACGGGCTACGCTAGTTTTTTAATAAATCTGTTCAGCGGTTTAGAGCTCGGATAAGACGGACTCTGCGTTTTGTGTAGTAGGTACGAACATTGGTGTGAAAAATGCATTTGCAATAAGCAAAGTATGTATATATTTATATCAATTCTTCGCAAAGATTTAAAGAAACTTTGCATGTATCCAACCTCGCACCTACCACGAACTTTAGCAGCGAACACAATCAGGGCGGTTGCAGGGGGGCAGCATGCCTCTCTTTGTGTATTCCACATATAGGTGGACTTAAGATTCTTTTAAATTTAATCTCGAATTATTCAAGAAACAATATTCGAATCGTTAAAAATTAAACTTGAACTGAGCAAAATAAGGCCCTCAGGGCATGATGGAAATATGGCCCTATGTCGCAAAAAAATATGGTCTTATGACGCTTTTGCAAAGTGACATAAGGCCATATATGTTCGAATATGGCGCCTTATGTCACTTTGCAAAAGTGTATAATTAATAAGGCCATATTTCGGAATATTTTTCAGTCAGTTTTGTAGGGTATCAAAGAATCAGCGAGGCCGATGATAACACACTTTCACTTGTTTTTTTTTTTAAAGGCTATACAAAACTAATATTGACTTGTATCTTCAACAAAAATTAGTGAATAGCTCAGTCAATAGCAGAGTAAAAAAATTAAGTAGGTACCTACCTATACGTATACATATTATATTGTGTATAATGTATGTATTGCAAAAAATGTAAATTTAACTTACCCGTCGATTAAAGGCACTTCTTTCAATACTTTTTTTACCCTCTGCATTCGGTAATCGAAATCGTTCGATGTGCATAGTATTACTGGCAGGACTAATGGAAAGTAGACAAAAGTCAAGCAATTTAAGCCGCAAAGCACGAAGCCTTTGTGGTGCTTCCGCGATTTCATTGCCCTTCAAAGGTGACTCTGTCACATAGAGACCTGAAAAAGAAAACGAAAGGAAATTAATAAAAAAAATCCATTCGGTTCAGAATTCAAGTTATAATATACGATTAAAAAGTCCTTGGCAGGAAAAGGAACTAAAAGACACCCTTAATAGATTCATTTCCGATTTGCAGGAACATCCGTTTCTTTTAAAATAGAAAATGAATGAACATCGTAAAGAAAGGAATGAAAACAGAAATGAAAAGCCGAATATTTTGAAAAGGAAATGTTAGCAAGAACTAGTGTTAACATAATGTAGGTAGATAGTTTACTCGTTAAATGTAGCAGAAAATCAACTGTACCGAGGGCAGACTTTGAAAAATTAGGGAAATGTATCCAATAATTTAAAGAGGACATCCATATAAATACTATACGTATACAGAAATATTCAAAGGTGCAAAAATATATATATATATAACGAACGGATTGAGTATACTACAGCAAATTTTTTCAACCATAGTTTTTCATAGTATCTATTTATTATTTAATAATTCTATTTGATAGAATATAGAGATAAAGCACCATATGCTTGATAGAGTTGCGCAAAATTAAATATAGGCATACTTCTTCAAAAATATAATACCGCTAACCATTTCATCATAATCAATAAAGACTTTTGGTTAAAACTTAATTCCTTCTGTATCTATCTATTTAAATAAATAAATACCCTTTATTAAAAGACTATAGGTGGAAATCGTTTTATCATCAAACCGCGTATTGACTGTTAACCTTTATAGAGATGACCGTTATTTTTTTAGTTTGTTATTTTTTTATTGTTTATAATTATGTATTTTTATAAATGCAGCACATTTTGAGCTTCTGAATAGATTTAATAAGCAAACAATTATACAACAGAATAAGAAGGCAACAACTCTTAAACATTTCAGCTTAATTAGCTCCATTTTTTCATCCCAACCTTTATGCAGCCAGCTTCCCTTGAAAGCTTATTGAGATATATGCATTTAAAATTCAACCCCTACAACACCCTCCGGAAAAGTTCTGACGTATGTGTTAATATAATTTATGCGATAATTAATCGGGCTCGGGAAAAGCCAGCGGGTACCGTTTTTGTTTCCGTTCCGAGAGCTCATAAGAACTCTTTGTCTCAACTTTTATATTTTTTATTTTTCTGTTCCATAAAAATGAGCTGAAAATGTATACTAATTGCCCTGGATTATTAAGTAATGACTGGGTTTCAAGTACATACTTGCTTATACGTTATATGGTGTATCCATGCCCAGCTATTTAGACATTAAATAGGTGAACATTTATCTTGCTGTATTCTCTTTTGCTTCGGTGAAAATATATATTATACCTATTGGAGGAACTCCTAATAATATTAATACAGCCGTCAAAATATGTTTTATATGTCCTCTAATAATTTCAATCTATGAAACATATAATACTTACGGTAAGTATTATGTTCGGAATATTTTCATTGTATACATAAATGTATATCTTTGGTGACATTCGCATTTGAGAAAATGTTTGTTTCAAAACATTAGACACGCAGACAACTGTAGAGCTGCGATAGCCCTAGCAAATGCGCCAGCTATTTTTTAAGCACTTACATTAACTGTTAATTCGTGGCTTTTATAACCATAAGGATAAGACTGTTTTGATGCAGTCAGTAATAACCAGAGCTACAGGAACCATCAGATAATAATGCATCTACTCAATTCGTATCAGTGTTGCCACTGTTATATATATTATTATATAAAAGGGGCTTTATAGATTTCATAAATAAATTGAGAACAAAATGTTAAGTGTTTGGGAGCGTAAACAACACCCTTGGAAAATTAACTAATGAATGGAGAAAATGACGCAAAAGGGGACAGTAAGAACAGTAGGTGAGTATATCATCAGAATAATTAAGTCTCCCAGATTAGGATAAAAATGGCAAAAATAAACATAGAACCAATTGCCCTTGTTGACAAATTTAACTCCCAGAGATCTCTAGGAACACCGCGACGGCCGGCGATTGGAAGAATAAATCGGAAATAACATTCAAGAAGTCTCTCAGGATTATTATGTTGGTTCTTTGCAATTATTCAATTTATGTTACCGGTGTTATTCACATGCTGACCTTGGTCCTAAATTGGATGAATTTCGTCTGTTGTTTATAAAGTCCAAGGTTGATGTAATTTATTTTTCTGAAACTCGGTTTTTTTCCGAAATTACGAACGAGGTTAAGGTATATGCTTTTCCTAGGTGATATAATTGATTGTCACTTTATTGTAGACCGAATACTCCTTGGAGTTATCTATAGGCCAAATTAAAACAATGACGTTAGCCCGATAATAAGCATTTTAAAGGAGATATCACGATCTGTCTCTAATGTTATTATATGCGGTACCTCAACCGTGATATGTTGAATACTGCTATCTTAGTAATTGTTATTTGATAATTTTTGGAGTCTATGGGCCATTTTTAAATGTTTCGGATAACGTTTCGGATAATAGTTATCTGACACAGAAAAAAAATTGCAGCAAACTTTATCTAACGGATTTTCTGCAATCTTTTTTCTAATAAAGAAAGTGGTAGACAAATTTAACAGTGACTAGCTTATTGTTTCGATACACATCTCGTTTGTTTTGCCTTCCTTCATTTTGTACTTATTATAAGCTCAACCAGACGCAAATCATGTTTATATATACTCGTATATGATATTATATTGAAATGAAATGAAAATGAAATTCCTATTGGGCCATGTAATATACTTGTTATACTTATTCATCAAATCCGTTTCTTCAAATAGATCCATGTAAGGACATGAAACTACATTTTGTCCAGCCACTTCAAATAAATTTTTCTCTTTTCTTCTAGATTAAGCAGCTATACTTGAACCATCTGATAGGATATCTGTAAGATGTCACTATCCGAAACCTTTGAAACTAAAAGTTGAAGTTTATCTGGCAGATAAGTTCTTGAAAAGCTATCAGGGACTTTATCAGGTAGCCTTGAATCTGACCCTGAATTCAATAATTTAACGGATGAAGGAAATTTTATCTGTTAAGTCAATTGGTATACTACAATTGAATGACATAATTCCTTCTGAAGCTTTTTCTGTTTAGTAATTTTAAAAAATATCTTACTCACTTTGGTCAGAATCCCGAAAACCCAAATTCCCGAAAATCAAGAAACCAGAAATTCCAAAATCCTGAAAATCCAATATCCCGAAAATCAAAAATCCAGAATTTTTCATTCTATACCTAAATATAATTTTTTGTGATTTCGTTTTTGGATTTTTTCTTTTATTTTAATGTAAAATAGATAAGTGTTTGTACATTCCCGTTAGCATTAGTGATGTAATGTTTTACCATTCGCAATCCACATTGATGTTGATGTGAACATTTTAATACAAATTTTAACATATCTGTGAAATTTTTATTTGAATGACTATAGTCTGAAGAAACGTGTCCATCGTATAAAGATCACTCACAATTTAAAGTTTCTGTTCCCCTCTCGTGATTTTGGCTTTTCATGTTTTTTGATCTTCTGTATCTTAGATTTTCGGGATTTTAGGTTTCAAGATTTTTTATTTTCGGGATGAATGAGAAACTTACCGGAAGTGATTACATAGAAATAACTTTTGGAAAAGTCTATAATTGTATTCTATTTCGAATACTTTTGCATACTAAAAATTCGATTCCAACTGTTACCAAAATGCTACTGGTAAAGGTTGTTACTCCTGCCTGTCCTCATGTAATGTAGTGCCGTAAAATGTTTTGTATAGTGTTGATCACAGCACTGAATGAGTTCTGTAACAAAAATAACATTATAAAGCAGCGGCAGTGCCTTTATAATTACACGTTGACACCCTGTTGACTAGTAGACGACAGGCGTAGCATACTTTTTGCCAACATATTACCAAGAAATATTCACCGGAATATCGCTTTAAAAGAATCAAATAAATGGTATGGACCATTCTTGTTTCTTCCTCTTCAGTTCAGCACTATTCAGCACTGGAAGAATGACCTTTTAGGGTCATTGTCACTGCCAAGTAGCTAACTTAAAAGTAACTACTTTGCATTGCGAGCTTTTCAGTAAAGTTATGAACATTAGCGTTCCCGGGAAAAACACATTTATTTAAATTTAAATCAATTGTAATATCTTGAAAACGTATAAATATGAGCAGCTACAGCTTAATCATTGAAACTTGTAGTTACACATAAGTATAAAAATATTCATCGTATGCACCCAACACTATGTGGGTTTTTAGCTAATACGAAATGATAGCTGAGAACTTGCTCCTTTGAATTTTAATTTATGTCTTTCTTGGTATACGGGTCGAAATGTAGATTGTATTTATGAATATACACATATGAAAGTGGAACCTAAAACCAGCACAAAGTCAAATAAAAGCAAAGATACGCTCATAAAATAGCAAATTCAAGAAGTTGCATCCGTCGGGGTTTATCCACGCCTCGATTGCAGTGGACATATGCTCGAGTTGGCTTTTTCTTTATCTGTAGATTGTGCATTGTATACCTATATGTATACCTACATTTTGCAGCGCAATGCAGTGGTATCTTTTGACAGGTTGGAAAAGTGTGATTAAACTCGTATATTCACATGTAGTTTTTTTTTTTTTTAATACTTAAACTAAACACAAATTTTTCCCGCACAAATAACCAAACAAAGGCACGATGAGATGCCAGAAATGGAATGAGTTTTATTTAAGTCTTCAGGGGATAGCTTCAGTTTTATCTAGCTGTGTGTAGCAAGATTAAATGGGGATCATGAATTTCTCCAAGGTAGTTACCGTGTAATTGTTCGTTTTTTATGTTCTACCCATGCTGTTCAGAGAAATGGATAGTGCACCTGAATTGTTATCGTTGTCGTGAAATGGTGAAAACAGCAAATTCAAGAGTGAGAAACTTTTATTCAAGATGAAGCAAAAGAAAACTTGTTGGGATAGGATAAATTTATGTTAAGGGACATATATGACTTTTTCTAGCAGCAAAGTAGGTACATACAGTGACGGCAAAAGCGAGTAGTGTTGGTTTCTGAAATAGACGGTGTATGAATTAACAGATTTAAGTTTTAATATCGTGCTGGTTCGAATTCAAGTAAATGTCAACATTTTTGACTTATTAAAAATTAAAATTAAATTTTTTTTTTTTTTAAATACATTCTCGGTAAAGGCGAACCTATAACGCTTCAACAGCGCCCCGAGATGCTTGCAGATGTATGTTAGTTCTGCATTTAAATTGCTGCAAATTGTATACTTCTGGAAATATATCCCCAGGAAGCGAGTTCCAAAGTTTGCTTGTCCTGTAACAGAAGGAGTTTCGGAAAATTGATGTCCTCGCGGTTGTCAGGTGTACTGTATGGTCATGAGCATTATCAGCCTGTCTTGGGGGCGCCCAAAAGTTGCATTTCGAGGGATAATGTCTTTGAGTTACTCGGAACATCTACCATGGAAGTACCTATAGAACAAGCAATACTCAGCGACTTGTCTTCTGTGCACCAACGGTTGAAGGTTCGATAGGTATATAGGTAGCTCAACTTAGCGGACGCCGATCTTGCGATATAGGAAATGTGGCTCTGCCATGTGATTCCTGAATTGACTGTGACTCCTAGAAGGTGCATTGAGTCCTTGGGAAGGATTGGATGGTCATCCATTTGGATCTGAGGAACTGTTGTTGCATTTTTTCTAGAAAATGCTGTGTCTTGTTTGCATTAAATACAACCAAGTTGTGAATAATAGGCGGGTTGTTTCAAAAAAAAACATGTTAAATTTAACATTTTTTAGCCAGAGATGATTTTTTATGACAGTTCAGGCTCTGCTCTGAACAAAAAAAAGCCTTTTACACAGGGTGTCCCAGTTAAGCGGTATAATCCTTTAAGGGAAGATTCCTCAAGTTCCGCCGAACAAAAAATTCTATGACATGGGGGGAGGATCTATTCTCATCATATTTCCCGTTATAGCCCTTCAAAGTAGCTGACCTCTAATTTGGAGGTGTTACCACTTAAAACGCTATAGGTAAAAGACAATTTAGTAGCACATACAAGTCCAAAGCATTTTGGGTACATCTGCAGCTACAAAAAAGTTATGGCTCCTTAAACTCAAAATTTTGAAAATTTGTTGTTACATTTTTTGACTTAAAATGTTTTTTTCTCTAAATTTTTACTAAATAAATTTGTATCCTTGAGAAATTTCCTAAGAATTATGTTAAGCAACATTTTTACGTACGATCAACAGAAGTTGTAGTAAAAGCCGTTTTAAGCAACTCTTAATGTATTAATCATGTTTGAATTGCTGAACGAAGGATTATCCGTTATACCTCTGCTACAATAGGATAAGAAATAATAATTTTGTAGTATCTCAATTCGACACCGAATACTAAAAAAAAATTAAACTATGCGTTAAAAGTAATAACCTACCCACCTAGTGCGTGGTATTTGACTATGGATATGAACAAAATTACGCCATCAAAATTAACATACGCTCCATTTATTTTTACACTCGACTGCGACACTTTTATTCTTAAGATTACAGTTACACGCAAACAGTGACAGACCACAAGACACGTCCTGCTATGTATCGGCCATGGAAGTCAAACATCATAGCGACTCCTAAACATGCAATGCAAATAAATTTTATTAATTGTTTAGTTTGGTTTATGCAAAGTTTGCTCCAATATCTTTGTCCTTCACAGGAAAAGTTTACAGCAATAATGGGAAATAACACTTCAACAACAAAACTAGTGCCGGGAGCATGCAACTTTATGGTAGCAGTAGCAATGAACTTTGCATGAAATAGTAAAAACCAGCAAAACAAATATCCTGGGAGAACTGACTTTTAACTATGAATCGCAATGATTTAGCTGTAAAGATACTACCGCTGTTACTGTTATTGTTACTGTTGTTGCTTTTCTATGTTTCACAGTCACGACACAATATAAATTTGTTTGTTGTCAGCATCTTTATAGCTGCTCAGTTCTCTGTGATAGTCGTAGTGTGTTAGTTGAAAAATGAGGCCCAAGAAGTAAAGGCAAGAGCCCATGGGGTAAAAGTTCGAATACCGCGAAAGTATAAATGTACCTTACCTATATAATGTGGGTATTGTACCGTGATACCTATTCCGGTAGAATCACTTTTATATATTTATTCAAACGGGATTCCTTATTTTTTAAATACGATTACCATGTAAAATTTTAAACAAACAAAAACATCTAACAAAAGGCACGTGGACTTCAGCTTTTTTATGATGCACATTTTAGAAATCCATGCCGCGTCAGAAAAAAAAATGTTGATAATGTTTCATTAGACGACGTATAAATGTTGAATGTTGATGGTACACCTATTTGTTTAAAAATGCCAGCTGCGAATGACCTAAAACGAAGTTGGGCAGTAAACTAGATTGTTAAATTATTGCATTGTTCAAAATGAGTACACTACCTACCGGTAATCGCCAGGGAGGCTCAACAACTTGTTGAAACGCAAAAATGCAATTAATTTATTACCTACACCCCAATCTCATGCTACCGCATTTGTGGCTGTTTTGTTAGTTTTAACAGCTTTATTCCTGATGGAACATTTTAAATTTCACATACATGAGATTGAGGGTATAATTGGCAGTACCATGTTTGTATGTGGCTGTTGGTAAATTGAATAGATCATAGTATGTACCTGGTAAAGCCCATTTGAAATGTGGTGTAAGGGAATTAGCATGTTGCCTATATTGAAGGAGAAATGGTATCATCGCGATGGGTTTGATTTTATTGTCAGCATTTCGCTATTAGTATAATTTAATCGATGCTTGTTAATAATATTAGTGTATATTGTACTATATATCAACAACAGGACCATGTTCTTTCTTACAACCATTCGTTTCTGCGAGTCATTTTTGGTCACTTTTTCCCCCGATATCATTTTGTTCTCAAAAGTGCTTTAATAAAAAATATGTACGTACATATTATAATATTCATAAGATGGCAATTTTAAAGCAATATTTAAATAAAAGGATGCCAGCACTAGAACATATTGTAGAACCGATGACTTCTGACATGCGCTATGAAATTCAAAATGTCATCATTGGTCATGCGGTATACGTATACATATTGTTAAATCGATATTATTGAAATCGGTAGACATCTACGAATTTCTTTTCTTTTAAGATGTTCCTTTTTCCAAAACAACAACTTGTATGTGAGTTGGCATGTAGAAGATATGACCTCATTAAACTCAACTACTGATTACTATTTGCCACATAAAAATATTCCATTCATTGATACATTATGAACTAGATTTCAATTAGGCGAGCACCATGGCCATGATTGAGATTAAAGTATGTATGTATAGTGTTTTATATTCCAGTTGCAAATCGATATAACGACTCTAATATTTTTATCTACTCTCCTCTACCTAATTACTTCTCATAAATCTCACGAATACAGGATGCAGATTAATTTAGTATCCTAATGATTTCGGCACAAGGAGGAAATTGATTGAATTTATTCGGTTGTCATTATTAAGATAGCCTAGGAATTCAATCATGTTATACCTAATTATATATCAGTATCATTTCAGTTCATTAGTTCATCTGTAATACGTTGGCGTATTCCATATTCGGACGTAAGGAAGCCGTGTGTTATTTATTAGAGCGCAACAAGAACTTACTTATTATGTATTTAATTCCAGAGCGGTTGTTTGAAAGATATAAATAAAGCCCGATTTCACGGTGTGAATTTAAATTATCAGCTTAGTTAAGTGTAGGATTAGACATAAACTTCGCTGAAGTAGTTTTAGTTTTCACAGTCGACACATATTTAAGCTTGGTTTAGTTAAACCATAAATTGATTGTCATTGTGAACCATTTATAATGAATATACAAAACTATATGGTCATTGTATGCGACTGATATGTGTGTACAATCTAAAACTAAGAATGTGGAAGCAAAGCATGTGGAAGTTGTTGCATATTTAATGTTAGGGAGTATTTCCTCCAATAAATGAAGGGATGATTTGATATGTACATACTTTGTTTGAACAGCACTGCCAAACATAATCACCCTTATTCCGAGTGGCGTTTACGACGATTTAAAACACGCACATTTGATTTTAGAATTACGAGTTGCGTTTTTGCGTCGTTGAACATCAGTTGTCGTTAAACGCTGTGGATCCTATTAATGTAGGTACGACAAACGTCATGTGAGAAATTTCATTGTCATTCTTGAAAGCGTTGAACGCGACAAAACGACGATTAGTGATCACCAAGCAATAAAGATAGATATTTTATTTCGTTTATTTCGTTTACTTTAAAGATAGATATAATGATATAGAGATAGATATACATAATAGAAAATTGCCTGAAGATGTAATTTTTTTCGAAATGTTAAGCTATTTAAATAACTAAATTAAATCAGATTATTTTCAAAGGTTAAAAGTAACAACCCAAAAAAAATGAAGGGTTGGTGAAAAAAAAACTCTTCGTTGGCAGAAGGGGAGTCTTAAATGTCACAAAGATCGAATAGGAATATACCCAGCCTAGACCACCATTAAGAGATTTTAAATAGTATTGTCACCAAGTTTTTTTAGCATCACTTTAAAGCATTTGTTTAATGCGGGTTGTGTGATAGTAGCTTCGTAATGAGGTTTTGTATCACAATATACTTAATAAAATTAATTTAAACGTATAGGTACCTATACTTAATAAATAATTAATAAACATCAAAATTAACATTACAAAATATTCTTTGTTTCGATCTAGAGCTACTTTGGCCGATCAATTAGCAACGGCAATTTCGCTACAAGTTCAGCCCTCAAGACCAGACCTGCGTCCTCTACAACTGGCTCAGAAAACCAATTTTTAAACATTTGGCGACGGTAATATTTGATTTTGTAGGTATGACGAAGAACTTGTCTTGTCCATATTCTGAATAATACCTAGAAAGTGTTATAAACGCTTTGTTTTCAACTGATAAAGGAGGATTTGACATTGTCAATTGCATCTTCAGCATCGGTTTTGACACTCCTTTTAGTTGACTTTTGAAAAGTAATTTAATAACTTAAAATAACTGAAACCATACTTACTTCCGAACTACTTACAGTTAGTTAATTAACCACAAACATTATAGAGTAAGAGCTAGCAACGTTTTTTCTCAAGTCATTTTAGCAAGGCTGTAACTTTGTGAGCTTAGTTCGTGGTAACTACTGAACACGAAAATATATTTCTGGCAGCACTGCGTTGGTTTATATAGCAATGCCAAAACCTCAAAAGTGCATGTAATTTACCACATTTTATAGTAAACTTAAGATTTTGGTATAGGTTAATTTACGACTGATGTAATTTACGACTCATGTATACCAAAATCTTAAATTTTCTAAAAAAAGAGGAGGTAAATTTCTTGCACTTTTGAGGTTATGGAATTCCTATATAAACCAACGCAAGCGCTGCCAGAAATATATTTTCGTGTTCAGTAGTCACCACGAACTAAGCTCAAGAAGTTACATCAGCCTTGCTAAAATGACTTGAGAAAAAACGTTGCTAGCTCTTAGTCTATTATATCAACTGGATTCAAAAACAATGAATTCGTGTATTTCACTTAACTATTAAATCAGAATAGATAATCATTTTTTGGCAGCTCAAATCAGTCGTAAAAAATCTTTAAAAAACTTTAAGCAGAAATTGTATTGCCGTTTCAAAAAAAAAAAGATATAATTTAAAATACATCACAAAACATTCAAAACTGAAATATGCCCCTAAGCTATTCAAAATCTTCAAAATGTAAATAATATAGGTATGCACAGGCATACGCATAATTCAAATCGTCCACACAGTTCTCCGCACATATACCTACTCTTACTTACAGTATACACACTGCACCAATGCACATCAACTCCAATCAATAGAGTAACTTAATATAGCCTGGTAATTTGGTTACGTGGAATTCAATTTGACCACTGGAAATATAATGGGAAATTTTACAATGACTTGGCAAGGATAGTGTGTTTCCTAATACAACTCTTGGGAATTAATAACCCACAAACCTGTTTGCAATTTGCAAATGGGGTTCATCATTCACTCTAATTTCATCACACTACCTATAATAATATGTATATGCATCGGTAGATTTAATCCCTACCCAGTATACATGAGATAGCTGTAATATTCCCACGAATGCAATTTACTGAATTATGAGCACAATTATAAAATGAATATCCTATTGTTGTAAATAATTCTTCATATATTTTATTTCAGAAAATTATTTGACAGGCTTTAAATTGGTAATCATATAAAAAGTTTTTAATTTGTTTGCTTACCTTAATATACTGTATTCTTTTAGAAGTACCATGGAAAATGATATCAGTTTGGTTGATGATGTAGTGTACGTCTGTCCTTTTGTCCTGAAAAAATAAGATCATATTGATTTCAACCGAATCTTTTATGCATTCACAAAGTTTATTATAAAGCAATATTGCATTTAGCCCCGGTGCACACATGCGTCATTTTAACGCGCGTCACCGCAGCGTCACCGCTTTTGCGTCTTACAGTACTCACAAATAAATTGAGTGGTGCACACACACGTGCGATGACGCTGCGGCACCGCTCGTCATTCTTGCAGGAAAAAAGACTCGCAGGTTTTCGCGAGACCGCTGCGTCACCACAGACGCGGTTGCGTCTTTCAGTACATTATTCGTTATTGAGCAGTGCACACATGCGACATTTTGACGCTAATTTAAATTCAAAAGAAAGCTGTCAAACATTGAAGAATTTGATTTAGAATTATTATCAATGACATAAAAAGGTGTGCAGAAATATGGAGTGTTGATTCCAAAGCATTTTCCCTTATATTTGTAAACGATGTATAAAATATTCCTTTTGTTAGCCGATGAACAACAAAAGGATGTACCCAATAACGTCGTTTAATTTTAAGAACATTAATTTGTATGCACTGGGTACAGTAAAATTACTCGTTTCTTTTTATAAACATCCACTGCTGCAAGCCAAACGCGAACTGCAGATTGATTCCTGCGAGAAAAATCCGCATGTGTGCACTGAACTTTTGCGTCACCGTAGCGTCGCCGCGCGTTAAAATGACGCATGTGTGCACCGGGCCTGTCTACAACTAGCATTTGTGCGCGGCTTCACTTCCGTTACAGAAACACCTACTGTACTTTGTTACTCGTAAAACAGTTTCAGTTTGTACTCGTATATGAGATATGAAATATATTAAATCAATAATAACTCCCGGCTCAAAACAAAATTTCCAAAATGGAAGAAATTTGTTTTCTCTATTTCTTATATAAAGAATACAAGCCCAGTTTGAAGTCAATCGGATGAAAAATAAGAATTATCTCATACAAACGTATTTTTTTTTAACTTCCCTCTATAGTATATCGCATTAGACATATTCATTACATTACCTAAAAGCGTTTCAAGGGAAATCT
Organism: Cheilosia scutellata; assembly: GCA_955612985.1. Classification (NCBI taxonomy): domain Eukaryota; kingdom Metazoa; phylum Arthropoda; class Insecta; order Diptera; family Syrphidae; genus Cheilosia; species Cheilosia scutellata. Next base: position 126,356,818 of record OY015312.1, read on the forward strand.
ACATAAATACAGTAAATAAATGATCTTTGATAGTTGCATAAAATTTTATTGTTTATTATAATGCCCAATACCGGGTTACATCCATAAAATAAAAACAAGATTGGTGTTTTAATGTATGTATTATTTTTTTTATAATTGATATTGATACTTTACTCGAAATTAATTATTCATTCTTTGGAAATTCTTTCCATATAAATTACTCTCCTTATGATGTGATTATTATATATTTCGTGGCCTATATCACATATTTTTGCATTGTCATCGACATAATATTTCATAAGCATCTTTTCATTTTTAGGTTCGTGTACCCTGTTATCCTGATTAAATTCCTTTTAAATATTTAGAATGCTTAAAGTGGACAGACAATATCTTATTTTGTATAAATATATTATGTTATATATATCCAGAAAGGATGCATTTTTTGGGTTTCTAAAAAATGTATGTGGGTATATGCGTAGAGTATTTTAGAAAATCGGGTTATCATGTTTTAAAAGGATCCATTCCAACAATATACTCTTTCCTTTTGGTTATAATTTTGTTATCTCATTATGGGAATTTCTCTATTCTCAGATAGAAACGGAGAATGAATGGCGGTGACGATCTCCCATTGTACTTATGAACAATGGCTCACAAGCTCGTTAATGGATTTGAGGTTTGATTTTCATGATTTGAAAATTATTTCATTGTCTTCTGCTGATGGAAAAAAGAGCCAAGAAGAGGTCAGTTCAGAGGTAGTTTGCAACAATGGATTAAAATTTGTAATGAATTAGATATTGTTTGTTTTAAATTATAAATTTTTATAAAGAAAGAGTGAAAAAATAGCGGACCAGAGATATGAATACACATAATGTTTTATTTATAGCTTATTATTAATACGTGATTTCTGATATTTGCACAATGCTTTGTAATTGTAACAAGATGCTAGTTACATGTATAAATATCTCTGGAAACAATAGCCCTAGGAGGGCTTTTAAAATGTAATTCGACACACTCTGCTTTTTTACATGATAAAATACGAACTCTGTTAAAACAACAAGAAGTATAGAGAGCTATGGCTCTAGCAGGGCGTTTAAATTTAATTTGTTGGTAAGCTCATGCCTTCTCAATTCTTTTCGAATTTAAAGAACTGAGGTACAATTTACAGTAGGTATTTCTGTACCAGGAATTTGATTAATAAGCTATTTCGGTAAATAAGAAACGTGATGTATCAGTTCCCACTTATTATTACAATTGCCTCGAGCAATATTAATTACCAACCAGTTTACCCTGCAAATAAGAAGAAACAAATTTGATATTTTCAAATTTACTGTAACCAATACCTTTGCATTTCCAAAATGAAATGTAAACATCAAACTCGAAATTTAATCGGAATTTTCGTCTCCTGATATTCCATTACGACACGAGAAACATTCAAAGATTATAGCATATTAATATTGTTTACTTACAAATGAAATTTTCGAGGGTGAATAAAACGTGAGATTGTTTGCGTTTTTGTCGAGCATTTGTGAAAAATCATTTTCTTTGGGTTTTCTCAATGAACCTGTGTACACATTAAAGTTTTTTTTTACAATTTGTAAGACGAAAGTTGTTTTTCTTTCTCACACAAATATACAGCAACTTTAAACCAAACATACAAAAAAAATATTTTGGGATACTAATCCCACAAAGAATCGCGGTAGTGATCCCCAAAGATTCTTAGCAAATAAGGGAAATTCAGCAAGGTTAATATTACATGATATGAAGAAATGTTACTAAATAAGGAAAATCGGCCTGGGCGATGTTTTGATACCCTTCACTTCATATACCTAAAAGTCATTCAACATGTGTACCTTCGTACACATGGGTCTAATATTGCTTTTGTTTAGGAGGTAGATACCAGAACTATTTGATCGATATAGCTCATTTTCAATACCAACCTGACGACGATAAAAAGAAGGCATCTCAAAAAATTTCTGGACGCGCGCAGCGTTGCCGAAAGTACTCCCATAGGAGTATTATATACCTACTACTTTAAAGACCTAAAATATCTTTGCAGCAAAGTGTAATTTCAACCTTAATGAATGTAATTCATTTCACATTTAATGCAAATTTGGCAGCATTTTTATCTTCCAAACTGTCGTCAAAAAGGCAATTTCCCTCTTTCTAATTTATTTTTGTTTTACGTTGCGCGTTGGCTTTTGGCTCTTCAAAATAGTATATTCTATTTTGCATTTACATTTACATTTTAAAATTTTGTAGTACCAAACCCATTTCGACTTTTGGTTTTTTGTGCCAAATGAATATAACCAATGTCATAACGTATTTGGTACTACAAAATGTTTAAAATAAAAGCATAAACGGAATTACACGTACCGAAGTCAAATGTCGTCTTCTACTAGGTAGCTAATATAGCAACAATTTCAGCTTCAATCACAACACAACGTCTTCTTCAATGCTTCGTCTATCCATTGCAATTTTTACGCGTAAGTTTGTTGTAATTTGCGACTTTTTTGAAATTAAAACGAATTTATTTAATGCGAATAATTTAAAAAGACAGCGCGCTAAATTTGGCGCGAGCAGGATACTGGGTTAGATTAAAAAATATCTGTACTCCTATTTTTTTTTTTTTTTATTTTTCTCTCCGGCAACACTAGACGCGCGCTGTCGTGTTTTCAACAGACAGATGAACAGGCAGTCGGTCATGGCTAAATCAATTAAGAATTTGATCCTGATTCAGAATATATGTACATATATGTATACTTTAGGGGGTCTCCGGTGACTCCTTCTTGGTGTTATAAATGTAATGACCTTCCTGTGGAGGGTATACAAATTGAAATGGTAGAGGACGAGGTCAGGAAGGTTGCATAGTCGAAATAAATAATAACAACGTTTTAGTTAGAAAATAACGAAGAGTAAAACCATTCCAACTAGCTAACTGGAGTTAAAGAAAAGAAAATATAGTATTACGAACATCGTTTGAATTGCGTTCTTGGCAATGAGTTACAACTTGCAAGAAAATGGAAATGAAATGAAAATGTTTTACTTCCCATGTAGATTGGAGAACACTTTAAAAGAGAATATAACACTGCAATGAATTATGTAGTTCATACTCTCAGATTTTATAACCATTGTTTTAACACACATAATCAAAATAAAAGGGAAATGTACATTCACTCTCTAACTTCATATTAAATATATATTTTATTGAAACAAAATACACTAAATTATCATTTTTAACTAATTTCCGGTAGGTATACAATCAACTAAACTGATTTAATCTACCTACCTTTCTGCTTTCATGTTTGCTCTACATTTGCTGTCTTGTTGCCATGCTCTGTATGTCCGTCCAGACCAAAGTTGTTTTCAGTTTATCCATGCACTCTTACTTCCAGTGTTGTGTGTTCAAAGCAGTTACATTCACAATTTATTTAGTTTAACCACATTGCAGTTTGAAGTTTTATTTTCCTGTGGGAATCTCCTGCATGTTACAACAAATTCCCTCCACACTCCACGGTCAATTCAGTTACTTGCTCAATCTACTCAGACCAAAATGCAGTTGAAAGTATATGAGGCTAACAGGTATAAAAACCAAACAAAAAATAGAAACTTTCGAAGCTCTTCAACATCGGCAGGATGCATTTTAGAGCAGATAACCTGTAATTTCGTGGCATTGTGGAAAGAGTTCGTTATTTTATTTCTCTCTTCTAGACCAACTTCGTTTTCGCCATTTATTTTTAAGTTAATTTCGTGGTGCAGAAGTCGAGTGTATTTTTCTACACCGACTGAATTTTAATTTTTCATTAAAGAACGTGAAGGGATTGGCGGGATTGCTTTCCTCGAGTTCCAGTCTCATTAAGGACGAAATTCAAATTTATGATTCCAAAAATCTCCTGATGGGTTTCGTGCTTAATTTAAGTTGTTTTTCGTAGTTGCTCTGAACTGAGTATTTTTTGTGGCATCGCTACCAAATCAATTTTCATGAATGGTTTTTTCGTATTGCATTGGAGCGAAGTAAAACCAATATTAATGAGCTATCAGCGATGAGATACCTATAACTTTTCTCATTAATTGCATTTGCCGTATCGATTATTATTAAATTGATATAATATGTAGATTTAAACTTTAAGTTCATGTTGAGTAAATGGAAATAACACTGTTCGAAATTTTAGTTTTAAAGTACCTACATACATATATCGCAATCAAAGTAGTATATAGAAGGATAAATAGTATAGACATTTTATAAGAAACCAAATATTAGAATCGACGTTAATATTATGCACGTAGGCAGTGCTGTCAGTGTTTTGTCATAAGAATTCCCACGCAAGTGCCAAAAAATTCCCTTTTTTCCCTCGCCTGGCTCGAAAAAGTACCGCAGATTTTCCCACACATAGATTATGAAAGGAAAACAAAAAATTAACGAAACAAAAGAACAGTCTCAATAACTATGGGGAAAAACTTTAGTGTATTACAGGCAAAGCTCCACGCTATACTCAAGAATGAGTCAGACCAGGCACATCAAAAAATTAGCTCCAAAGCCGTTCACATCTATATATTCCCGGACAATCAAGCAGCTAAAAAAGCCCTTAGCTCACCTAACATTGGATCCAAATCAGTATTACACTATGACTATTTCTACACCCTTCAAAGACTTAGGGCCAGCTTCAAAGGTTCCGGGAAAAGTTTTGGATAATATTATCCGACACATAACGCTATACAGCAGATAAAGGAGTGTGGCAATAAAATCCCAGGAACAGAACCAAATTTGGTGGGTTCCTGTCCATGAAGGCTTCGAAGGAAACGAAAAGCAGACGAATTGGCCAGAATAGGCTCCGAAACCCCTTTCACGTGCACGGAACCTTTCTGATATACCCCCAAATTGGCTAAAAACTTAACAGGTTTAACAATGCCTTGCCCATAGCAGACATGATATCAGAAACCTTGTATATAGGATTCCTTATAGGGTATCATGTGTAACAATACTACCTAAGCTAAATAAATCCAGCCAACTCATCGGAGAGCAGGATATGTATGGAAGAAGACGGAACAACATTATATGCTAATTTGGAAGGAAAATCTTCTCCAGGGACCAACTTGACCCAAAATATTTGATAAAATCGTCTGCAGCAGTATCATCACTTTACAAAAAAAAGTGGAGAACCTCCTAGCCTAAGCCCTCTTTCTAATGTATGGTAGGTACAATATGTAGATCTTACAGCCCTATTATGGCTATCAAATATCAACATGATATCTATTGTGAATACTTTTATCGATAAACTTGGTATTACGGTTATCAAAAAATTTGATATTCATCAAATTTTCTATCAACCACAAATTTCTCGTTGATACGTATCAAATATTAAGGCGCATCAAATGAAAAAATGTATATCCTCGTTTTTACTGTAAAATAACGACTTTAGAGCGAAATGTCTTCGGTAGACATCCCAAATGTTCTTAAACTACGAGTAGCAGCGATTTTAACATTATTTGCTAAATAAGGAAACTATCAACTGAGCGTTGGGAATAACTTTAGCATTGGCATCGCACAATCAACAGTGTTGTTCGTTCGTTTGATTTGCGAAAAAAGTGACTTTTGTTATAAAAAAAAAAAACAACAACATCATTTAACCAAAACTAGTCGTCAGCCATAAAACAAAAACCAACTACAAATCAGAAACGTCAAACGTCAAAACAGAACCCATTCTCAATGAAATTTTGATAAGTATTCACAATGGGGTACAATTTATCAATTGATATCTACTCATAATATCAAATTATCAATGAATTGATAGATCTTATCAAGTATCAAATAATTGATATTTGATAGCCATAATAGGGCTGTTAATCAGGTCCACGCTTTTATAGGCCAGGATAAAAGGCGAGGATAGGATAGTCAGTCTCCATTAGTTATTGCAAAAAACATGGGTGGGATTCTGAAAAATACGAAACGAAAACCGCTTTCGTTTTCACTAAACAGTAAACATGGCTCTATCATATCTGTGGCAACAGACATTAGACAGAGGCGATATCGATCGGTCGTTTTCATTTTACGTTATTTGGCCCCAGGTCTTCTGTCTTTTTGTGTCAATACAAGCGCTTGCTCATGAAATCAGTCAGGTGTATAAAATAAATTGTATTCCTGAAGTTGAACAATAAAATTAAAGTAAAGTTTCAAAGAACAAAAATTCCCTTTTGTTTGTTCTGGAAAACAGAAAGTATCCCTTTTTCCCTTTTAGCTCATTTCGAGTACAAAAATTCCCTCAAAAAGGGAAATTTCCCACAATCTGACAGAAATGCACGTAGGTAGCAAATTTTTTTATTTGTCTTTTTGTTATTATTATTATTCTTTGGAAAACGGTTCTTTTCTATACTAGATAGTGCGAAACGAAATGATGTCGAGGAAAGAAGTCGCCAACCAGGAACCAGTTAAACGCAAAATAAAGTTTTTAATCATCAGACAAAAATGAGCAATTTGAATATCTACAATAAAATAATGAAAATAAAATACATGGTCAAGGAATTGATTTCGGAGTTTGCATAACAACAATCGCATAGGCGAAGAGATTTAAAAAATCCCTTCTTATCGAGTTCACAACGAACCGCCATGTTTGAAATTTGATCTTCCTATTTCCAGGGGTGTAGGTTGGGCGTAATTTTTAGGCGTTCTACTTGCTGTTAAGGTTAAGTTATATGCTCGTATATATACACATAGATTAATTTTTAAATTAATACGTCTTTCAATGAACAACACGGGCTAAGTTTGATATGTATTTTATATTATACTGTATCGCTACTTGCATAATATATAGCATTTTATAACAAATCAAAAATTCCTTAATTCAAGAATGTTTAATGTACTTACTTAACAGCATGTGGCATGTGGCAATATAGATAGCACAAATTGAGAAACTGCAGATTAAGTAATCATTGTGAATATTATGTCAGAGCTCGCTAAAGGCAATCAAAGGTAGGGTTTGTTAGTTAAGGGTGGATCCCACTAAAAAAATCTAATGAACTGACTGAAATCCCTTTTAGGAGAAATATAATTTCGAGTAAAGAAGGATTGCAATGGTATTTATTGATTTATGTGAATCTATTTTATATCTCCCTGTGGCGGACGTTTTATTACCTTCCGCCACCACCATCACCATGAATACCAACGTCACAATTCAAATATCACTAACTACGTCGATATTGAAATGAAATTCGGTGCTTCCCCACACAATCGTATATACATTTTCGTATAAAGAGGATACGGAATCAGGCTATTTATAAATTTAGGACATGTGCATGCAAATGGCTGATATCATTCGTTGTTGAATGATTTATATGTGGCTGAATTACATGTGAACAATATGCGATAGGATCACATTGGGGGACTGTTCGAGATGGACACTTAATGAGGCGACATATGACATAGATGGCTTCCTCATAAAATGAATGTGTTTAAAATGTTGACAATTAAATTTCGATGCTATAGAAGCACATTAAAGTCAATCCGATCATCATCATGCGTTTATATAAATAAACGCAAGCGCAAGGTCGCTTATAACACTAACACCCCGTTTCACAGTGGGAGTTTAAACTACAGTTTTAGTTTAAACTTTAGTTCAACAATTAATTCTGTTTCAGAATTTCGTTTAAACCTTGAACAGAGTTCATTCTATAGTTTATGTTAAACTACAGTATTCTGCCGTTTAAACCTCAGATCAGCCGATTGTCAAAAACACAAATACGCAAATGTTTTGCGTATTCTTTGAAAGCAAAGACAAGGAACGATTTTAGAGAAGTCGTATAAAAGCTGAGTACTGTACAATACTATCAAATTCATTCATTAAATTTAGTTGAACTGAAGTTTAGATTATATTGCGAAACCGGACGAGTTGAACTTCAAATTTAATCTCAGGTTCAGGTTCAGTTGAACTTTAGTTTAAACTTTCAGTGTGAAACAGGGGGTAAGATTTATTTAAAATTATAGAATTACATTTTCTCAAACGTTTCGAAACTACTATAATTTTAATACATATACAAAAACGTTGTTGCGTATGTAATGTGAATCAGTGACTTACTTACTTACAACTGACTTATACCTATGTGGCGCTACAGTCCAGGGTGGACCTTGGCCTCAACCAACACGTCTCTCCAGTTACCTTGATCTTTGGCTAATCGCCTACCACTGCGGACTCCAAGTTGGTTTAAGTCCCCTTCCCTTCCACTTGCGCTACCTAAGGCGAGGTCTTCCTCTACTACGTTTTCTCTCCGGGTTGGATGGAATTGAAGACGCATCGGGCCGGAACGTTGGTGTTCATTTGGTCGACAGTCCTATCGATCATAGTCGACTGATACGTAATTTTCTGACCAGGTCGATGTCGCTGTAAACAGCTCGTAGAGTTCGCTGCTAAATCTCCTATACTCCAAAGACTGTCAACGCAAATTGGAGCCAAAATCACTCGAAGAATTTTGCGTTCGAAACTTTTTTGTTTTGAAATTTGAAAATATAAATACACCAGCCCGCTCACAGAATCCGAATATAGGGCAAACAATTACATTTTTTCACTAATGATAAGACTGTCGTCGCTGCTGTCCCCTTTTAACTATACAGAAACAGTTTTTTTAACTCAACAAACAAAAGATCGATATTTTCTAAATTTGCATATTGCAAAACTCGTTCTCTCCAGTCCACCCCCAACCTATTGCAATTTGTATACCTACTTGATTGTATCGTCGTGTTGCTACCCTTTAACAGCGGAATCCGTTCCCCTTCACGCGATTCACGCATTAAAAAATATAGTGAACATCATCATGAGCTCCAATCCTTGATCCTCCACAATGCTAGAAGCACTAACGGTAGGTACATATGTCATTTAGGTGTGCAAAATATTTGCCATAAAAAACATACCTTTACCTACATACAAGGACATTTAACCCTTTGCAAATAGCTTAAATGCTGCTCTGTCATATGAAAACGTTAAAGTCGACAATGGTTAGTGTTCTTTCCAGTTTTATCGATTTTTTGTTCTACAATGCATGCATATACATTATACACATACCCACCGATGAGCACTTGGAGTTTTGTTGCTGGAAACGAAGATGATGATAATTACAGGACAATCACCTCGGAAGCTGGATTCAAGTCCGGAACGCAACTCTAGATTAATTGTGTAAACATACACATTGCCGTTCGCCTACCGCTACTATTCGGTCTGTTTTCATATCTAATATTATGTAACCTAACCTAATGCACATTGGAGAAAGGGTATACAACGACAGCAGAGGGAAAGAATCCAATATCCTGCGCTCCAGTTCACTCATGTTTTGCAGCGTTTTAATTTTTTTTTTTTGTGTATATACTCGTACCAATGTATAGGCACTTTTGCTGGCTTTAATCGAATGTGCGGCAATTTTAATCACACAATGGAATACATTTGCATAGGACGGAAAATCTGTCCCTTAGCATAAATCCTATGATTTTGTCAGTATCACAGGAAATATCTTTGAATGACAAAAAAAATAAATCCTTATCCGGGTCGACATAGGAGAATGTTCTATAGAACAGACTAGTTCAAAGTAAATTACATTTTTTTTTAAAGATATCATGAATTCTAATTCATTGGATTAACTTACTGAAATATACTATACATTATATATAAAATATATAGGCAAAGTAGGTACATATGTACCCCGAAATATGCGCTATTGTTAATTTCTGATAATAATCAGTTCATATGAATAGCTAAGAAAGCCGTCATTTTGTACTGCAAATCTACAAATGTAACATATACGTTACCACGTTTAATTCTTTTGAATAAGTAAAACCTCAAGGGAGTGTACTCGTATGAAGAAAACGATTTACGCTACAGTCTTTATTACTAAGGCAAATAACTTCCCCTATGAAAAGCTGTATATATGCATATATATGTATGTATGCACATCTATCCTGTTGATGCTCAAATGAAAAAGACTAGACAAGTGGTGTATGTATACATACAAACCTTTTTCAGTTCAGGTGAAAATTGTTTCTAAAGAGACAGTATTCCGGAAAGGGCTTATGTACATTTTTATTTAATTTTGGTTGTCATTTTTGTGGTTGAACCTTTTTTTAATGATAAATTTCTAGCCACAAACGCGTATGTATCACATGTGTGTTTAGTAGGTGGTGGTTTTGGGGTGTGACTTCATATTGGTTGAAGTTATGTAGGTACTGTACATATTTTATTTTCTTTGCTTTTCATATATATATAATTATTGTTGTGTTGTTAATATTCAGGAATAGTTTTAACATAAGTATTTATATTTAGATACTAATTGTCAAATTATGAGAAATGAAAGGACTTTCATTCGATTGGATAACATACAAACCACCCCTGAATCAAGAAGAACAAATCATAAGGAGAATCATCCAAATCGGTCTAAACGTTCTCGAGTTTTTGAGAGACTAACGCACAGCAATTGATTTTATATATAGGTACATATAAGTATAGATATACAGATTATCAAAGTTTCAGCTCAGTTGTGAGTGGTCAACGCTTTTTCTTCCTCACAATACTGTATTTTCCATTACAACAGTACAACTAGCTTCTGCGATCCTCTATTTTTGTTGTCAAAGATTGGAAAGACAGGTATAGCCGTGCTCTAAGAAGGCCTTGGATGAGTTGAAATCTCTGAAATCCTTCCTCTCCCACTATGGGAAATTAAAACACCCCCCCTTCCGTTGTAGTAGATAGACGGAATGAGATGTCGATGACGCTGAGGAAACCATTCTAAGAAAAGCTACTTACTTCTTAGTCACAACTGCACAAATGGCCAAAGTTCACAACATTTTTGGAGCGTATATCATGTTAAGTGTTAGTACTGTAGCTATACCACTTTAATAGCCTTTTCTTTATATTAGCAAAATAGCTTACACCCTATAATGACCTTACTAACACAGTTACCCAACTTATGTCAAGCAACTACACTTTTTTTTGTGAAACTGAAACCCATCCATTTTGATTAATAGATGTCTTCAATTTGTTCTTAAATCATAACCATTCATCAAAGTTTTGATGGATCAGTCTCTAGTTAAGTCACAAATACCTTGCCCACACAGAATACCTATGTATTCCCTTGTTGTCAGTGAAGACACATAAAGAGAACACAATATGACACACAAAATACTTCAAAGTGTCAGTTTGCTGAAGATATCAAAATCAAAAAGCAATCGATTATTAAGTTAGTTGAAAGTACAACAAGAACAAAATGTTTTCTGCAATATATAAGGTATATTACCATTGTTAATGTTTTATTAATTAGTTATCCACATCCAAGTGCATCAACATTATAATTGAATTCGAGTAAAAAGTAAGTATACCTAACATGTAAATTTAGTGAACAGAATTACAGATTTTATTATACCCGGTACCACACTGTGGTGAGGGTATATTCACTTTGTCATTCCATTTGTAACGCCCATAAGGAGGCGTTGTAGGTATGACAAACTATATATATTATTGATCAGCATCACTTTCTTAGTCGATCTAGCGATGTCCGTCTGTCTGTCCGTCTGTCCGTCTGTCTGTCCGTCTGTCCGTCTGTCTGTCCGTCTGTCTGTCCGCACGATTACGGCCGTAATTTAAGAGCTATCGACTTGAAATTTGGTAAGTAAGCTTTTATCCACCAGACTGAGGCTAAGTTCGAAGATGAGCAAGATCGGATGAAAACTACTACTACCTCCCATACAAAAGTATCAGATTTATATAGCTTTTTATGTTAAAAATTAAATTTAAATAGCTACAGTAAAGATAGCAAGTTTAAACTTTGCACGTATTGTTTTAATAATATTTAAAATTTTTTGACAAAAAAGGAGCTTGATCGAATAAAAACTACCCATACCTCCCATACAAATATATAATTTTTTAATACTAAAATATTTTTTTATTTTACAATAATAGGCGTATTTTTTGGAAATCTATAGCTAGTTCACTTTTACTTTTACATGCAAAACTGGTATACTCACTTTTGGTTTTGTTATACCCACTTTTGGTTTTACATGCAAAACGGTTATACTCACTTTTGATTTTGTTATACTCACTTCCCAAAAAATACGCCTAATATAGTACCGGGTATTTGAGCTTCGGCATAGTCGAAGATAATTGTCTTACTGGTTTTGAGTGATTTTTAGTGTACTAGAATCTTGATAATTACTTCTTTGTAAATGCAATTTGATTCTTTTAACTATTATTTTTCTTTTTAGAGTAACAATAGTTTATTTTTATTAAGTTCCAACTATTGGTACCTTACCTAGATATTTTGAATATAATTTACCATCGGATGCAAACACCTTTCACCAATTGCCTCTTTACATTATATATAGTATACATTTGATTGTTCTTATTATAGTTTTCCCTAAAAATATATATTTTTGCTTTGCCAGAACAGGACGTTAAATAAATTAAATCTCGCGCAGATTGTGCCACGCCTACGACTATAATTTTAAATATGTAAAACTGTAAACACGGCTTATACTCCGTATAATATTTGTTTATTATACCTATTAATTTTTTTGTATTTGAAAACCGTGCTTGCAGAAATTTAAACATGTTCTAACTTTATTTATAGGGAATGCATTGTGAGTCTCAGTTGATTTATTTACAAAAGTTCCAAAGTTAGTAACTTTTTATTACATCGACTTCATTTTATAATATGGAAAATGTCTCTATTGTGAATTCGTAAGACTGAAGCGATTATTAGTAGAATGCAAAATAATATTGGAATGCAATGACTAAAAATACCGCTCGACTTTGAGGGAATGTGAGATCTAGAATGGCGCGGCACTCACAGTCAAAATCAGAAGGATATTGCTGCTACCACAATGTATGGAAATTTGGTTTATTACTATAATTTACATTGGGCAAATTGTCATCCAATATAACAATACATAGTTGTTATTTCTGCCTGTATGCAATTCCCAATTACAGAGCATACTCAAGTATATTGGACCGGTCGATGAACGTCATTATGTAAAAGGGAAGGCAATTATGGAAATGAAATCAGGTTATCATTTCAACATTCTCATGGAATAGATAACACACATTCGAGGGAGAATACTATTTTGATCCAAATAATATGTTATTCTAGAATACCAATTATATAGGCTGTACATACAAGTGTACACAACATAGTATGTCAACTTAGTAATATATATTATTTATAATTGACCTGGAATTGGCATTTTTGTACCTACCTATACTTAGGTACCTATACAAAATTGAGTAAATGGAACATTTTATGCGATTTTTTTTAAATATGCAGTTTTAACTTATGTTTAAGATATTCGTTTGTAAAGTAAATTAGTAAATTAATACCTATATCTAATCTTGATAAGTTCATCTAATATAAGTATACCTATAACTTAGGCAGTGACACGAATAGGGTAAATATGCTAAAAAGTGTATGTCCTTGATAGGTAACTGGTGCATTATAAAACTTACGAAACTTTTGGAACTACAAAATTTCTTTCTCACCTCACTATTTCCCTTAATTATACCCTCCACAGGAAGGTATATTCACTTTGTCATTACATTTGTAACGCCAAGAAGGATTCACCGGAGACCCTATAAAGTATATATATTCTGAATCAGGATCACATTCTCAATCGATTTAGCCATGTCCGTCTGTCTGTCTGTCCGTCTGTCTGCCTGTCTGTTGAAAACACGATAGCGTCCAAACGAATTGACCTAGGTGTATGAAATTTTGTGGGAGGACTTCTTTTTACCGTCGTCAGGTTGGTATTGAAAATGGGCTATGTCGGTCAAGTAGTTCTGGTACCTCCCATACAAAACCACTCTTAGACCCATGTGTCTCTCTATCTATTTAAATCACGATAGAGTCCAAACGAATCGACTAAGGCGACTGAAATTTTGTGAGAGATTTTAATTTTACGGTTGTCAGGTTTGTAATAAAAATGCCCCATGCCGGTAAAGTAGTTCCGTTACTTTCCATACAAAGTCAATATTCGACCAATTTATCTCTCTAGCTGTTGGAAACACCATAGCGTCCAAACGAACCGACTTAAATGAATAAAATTTTGTGGGAGGACTTCTTTTTACCGTTGTCAGGTTGGTATTAAAAATTGTCTATGTCGGTCAAGTAGTTCTGGTACCTCCCATACAAAAACAATATTAGACACAGGCGTGTACCTGTACAGTACATACAGTGGAGGGTATCAAAGCATCGGCCAGGCCGATGATAACACTTTTACTTGTTTTTCATACGATTTGTCAACTTTAGTGGTCCTCACTATAGGTATAGGTATGGCTTACCTCCTGGATAAACTATTAACTGGAGTTTAAGCTTAATAAAGGCAAGGCTAAGCAAGCATAGAAGGTGGCCCAACATTCGTTTCCATCAGCACATATGAGTACAGTTTTACAAGTTTTGATTTAGGACGGGCGTGGACAATTATGAACAAGTTAAATGTGACATGACAGTTATCTACATATTAAATATATCTGGAAAGTTTCCGAGACAATATTATAACTAAAATAAATTGCAGTTACATTATCAGTATCTATTTATATACAGTAAAACCTGTCAAGTTGGCCACCCTTGTAAGTTAGCCACCTGCCGAAGTTGGCCAGTATATAGTAGCGCCAAGAAAATTTCATACAAAAATTCGACTCCGAATGTTGGCCACCTGTCTATCTTGGAACTTGGCCATAAATTTATATATTTCAGGTCAACTTTCGTACTAAATAACCTGCAAAAGTTAGCCTGGCGTTCGAACTTTTTCGTCTGGGTGTTTAAAAATGCACAGAACAAAATGGCCGCGCTCAATACGCGTTTTCCTAGCTAGTCAAGAGCTTGTGATTGGTCGATTTTCCTGCAAATCTAGGCAAGTTTCGTGTGTAAGGCAAGATTTTCTGCCTATGTTCTATGATAAATTGTCACCTGAATATTTAGGCGCCAAAGCACATTGAACGCGGCCAATGTAACGAAAGATTCGTTCGTGTTAAATCTTGTTGGGATAGATTTGACTGAATTTCTGCAGTTTGTGAATAACTTCTGTATTCCTCTGCCTTTCGTGGAAAATCAGGGGTCTCATTGCGTAATTTTTCGGACGATCATCGTCTCGACGATTGAACAAAACGACGTCGTTTTAAGTTAGCTTCATGTAACAACACAATCGCGTCGTTCAATCGAATCGTCCATCGTTATCGTTTTGAACAGTTTGAGCAGGGCTGTAAACAGTACTGTGACAACTGGAAACCAATAAAAAGGGTATATAATTTGTGTGTTGTTGTCTTTTATGTGGAAATGTACATATGTATAGGTAAAAAGGTAAACATTTTTCGTTGCAGGAAAAATTTTATTGATAGGGGTTGTAAAATAAGAGAAAATTGGTGAATGCATTTTTTAAAAACCATTTAATGATTGTGTACTCCAACAAGGGTGTGATGTGAACTTTCTAGTGTACCAATTTTGATTAACTAAAATGAAGAAAATGGATATTTTTTCTATATTTTTACATTTCACCACACTAAAGCAAAATGGAGTGTACTATTTGTCGAATTTATGAAAAATTTGATTGAAGTAATATTCTTTAACATTTGTTTTGCTTTTAAAAACCCTAAATGGAAACAAAATATAGTAAAAACGATGAAACGATTGCCAAAGAGCAATCGTTCAATCGAATCGTTTCGACGACGCTACTTGACAGTTAAATTGTTTACGTGAAGCAACAAGAAACGATGATCGTTCAATCGTTTCGACGATCATCGTTTTTTGGTTGTTACACGAAGTAGCAGCATCGTCGAGACGACGTCGTTGGATCGTTTTTGCCTTACGCGATGAGACCCCAGGAAACAGCTAAATTTTTATAAATTATGTAATACTTTTCGTGCTGTCTTTTTTTTTTAACTGTTTCTTTTGGGGATTTTTTTTTTTGTTTTTAATAAACTAATAATAATTTTAATAAACTAATAAAATGGATAAAAGCGCCATTTATTATTTATAGATAGGTATTAAAAAAAAAATAGGTTCCTACCCTTATAAGTTGGCCACCTCTCTAAGTTGGCCAAAAATGTCTGCACCACAGGTGGCCAACTTACGCAGGTTTCACTGTACTAGGTACTTTGACTTCTTTCTGATAGAGTTCTTATAGTGATAAAACTAAAGCTTTAGTGTCTGATATCTTCTGAGATTTTGATAGAGAGTCTGAATTTATATCTCGATACTCCTTAGATGCGCCCGCATCGTATTTTTATTGTTGTTGTGTGTCACTAAAGTGATTTTGTCTTTACATTTTCAGGATTTGTTTCTGTGATTTCTTAGCATTTATGATAAAACCAAAACAGATTTGGGAAGGAAAAGAAAGCATAATACAAGAATCAGAATCCTCGCTCCGGTGTTGTTTATCTATCGCCCCAACGTTTCATTCTCTTTACGCTCGCAATCGTATCTTTAGGAAGCTAATTAAAAAAGGGTAGATAATAAAAAGGTAATAATCTTTTAAGTTTCAGACAACCATTGAAACAAAATAAACAAATAATGCGGTACTTATAATCATATAGTGTTGAGCTTAATTGGCAAAAGTTTTGCATATAAAAGTATCTATTGCGTCCCACAATATATTAACGGTGAACATTAAAAATTATTATTAATGTATCACATTAATTTCATTTTATGCAATCTATTTAATTATTTATATTCAAATGTTTTTAACCGAGATATCTATGGATGGAGCTGATTGTATGAAGCTGGTTGGAAAGGTTTGTTGATTAAGCTATATGTCCTTCCCGGAATTTGAAGCACGAGATTAAGTTAAAATTACACATTTTTGGACAATTTTCAAAAAGTCAGGTAAGCAGTTTAGTTGCCAAATAATGAAAAACGGGTATAAATACAATTGGGTATAATACAATACCTACCTATACATTTTTGTATTCTAATGCCTACAAATCTTTATTGAAGAAACAAGTTGATAATTATATGATAACAATCTTATTATATTCCCTGTCTATTGTTGAACTTCCTAATAATTGGCAACATTCCCAAGAATCAACAATTGAAAATAACGATACAGTTCCTTTATGAAAAAATTAATTTACAATTCGTTTTTCCTTTTTCCTCTCGAGAAAGATACCTACTAAAATTCGTTTCCTATTCATTGGTAGGTAGGTAGTAGGTCATTGTTCAGGTTCACCCAAAAACAATTCGCTTGCCAAAATATTTTTATGTATCAAAGTCTTTGGATATTATCTGGTAATAATTCAATGTAATCGTAATCACAATAAAAAATAAAAGACGTACTTGTTTTCATTTTGTAGTGTTTCTACAGGCGTTTATTTCATGTACGTATAAGTATACATACTACATATACCACTGCTATGGTTTGTCATATAGTGCTATGAAAGAAAGAATACGTATTTTAGTGAAGAAGACTCAAGTGGAATTTTGATGAACTTATTCCAAGGCTAGTATGCGTTTTGGTTTCTGGAACAAATCTTCAATGTAACATTGTAACTATAAATAATGAATTTTCTTTCCATGGTTTAGCTGTCTGTCTGTTTAATTTATCTTTTGTGTAAACGATATGTTCCATTCCTTTAAAAAGCAGATTTTATTCTTCCTAATAAAAAAAAACGTTTTTTAATTCCGATTTTGTTGTATTCAAAGTGTCAAACTACTCCTCTTACCTGAACAGCTGTCGAACTCGATTTCTATATAGAATTTGCAGATACGAAAATGACCTTTTTTTCTGCTTCTATCCATATACTACCTACAATCTTCAAGTAGACTTCCTTTCAAGTTTCACAAATGAAACGATATTTTAAATGATTACATCGTTAATCTTTTTTTACTCATTTCATCCAGCATTATGCCAGACTTTTTTTGTGTATCTTGTTTTAAAGCTCCACAACATAAAAGAAACCAAATCTGAATTCGTTCACTCAAGTGAACTAAAATAATAGATTGTATCTTTCCCTTTATGCTTTATTCAACGTGTTTGACACATAGAATAAATTGAATTGTGTTGACTACTTTTAAATAAATTTGGATTTTTTTTTGGTTCATACCTAGATCAGCAAATCCAAATTGGTTTCTACTTTCCAGTTTGGTGAAAATCATAATTTTTATAGTGTCATATCTTTGCTTTGTCAAGAGATGATAACACTTTTACTTGTTTTTATAAGTCAACGGAATGACTTTGTTAACTTGTGCGTATGTTGTTGTAAAGCCAAGCATGTTGATCATGTTCATGATTGTATGAACTTAGGTCGAAGTTAGACAAAGCAATGCCTACTATTAATTTTAAAAACAAAAGGTCATACCGTAATGTCTCGCAAATCGAAATCTTTATGTAGTTCGTTCTCTAAGTTCATCGGAGAACTCCAAACGATATAAATTTCGTGTAAAATGGTTGACGTTGGGGCAAATGCTTTTGGCAAAATCGGCTACAATTCGCCAAAAGCCACACGGAATAACAAAATGACAACGTCACGAGGAAGTCATTCGATTTTGCAAAGAAAAATTAAGATTTGTTTTCACTCGTAAACTATACATATACTAGCTGTACCCGCCCGGCTTTGCCCGTGCAAAGAAATTGTATTGTTTATAGATCCTAGATAATAATGTTCTTTAGTTAAATTCGAAAAATGAGAAAAAATCGATTTTCTGGAATTTTCTTTCTGCGTAAACCTGAAATACAGCAATACGAAAAAAAAATGAATCATGAAAATCGGCCCAGCGATTATCGAGTTATAACATAATCGAGTTTCACCCCATAGAAGATGTTTTTTGTATGGGCGGTGCCACGCCCTTTTGTCCAATTTTGACCAATCTTACAGCAACACTGCTAAGCCAATACCTAAAATTGTCTGTAAGTATCAACTCAATCGATTCGGCGGTTTTCAAGATATTTTTTGTATGGGCGGTGTCACGCCCCTTTGTCCAATTTTTTCCAAACTTCACAGGACAACTCCAGGGCCAATAACTAATATTATCTGTAAGTTTGAGCTCAATCGATTTGGTGGTTTTCGATATATACGATTTTGAATGTTTTTTTTGTATGGGGGGTGCCACGCCCCTTTGTCCATTTTTGACCAAACTTCACAGGATTCATGTATGGACCAATATCAAAGATGTGCGAAAGTTTGGTTAAGAACGGTAAATGCGTTAAAGCGTGAATCGGCGACAAACATTTTAAGGCTCAATTTTTATATATATAGATTACTAAAATCAATATTCAGTGCAAATTATCATTTAAAACACATATTTCTAATTGTCATGTCTATATGCTACATCTTTAATTGGAATGAGAGCTATTTATATTATTTTTATGACAAGTCATTTAAACTTTTTGATTGGATGGTCGTAAAACTACTACTGGTAACTACAGCGGAAAAGTTAATACCTTTTCGATCAAAACTTAAAGTTTTTACTCCAAGTTCAGAGTAACTAATATAATTATTGAAGTTGCGCATTTTTCTTTAATTTGATTAATTCTTCGAATCCAATTTATCGGTTCAAGTACCTATACAAAAGGTGGGCAAATGTGAAAAGATGCCTGCTTCAAAACAAAATTCTGAAATTTATTTAATAACAGTGCTTATGCTAAGAAAAACAAATGTATATGTATATTGTATAGAAATACTTAAAACAAGTGTAAATTCGGTAGAAAATGTGCGCCATAAACCAATATCATTCATTTGTTTAAATCGTTCAGTTAGATTTAACTCAGGATGTCAGCCTGTATATTATACACATGAGGACTTCACATGGCCTTCTTGAATTATTTCAAGTCCCCTGGATTTTATTTCCTCATTTAAATATTGTTATTCTCTGTTTTAGATAAAAAAAATTTAAATTTTTACTTCCCATTGCTGTCTTTTCGTAAAGCCTTCTTATCACACGCATTTATGTGCTTTCCATGCCCACTAGGACATTATCCCAATAAAGGGAAATATTGATTATGTATACCCATTTTAAGAACAAAGGAAATGAGAATTATCCCTCTCAAAAAGTTTGCAAGCAATTTAATCACTTCAACACAGCTGATTGCTGGCTTTTCATTAACAACGCCGTTATTGACTTTTATGCTTGGTGTAGGTACACTAACATACATTTGCTTTGAAAAAGTATTTAATTAAGGGTTAACGAAATTGCATTATTCATTACAAAGAATGTTCTTAATAGGACCACAGTACAGAAGCATTGTACCGTACCTGTCAAATTTACAGTCATCAAGTCAAATAATGATTCTATGGAGTGTGTATATTGTATATACTATACATAATAATTTATATACCTACATTATTTTTTATCAAGTAGGAATGTCTTAGATCCTGATGAAATATATATTATTATAAGAATGCAAGCCAAACATATTTGTAAGACATTCATGTATATGTACAATACGAGTATATAAACTAAGAAAGCATACATGTATAACAAATCCTTTTTAATGATACTTTTGTCTTGTAGGGTGTATACAATGAGGAATTTAAGCAAAGGCAGGGAATTCCTATGTACTTTTTGGCGTAGTCAAGATTCCCAGGACCAAAACATAAAAAAAATTTAATTAGAAAATTCCCAGAATGATTTCGATATGGTATTGTTTTTATTTTGAATATTTCATCCGCCGTCATCCCTTACGAAAATTCGAATATTTTCTCAAAGGGCTTGAGATAAATTGCATAGACTCAGCGCACTTTGAATATCCTGGGACAGTTTGAGTTTTCTGGCTGGGATTGTGACATGCATTACCACATGAAAAGAATTTGTTTTATATTTTGGCCATCATCCAAGGCCAAGAAAGAATTCAACCAAGAAAGAATAAAATAGACACCGTAAGCGTTGATAAATCAGGAATAATAGAGAAAAGTGACTGAGCACCATGTCCCACTATTGCGATTTACAAACCACAGACATTACTACATTATACTACAAACGCCTAGCTATATACATATTTGCCTTTAACCTATAAGTGGAAGAGGTCGACGCGGCTAACTATATCTCTCTAGGTTAGGTTTTCACTATACAGGGTGTCCCAGTTAAGAAGGACAATCCTTTAAGGGGTGATTCTTGGAGTGCTGCCGAACAAAAAATTGTATGGCAGGGGAGGGTCTATTTTCATCGTATTTCCCGTTATAGCCCATCAAAGTAGGTGACCTCTAATTTGGAGGTGTTACCACCTAAAACGCTATAACTTCTAAACTATTATAGGTACAAAATTGTTTTGGGCGTTTTGAGAAGACAATTAAGTAGCGCATAAAAGTCTAAAGCACTTCGGTTACATCTGGGCAGCTACAAAAAAGTTATGGCTCCTTAAACTCAAAATTTTGAAAATTAGTTATTACATTTTTTACTTAAAATACCTTTTTCTCAAAATTTTGACTTAATAAATTTTCATTTTTTTTATGAAATTTTTATCTTTGACAAATTTACTAAAAATTATGTTAAGCAACTTTTTTATGTACGATCAACAGAAGTTATAGTAAAAGCCACTTTTTGTCAGACATAAATGGTAAAAAAGACTAGATCTGAGCTAACAACCATGGATTTTTTTTTCTCTTATCAAAGAAAAAGAGAAATATCGAGTCTTTTTTACCATTTTTGTCTGACAAAAAGTGGCTTTTACTATAACTTTTGTTGATCGTACGGAAAAAAGTTGCTTAACATAATTTTTAGGAAATTTCTCAAGTATAAAAATTTCATAAAAAAAATGAAAATTTTGAGAAAAATTCATTTTAAGTAAAAAATTGTAACAAAAATTTTCAAAATTATGAGTTTAAGGAGCTAGAACTTTTTTGTAGCTGCCCAGATGTAGCCGAAGTGCTTAAGACTTATATGCGCTACTAAATTTTTTTTTCAAAATGTACAAAACTATTTTTGTAGCTATAACAGTTTAGAAGTTATAGCGTTTTTAGTCGTAACACCTCCAAATTAGAGGTCACCTACTTTGATGGGCTATAACGGGAAATACGATGAAAATAGACCCCCCTGCCATACAATTTTTTGGTCGGCAGAACTCCAGGAATCACCCCTTAAATGATTATACTTCTTAACTGGGACCCCCTGTATAGTGTCAAAGTCTCCAATTACTGTAGACACAATATTACGTTCATTAATTCAATTATTCGAATATTTTCTTACTGGACAAATTGTTTATTTCTTTAGATATTTAAAATCAATCAGGCATAATATTGTTATTCTAAACAGATTGCTAAGTTTTACTCTGATTTCTAAACAGCCTCATTACGAAAATAGTAGGTGCAATAAATCGAGTAAATATTTAAAAAAAAAAAAAAAAAACAAAAAAAAAAAAGATTAAAAATAAAATTCTAAAATTCTCATTTCTTTGATTTCTTAATGAATGCAACGAAAGCCAAACGATATAGGAAGAAAAAGTAACTAAAGACCATCATTCAGCATGACAGCTCCTCTTCCGTACGGCATTCATTATAAATTTCTCGTTGAATATTCAAATGCTCAAATGTTCTTGTAAATGGAATATCATAAATAATTTAGAAAAACCGAGGGAACCGGAGCAGAAGAAATCCAGTTTTCAGCATAGCTGGTGGTGGTTGATGCAACTTCTGATTTGACTGCTCTGCAGTTGTAGACACATAAAAGAGCTTGCATTATATTTTGCTCAACATTAATTCAAAACAAATACATTTTTTTTACTGAGCGTTAAGAAAATTAAATAAAAAGTTAAAAACGTGTACATATGTTACAAATACATGCATTTCTATTTGTGGTATTTTATGTTGTATTGGGAATTGTATCTCATGCTTTGCAGATATGTACCTGCAGATATGTATTGATTTATGTAAACCCAGCCTTGGATTTACCGTTAGGCCAACTAGGCCCAGGCCCAGGCCCAGCAATTGAAATTGAATTTACATGACGATCCTTCCAATTCTTCCCTATTCTTCATAATAACTCTTCTGTCAACTATGCGGTCTGGGCAGACCTTTCTAACTTTTGATGGGAGTTTTCTTTAAAACATAATGCAAATAGCTTCTTGAAAGTTCAGAATATGGCCAAAGAAAATGTTTTCTGTGATTTCATATTTTTTTTGTTTTTTTAATGTCTCGTTAGATAGACAGAAGCGTTTTTCAGATTATACCCCTTCCGTCAACTATAAAGTCTGGCCAGACCTTTCCGAATTTTGAACCGAGTTTTCTTTAAGAAACCATGGCCACAGCTACTTGAAATTACATGATAGGGTCAACACAAATGTGTTCTGTGATTTGGTAGTATTTTTATTTGTTTATATGTACCCGTTAGATAGAGAGCAGAGTTTTTCAATTCATGCACCTTAAACAAATCATTCAAATTATGCATGTTTTATGATTTTATTTGATGCATTCATTTTTTTTTCTCATTCTTTCATGTCATGTCATTGGTTATACAATACTGCATTTGACGTCTTTCAGCAACGTGCACAGAAATTGTATTGCTTATAGATCTTAGATGATAATGTTCTTTCGTAAAATGCGAAAAAATGAGAATAAATCGATTTTCTGGAATTTTCTTTCTGTGTAAACCTGAAATACATACAGCAATAAGACCGAAACAAAAAAGAATCATGAAAATCGGCCCAGCGGTTATCGAGTTATAACGTCATCGAGTTTCACCCTATAGAAGATGTTTTTTGTATGGGCGGTGACACACCCTTTTATCCAATTTTACCAATCTTACAGCAACACCCCTAAGCCAATACCTAAGATTATCTGTAAGTATCAACTCAATCGATTCGGCGGTTTTCGAGATATTTTTTGTATGGGCGGTGCCACGCCTCTTTGTCCAATTTTTACCAGTCTTCATAGCAACACTCCTGGGCCAATACCTAAGATTGTCTGTAAGTTTAAACTCAATCGATTCGGAGGTTTTCGAGATATAGGATTATGTTTTTTTTTGTATTGGCGGTGCCACGCTCCTTTGTCCAATTTTGACCAATCCTTACAGCAACACTCCTCGGCCAATTATAAGATTGTCTGTAAGTTTCAGCTCAATCGATTTGGTGGTTTTCGAGATATACGATTTTGAATGTTTTTTTTTTTTTGTATGGGCGGTGCCACGCCCCTTTGTCCAATTTTGAACAAACTTCACAGAAACCGTATATTGACCAATACCAATGATGTGTGAAAGTTTGGTTAAAAACGGTAAATACGTTAAGGCGTGAATCGACGACAAACATTTTAGGGCTCAATTATTATAGATAGATAGGAAAATGTCAAATGTAACGTTTGGGTAGGACATCATTTCGTGCGCTTATACCATTACGCAGTAAAACCATTTTTAGTGTCCAGGCCAAGCTAACTTTAACGAAGTCACATTTCACAATGGTGAATATTTCCATATAAAATTATCTATTGTGACCGTCAAAATATTTAAGTTGCAGATTAAAAATGATTATTGGTAAGTTCCTTTGTCAATAGAAAATATTTACCAGATAATATAAAAGGAGATATAAAATAGGGCACCATTTGTTGTAAAGGCCTAGGGCCCAAAAAATGTAAATCTGGCGCTGTGTAGACCCCAATCATTACAACAGCAGAATAGGCAGGTTTTCCCCTATTATGGAATTCAGACTATATTATACGTAAGGCTGAAAACACACCGGATAAAGCAAAACGTTTTTGATTCTTAAATCAAGAAAACGTTTTTTATTTGAACACACACCAAGAAAAACAGAATGTAACAAAACAAAACTTTTTGTTTTCTTGTTTCGGTTGGTGTGCGTTGAAATAAAACAAAATGGAATTTGCGAGTTGGGACTTGCCATTAGTAGCACCTTACCTATAAAGTTGTACCAATCTTGTTTTCAATTTTCAAGCAATTGAGCAAAAGGAAGCGACTATGTACACAGAGTGTTGGGTGCACCCGTATAATCTAAAACGAAATGCTCCTTATCTTTATAATTGTAGATAGGGCTTCTTACCTCAATTAAAAAAATCAAATTTTCTCCATCTATGCCCATATTTTTTAAAATTTGGCGACTGAATAAACATAGAAGCAAATAAAGCTGAAAGGTGCAATGAAAGAAGAAATAAAAAAAATCGGAATCAAAATTTTGTTTTGCAAAAACAAGAGGTCAGCTATCGGCAACGAAACATGTTTTTCTGTTTTGCTTTGGTTTTTATGTTTCGTTTCATTTGGTGTGTGTTGCGCCATAAGAAAGTATGCAATTATCGACAACGACGCTGATTCGAAACAGTTTTGTTGCATTCGGTGTGTGTTGCTCGTATACAATGGCATGTATTTTCGACAACCGCAACCGAAACACTTTAAAACAAAAACGTGTGTTTTGTTTCGTTTGCTCCGGTGTGTTTTGTCTCATAAGAAACCATGTTCTCTTGTTTCACGAAACAAGAAAACACGTTTTGCTTTATCCGGTGTGTTTTCAGCCTTAGGAATAATGACGTCTAAGTAGTCCCTACATGTGATAATGTAATAACATAATACAAACCGCGAAAACGATGCTTATGCTTTGCAGATACATATATTGATTTATGTAAACCAAAATCATTATTACCATCATAATAGGCAGGTTTTTGCAACGCGTAGAACTGCATACAATGAGCATAGTAATAATGACGACTATAAGTAATAATGTGTTACAGAGTTCTTTCAAATGGAAGTCATTTTTCGCTTTCAAGGTATAATTCGTGTTCAGTTTCAGTGTGTCTCGTAAATCTTCATCTAGACTCACCAACAACGCTCTTAAATTGTAGAGATACATATATATTTCAAAAACAGAGCTATTTTGAAGATAATGATGTAATAGAGTTCCCTTTAAGCGCAAATCAACGCACATTAATACATCTACGTTCTATTCCTATAATGACAGATAATGACAGAAAAATCAGGCGTTATAACTCATTATCATACATCAAAAATATCAAGAAAGTAATTTAGCCTTTTGTTGAAAGATACACTATTACATAAGTAACAGATGTATCTACTTCGAGACTTCGAGTCACGGTTTGGTATCTATGGCTGCTGTTATAGCTATCAGGAAAATACATCCGTAAAAAAATTGTTTCACTTTTTTGGAGCACTTAAACTCAATCGTTGAACTCAATCTTAAAATGTTGCTTTTGAATTATAAAACTAATTCGTCAAAAAAAATTAAGCAATTGTTCTTTAAATTTTCTAAAAAAAGAATTTCTTTATTTTTCCGTTCGAAAAACTTTTTCTGTTCAACTTCTCAACCAGTTTCACGAAGTATTCCACTGAATTCCTATGATATGCTATGGATTTTACTGATGGCTATAACTGCAGCCTATGGTAAATCGGCTGAAACGATTTCTCTAATGACTTAAACGAACAGTAAAGCTCTAATAATCTCAAAAATCATGCGTTATCGATAGTATTGATCGTATTCGACCATATGTATGGGCTTTTTGTGTTTTTTAACCAAAAATGTTTGGCCTAAACATGAAAATAAAATAAAAAAGTACGTGCATTTCTTATAATCATTTTTAACCTTTAGTTTAAGTTTGTTGTAGGTCATAATAGAAAATTTTACAAAGAAAAAATGGCTCCTGTACGATCGTAAAACTTAACCGGTCACTAATTTGTTAGCGCAATACGTAAGCGTACCTACGGTTGAATCGTATTTGCGTTACGTACATATTAGAAAATATAATTCTTAAAATGTATTCTTTTATTCGACTACAACTGTACCTATTGAGTCAGATAATGTCAAAATCAAAGTTGTGCTATTATGTATATTCCACGTGGAACAATTTGTTTGCTTACATTTGGCGGCATCAAATTCAAATACCTACACTTCTGCTTTATTTACCCCTCTTATTGTAGAGTACAATGGATTAGCTATTCAAAATGTCCAAATACAAAGCCTACAGAATTATTGAAACAAATATGCAGCGAGAAATCCATATCGGACAATCAGCCATTAAACAACAAGTAAAACCAATCTATATTTGGTTTTCATGTTACTCTCGTAAATAGACTGACTATTCCGAAGTAATTGCGATTGCCACCTTCTGATTGCGAGAAACTCAAATACAACGGGCAAATAACGAAACGTTTTGCCACCAATTAACAGAACAAGAATGATGTGTTCCTTCTAACCATTGCCTTACCAAATATTTCCCCATTTAACCGCTTTCAAGTCATTAACAAAATTGGCAAACAACATACAATACAAAACAACAAAAATTTGGTTTGCATGTAGTAAATACGACAAAATCGGCGACATCAATTTCCTTCCTAACCTCTAAAATCTCTATCCGAACATTTCCTGGGAATAGAGATTTCTATCTTCCATTTTCCTATTGTCCGCCCCCGCTCGATTCAGGCCGTACGCAATCACAGTTTACGACTAACTCGGTGCCGTTATGGGTAGAAATGGAAATAAATTAAATTTTGGCAAATGATTATTACGGATTGTATATTACATACCTACACTATACACAGGAATACAGAATGTGGATATAGCTATAGTGAGGACAAAGGCATTAGGGCGGATGACAGGTAAACGGTGTGGCATGGCGGCGCGACACTAAGCCTAATGCAGACATGCCATGTCATACCATGTAATTTGCAAATTTTAGCAAAAATGTTGATATTAAATGCCGCGTACAAATTAGAAACCGAGTTGGTAATAGTTGTATTCATATTATTGATTTGATGTCAATAATGTTGAATGTCGGTGGAAGAGAAGAGGGCTGCTTATCTAATGACTCAATTTGTATAACATACATTTATGTACCAAAATATTCAAATCCGTTTTGATGATTTGGGTCGCGTCAAAGTGAATTTTATAGGCTCGCATGCTTACGATTTTAATGCTTGATAGACAAGGATTTGTATTAATTACCCACTCGGAATTTTGATTTATTACATAATTAAGCGTAAATACTTATCCCATTTCGGATCTATATTTTCCACCGATGTTTTAGACACACTTTGTATTTTATGTGATTATCGACGAGTTGTATGTGTGTGGGATTTGTTAAAGCCAATTAAATGTTCACGTTCTATGATGTATATTCCTCAGCGATATTGTATACTTTTTAGAGCAGCACAAATACAATATACAAACGCTAATTCGTTTCATATTAGTCGATGCCAACTTATTAAGTAGAATATTATTTTTGCCACAGCACACTTGAGGAGACTGTACGAACTGTACATCGGACAACTAGCGGGAGATCTGAGGTTTGATATCCATCAGACTTGCAAACAAAAGCATGTCAATTATTATGTGTGATGAAATAGAAGATGCATTCTATTTTTGTTAAACATTATCCAAATACATACTGACCCTATAATGGTGCTGAGTGGCAAGGAATAATAGCATAACAATTGATCCTTTGCACCGATGCGTTTCCTTTTACTGTGTTAAACAAAAACGGCCTAAAATTTGAACTGTTTGTCAGGACTCTGGAGGAATAAGTGAATTCAATAAAATGAGTGTGCTTTGGTAACAAAAAGATACGGCTCGCCATAGTATCATGGTTTTAATCGTTGAGGAAAGTGTACCTTAACTCTTAGTTGAGGGCAACTTACATATGTACATGCTTAAGGCATTGAGGCAAATTTTAACAATAGATATGTCCGCATTAAAGTTACTGATGGATAATAATGTAGATACACACAAAATACATTTACACGAAAAAAAAAAACAAGTAAAAGGTTTATCATCGGCGCATAGGTATAATATCGGTTTTGTATGGGAGGTACCAGAACTACTTAGCCGACATAGCCCATACCAACCGACGGTAAAAAGAAGTCCTCTCACAAAATTTCATTCTCCTACGTCGATTCGTTTGGACGCTATCGTGTTTTCAACATACAGAAAAACAGACAGACAGCCGGACATGGCTAAATCGATTCAGAATATGATTCTGATTCAGAATATCTATACTTTATGGGGTCTCCGGTGATTCCTTCTTGGCGGTACAAATGTAATGACAAAATTAATATAGGTACCTACCTTCATGTGGAAGGTATAAAACCAAAAAACAACAGCAACCGCAAGCGACGTATTTCCACGTACCTACATCTGAATTATGTGGCCATCCCATTTTTTTTTTACGATTACGAACTACGTAGAGTTACAAAAAATGTCCAAACAAAGAATGTTTAAAGTATTTTATGGTTGTTAGCTATTGGTACTCGTGCTATAACGCCCCCAAATCAGCCTTGATTTAATTTTACATGGGTGAATACAATGTCTAAGTGTATCCTCTTATGGCTTTGACATATTCCACAACCTCATATAAAACAGTAAATACACCACTAATGCGTATGGGGAGAAAATGTCGGCTAGCAAACGGCTTACTCTTAACGAAAGTACAAAAGGCTACTACTTATGCAAGTGGCTTCCATATAAAAGTGTTTCCGCCAAAGATTTATGAAGTTTATTTATTGGATGCCCTTAAAATGTTGTACTTTTTTCGTTAAAATGTTTTCAAACAGCAGTATAACGATAAAAAGAAAGTGTGTTTCAAAATAGATGTGCGAGCGCTCCGAGTTGAATTTCGGGCGCAGGGCGCTTCAAGAAAGTCAGGAATTTAGCTATGTTTATCCAATTTCTAAGGATTCTATTACATTTGCATGTCATCAGTCTCAATTAAAAATTAATTTCCTGTTACTGGTATATACCCTAATGTTTGTTACACGAAAGATAAGGCAAATAGATGTAGGGAAGCGAGAAGCTTTACGGCAGGTTCTTTTAATGCGATAAGGGTTGAATTAAATTATCGTAATCCATTTGTAGTAAGTTTTTTTTTGTCAATTTTTGAATCAATCCTTTTCGTAATTGGAGGAGATTCCTACGCAATTTTCTGTTTCCTTTTTGTAAACGTTTCAGATTTAAGATTACTGTAATCTGATATTCTTATAGTAAAGCATATGATTCTGCTTCGTAAAAGATGTAAAATCACGTAAGATTCTCGTGAAGTATATTTTAATTTTTGGGAGAACGTGTCACTCCCTTTTCTTTAGTTTGGCATTTTCCAATTTTTTATCAATTTTCCCTCTTTTGTGGGTTCCTTGATATTTTGTAAATTCAGTACCCAACCACAACTCACACTTCTCTAGAAACAATAACAATAGAGGTTTGAACAATAAGCTATCCATCTATAAGCTAATGTTCTTGGCCTCTCGGCCTTTCTATATTATATATTCTGCTATTTGTAGTGAATCAGAAATTTGGCAAAACATCAAGAAAATTTATATGGTAATTAATTGCGGGCCTGAAAGTGTGTGATAGCAGTGTTGCCAGCAAAATGATTGATTTTCGGGTTAAGTGCGTGAGG
Source organism: Cheilosia scutellata (assembly GCA_955612985.1). Lineage (NCBI taxonomy): Eukaryota > Metazoa > Arthropoda > Insecta > Diptera > Syrphidae > Cheilosia > Cheilosia scutellata. Next base: position 126,387,078 of record OY015312.1, read on the forward strand.
GTAGCTAGCATCGCATTTCAACTATATTTGGGACTCAGGGTTATTATACATATAAGTGGAGTTCATGATGAGCATTATTTGTTATATTTGTCAGTGGGGATTACAGAGAAGATTTGTTTTATCTACTGTGCACGGTGTTTCACTTGAACAAAATGTCTCACAAGAATGTTAGCTCGCATGTATATATTGGGAGAGAATAAATATAAAAAGAAAATAAGAAAAAAGGGTCGCCTTGGTATGAACAGAGTTAAAAATGTATTACACAAGACATGTTTTCATATCCTTCTGTAGATTGTTTCGTTCTTGAAATTGTTGGGGTAGTTATATTTTTTTTATTCTTCCTTTTCCTTCTAAATATGCGTAGGTACTTTTCACGTTGAGGGTATAGCTGAAAAAAAAGTTGTGTCACAACCCAAATCCCCGGCTTATGAATTAAAGGTGTTAAATTCCCGTTGAATGTCTTTCTTTTATTGGTATGCACCAAAATTTAAAGAAAATGCAGATGAGAACTAAACGTTTTAAGAATAGTCAGCTCAGGTTTAAAGTTTTTATGTATGTACAATTTTAAGTGGCGTTGTTTTCCAACTTTTCTATTTAAATATCTATTTTGAATTCATGTTATATATTTTTTAGTAGAAAAGTGAATAACTACCATATCTATGTAAAATAATCTTAAAAACCAATATCTTTTTAAATTGTTTTTAAATTCTCAATTCTCTCTCCGGTATATACCTACCCTATTTCGTCTGTCTATATATTTTGTAACCAATATTTGACATTTGCATCCCTAGAAGAATGGTAGTTATGTTGGGAGTAAGACATCGTGTTGTGAATGTTAAAGGCTAAACTACATTCGGCACAAAGTAAAGTACTTGCACGAAAATGTTTTTTCCCTTTCCACACCATTTCCAATCTGTATTTTTCTCTCAACTTTTCACAAAGTGTGATACCTGAAAGTTAGCTATACCTCTAACTATTAAGCCAATTCAGTCAAAAAGTACAGACAAACTGTACTTAAAATTAACTTAGGACATTTGCATTGAACTTGATTTTATTATAGATACAGCTACCCGTCCGGCTTTTCCCGTGATAGACAAAAATGTGTATAGGCAAACAATTCCTGGGCAGCACGGACGGGTACAAAACTACTATAGCTATAGGATCGCGTTCCATTGCCATTTAATGACAAATTTATTGTATACCTGTGCAGTGTCCACGTCTGGATACTCACTTTACTCGCATTCGCAGGTTACCTATCTTATATTTTTGAAAATATCATAAACATAATACAAATTTTCAGTCACTTGGATGAAATGTATTAGATGGTAAACATTAACATATCTTAGGTTTGTCTAGTGCACTGGTTCTTAACCTTTTACTGATGACGGACCATTTGATGAAATTTCTGTCTTGCCATGGACCAACAACTATTGTAGCGTTTTCTATCTATAAATAAATCACGCATACAATTGTTCAAAGCCAAAAGAATTTTAGCTTTTTTACGACAATTTTACATTATAGAGATAAGTATATTCTGGGTGATCACAGAATCCGTCGTATTCCGAATTTTGCTACGAAAAATGTCCACTACAACGGATTCTGTGATAGTTCTTTCGGGGTTCGTGCACTATTTTTAATGAAGTTAAAAAATACTTTTATAGTATTAGTTTTATAGTGGTTTTCATCGTTTTGGTTGGCAGTGCTTGACGATGAATAACGCAGTATTATGGTAATTGGAGCTGGATTTTCTGTTTTTATCAACGTTGCAGGACCAGAGCGGGAACCAAACATTATAGTACACCATCTTGTCAGTACAAAACCCCGAAAGCTTTTGCCAGATATATTCATGTTTCTCCATAGGTATATAGATTTATTCCGTCCGTAACATCTGCACCTTTAGACGTCGTTTCCAGTGCTTGAGAAAATAGCAACTCCTTTTAAAATTTTTTATTTTCATTCAAAAATCGAATAAATACAAGTAATTGACAACATTGTGAAACGTAGGTAGATTCAATTAATCACATTGTACCACAAAATAAGGACTACATTTTATCTTGTTAATAACTTGTTCTTCAATATCATTTGACATTTTTTGGATGGCTTCGCGGTCCACTTCGGGTGCTTCCAGGGACCATCAGTAGTCCGCGGACCACCCGTTAAGAACCACTGGACTCTAGTGACTGTAAGTTGGACCAAAATAACAGAAAAGTAAAGGGTTTTATGTACCACGAGTAAAAATATGCGCTGCCTGAAATTTGTCTACCTCCTGTTTGATGAGACTGTTCATTATTCAACTGTCTAGTAGATGGTTTTCTACACCTACAGACTTGTGAAAAGTGTCAAAACCAGCTGTTTCTCGCATCAAATTCAGCTTTCTTTTTTAAAAAAAAGTTAACATTGCCCGCGTTCCATTAACCCGCTACATGACTAGCGGCATGCCGAACTTCATACAAAAAAAAAAACTGACATTTCACAATATGTGCTAGAGTTCTAATGGACTTAAAGTCCCCACTGCAGTGATTTATTTTTATTTTTTCAAAGATGGAACATAAGTCCAAAATTATATTAGTGGAATAAGTTACCATAAAACAACTAGGTAACTGAAAATAAAACCAACATTTTAACCAACAAAACATTTCAGATGGCACATACATAAATCCATTATGGACATTATTTCCCATAAAGTTATGCCTCTGCGACTTAGAAAATTCAAGTGTTATTCCATTCCAATAGATTTTACTAACTTGTGCTGTGTGGCGTTCCTATGTTTCTTGCCCTTCGATTTATAATAACGTGAATGTAAAATTTGTTAATTGGTACCAATATCTCCATCAATTGTCATGTTTAACTTTAAATAGGACAAGCAAAAACATCGAAAGGAATTGAAATGGCATTGCTAAATTTCCCATTTATCGAATTAGGATACGAATGGAAGAAGAAATTGTCATCAATAGCAAGAATATATGTAGGTCTTTATCTACTTTATATAGAATGGTCCTTTTGTCAACATATACAAAAGAAATGCAAAAAAAAAGTAGGTAAGACAAACCGAAAAAGCCTATATAGGGGAAATGAATTTTTTGTTGAGATTGTAAAACCGAGAATGAATGCCATGTTCAATTTCTACATTGATAAATCGTTTCTCGTCCCTAACTCAATAAACACTTTTATAAATCAGAGAAAAAATTAGGTATGAATAGCAAAAAGTTTTCCAAAGTTTTACTTTTGTTGAAGGAAAATCAGCACATTGAAAAAGTTAGCTTTGACGAGTAAAAGTAAGGGAACTGAACGAAAGAAATTAAGCATTTGTTCCTTCATGAGCTCTTCGTCAGCGAATTATGAAACAAGTGATAAATTCAAATGTACAGCGTATTCTCTGCAGTTAGCAAAACTTTATGTAGTTAATTATATGTTTCTATGCACATTAATTAATAATTTGGTAAATATGGTAGCATATATGTATATGGTCGAATGTTGTTCTTTGATACTGTAAAGTGAAAAGAGTTTTCATAAGTCCACGCTGAATTCGATTCTTGATCTATGAAAAAATGAAAACAAAAATGTCGGAACATTTTCAAATCATAATTTTTTTTTATCACAGCGCAGCGGTTTAAATGTTAAAAATAAATTAAGCTAGTGTTGCTATTTCGCCCGCTAATATTTTGGAAATTTGTGAAGAATACGATCGCGAAGACAAGATAGTAGTGCGACAGCGTAGAACGTGGAAGCAGATTTGGATGAAGAAGACTGTAGGGTGTTTGTTCAGGCGCAGGGACATAAGTCCATTATGAACTTATGTCCCACTTCGGTGGAACATAATTCCAAATTTTGATTATGGACTTATGTCCCAACGAAGTGGGATTTTTCAAAAATGGGACATAAGTCCACAATTTTATTGGTAGCATAGATGGGTGGCGTGATATAAGGCCACATTTTAAAATTTGACTATCAGACGCTTTGGAAAGCGACATAAGGCAAAAAATTTATACATAAGACCAAATGCTATTTTTGGCACGAGTACGATAACTTAGGCGCCAAAATTTGATAACGGTTTTTTGTAGAGGAGGTAAATATAAGCATTTTTTACTATGGCAGGGGGGGTCTATCTGGCTTCGTTTAGGCGGGAGGGGTAATTTAAAAAAAATAAAACATAAAATGAAAATAAAATATTAAAAAACAATGGAAACACCTACAATTAAGGACTTTAGGATTTTTGAAAGCCAAGAGTCTGTTCTTTCAAATTATTTTTAAATCAAGTTATTTTTATTAACAGTTTTTGAAAAAAATGTTAAATGAAACTTGAAATTTAAGGAAAAAAATTAAAAAAAAAAATATTGTATGTTGATTTTATCAATATATTGAGAATATAGATACTTAATTTGTTTGTAGTTTTTATTGCCTAAATCAATTCTTAATCCAACACTGAAAACTAGATTGAATTATGTCTTCTAATTTTTGAGAAAATGGAAAATTACTTTTATATGTCACAACGCTTAGAGTACAAATTGTTACCCTTGCACCTTGAAATGGGTATGCAACCCCCCTGCTTGGGGTCACTGTTGGATTTTGGGATGGGTGCAAGGCTGAGTATATGCAAACTTTCCTTAAATTATTTTAGTTTACACAATGTCAACAAGATTCTTCAGTAAAAGTCTCTGGCCTAAGAGTTCACATTATAGACACAATTTTGCTGATTTGCACTATAGACAATTGAGAAGAAATTCCTAGCTATGAAAAATGCTATAATACTTTGTTGTTAGTGTTGCCATTGATTTTTAATATTTTATTTTAATTTTAAGTTTTATTTTTTTTTAAATTACCCCTCCCTCATAAACGGAGCGAGATAGACCCCTCCTCCCATAGCTAAAAATGCTTGTATTTAACCCCTCTACATACATCCATCATTAGTTTTCATCGCCAAAATTATTGTACTCACCCCAATTTTTGTCCTTAAATTTCAAGTTTGAAATCGTTTTTTTTTTTTTTTTTTTTCAAAAACTATTAACAGAAATAACTTGATTTAAAAATAATATTCAAGAACAGATTCCAGGCTTTCAAAAATGATATAGTCTTTTATTGTAAGTGTTGCCATTGTTTTTTAATAATTTTTTTTTCATTTTAAGTATTATTTTTTTTTTTAAATTTCCCCTCCCGCCTAAACGAAACGAGATAGACCCCCTCCCTTCCATAGTAAAAAATGCTTATATTTAACTCCTCTACAAAAAACCGTTATCAATTTTTGGCGCCTAAGTTGTCGTACTCTCCTCCTATTTTTCCATAACAAAAATTGTTTTTGATGTTTGAATTAATATTCGGCCACTGATTGCAATATTAACATTTTAGGGACCCTTTTTAATGCTTATATTTAACTCCTCTACAAAAAACCGTTATCAATTTTTGGCGCCTAAGTTGTCGTACTCTCCTCCTATTTTTCCATAACAAAAATTGTTTTTGATGTTTGAATTAATATTCGGCCACTGATTGCAATATTAACATTTTAGGGACCCTTTTTAATTTTTCTAATTCAATCAAGGTGATGCATACCACCCGATATGCAGTGCGGAAAGTGACAAAGCCTTTCCTTTTTCTCATATTCGGAAAGAAATAAAGTTAAATAAGATTTTTCTTCTGAGAATTCAAGAAAATAAAAGTGGAAGTTCTCGTGAACATGTTAGATGAGACATAAGTCCATTATCAAAATATGGAATTATGTCCCACCGAAGTGGGACATGTCTTTGTTCGTTATTTTTAACTTCACTGCGTCCTTCGATTTCGACCCCAATCGCTAATAACGGTACCTACTTCATATATCGAAAACGCTATTTTCGATTTGGATAAAAATGTAATTGGTAGGTAATGCTTAGGTATATCGTATATCCTGAACAATACCTAAAATATATCTATGCTTTTTAATCAATTAAGTAGTGAGTCAATAAGGCTATGTCGACTTCATTGTAGCTAATAATTTTCCAACTTAAACAACCATCATAATGAGGATACTTCATCTTAGGGTAACTTTTTATTGAGTCGTAAATGTTTTACAATCCTGAATCCACCACACCAACAACATTTTTTGTAATGATGGCAATATGTATTCCTCATTGCGACATCCATTAAATACATTTTCTACCCACTTACTATACAGAAAATCAAAAAGCAGAACAGATTGTGTAGGTAATAAAATACTCTCTATCGATTAAAAATTCCTTTTACACCAATAAAATATTCAAAAAATGCAATAAATTATACAATAAAAATAGCAGCAGAAAAAAGAGGCATCCTGCGTTGACCCGGAAGTTGCCGGAATTTACGCATTAACAACTCTCAGTTGTTTTCAGAAACAATTTAATGTCTACTTAATCGATTACCTTATATATACTTCATAATATGAACAGAGATTATTTGTTTCCAAGCCTGAATATCGAAAATGTCGTCGATTAGTTCTGGTACATCCCATACAAATCCAATATTAGAATCCAATGTGTTGTGTACGTTCTAATTCACATGGCTAACATTTTCTATGCCTTGTATGCAGTGGAGGCAGTCAAAGCATCGGCCAGGCCGATGATAGCACTTTCACTTGTTTTTAATTACCTATGCTATTAAAGCGCAGTAGCGCAGTGGTTAGTGTGCTGGACTACTGTGGGAGGGATCCCAGGTTCGATCCCCGGAGAAACACAAATTACATCTTAAGGTTTTTTCTACTGCGGCACCTCTCGCGAACGTCTGACAAACATCCGAGAGTATGACTGTCCTGAAAAAGTTTCTCAAATCAGCCGTTCGGACTCAGCAAAAAATTAGGTCCCTTCCATTCGCCCCAAAAATAGAAACTCACACAAACGAATGGTTGCGAGAAGCTAGGCCTAGGGTGTCTACCGCCTGTTGCGCCACCTATTTATTTATTTATTTTATGCTATTAAAGCTAAGCTCTATTACTCATTGATTTCTTATTATAACTAATTATTTATCCTATACCTTATACCTATATATATGTATTATTATATACACTCACATAAAGAAAATCACACTCAAAAAGTTTTGCCTAAGACCCTATACATACGATTTCCATTTTAAAAATGTTAACTAACTTATCAGTTAGATGCCAACAGTAAAGAATTGTACCTATTTTTGGAAACATATTTTTTTATTTCTTTGCTTCGACGAAGCACTATCCTAATAAAAGTTCCTTTGCCATCAGGGTTCTTCAGTTACATTTTACAAATATATATTCAGGATTCTCATAACCATAACCCCAAAAGCAAAAGTAATACAATGGCTCGTAAAAAGTGGAGATTAAAACTACCGTTGAGTAGGTATGAGTCATTTTACATTTCCCGTCGAACTATTTTTTAAGGACAGATAGCTAGTGTCTAACAATAAAATATGAGTTATAGTCCACCTCTAAATGTAATGTTTTACATCAAATCAGTATTAATTTGTAAACGTTTCCTTGGTTATACGATAGGTAGTCGCAATATTTATTTTTTATTGACAAGCTAAATGGAATGGTACAAACGTACAAATATTTAAACAGAAAATAATAAAAAAGCGTTGGGTTAACGTCCCATGAAAACATCCCGATTTTAACATTGTAAGTTATATCCCCTCATTTCCTGTTTTATATGGTTTTAGTATGCATTCCTACTACACTTTGTTGTCCACTTCATAGTGTAACCTATACGTATTATATACGAGTAGGTATACGTTTGCTGTGCCCGCAAAAATATAAACTGCCTTTTACGAAGGCCATCAATATCTGGGAGAGGATGGCGGGCGTCAGTATCGGTATACAGTCGTTTTCCTGCACTCTCCAACCTTTTCGGTTAATATTTTATTTTCTGATTTATTGCCAGGCGAACGATCTGCGATAAATTTTATATGTTATAGTAGGTACCTATGCTTTTTCTGTTTTGTATGCTTTGTCCCACATGGTCACATAGTTTCGCTCAATCTAAACTTGTAAATTGTGTTATAGGGAATCCTTTAAAGTCGCAAAACATGGAGAATTGAATTGAAAGTCATCGTATTTCTAATCCTAAGTACTTTCTTATTGGAGTGCTAATTGAACATACCTATTGTTTTTCTATGGTTTTGGTTGTGTTTTTGTTTGAAGTCCGATATTCTTTCATCAATTGAACAGATTTTAATAGTTTCACCTTATACATTTTATAAATTTTCAGATTATGAATGACTAGCTTTTGCACGAGGCATCGCCCGCGCAGACCTCAGGATTTAGTACACAACGATTCCTTTACAATCATTTAGTTTTCTCTTTTAAACTTTTATATTTAAATATCGCTCAGGAAACCTACATATATATGAAAGTACCTAAGAAGCAGTTAGTATCTCTGAAAAATATATTTAAAACCCTACTGGAGAAAATAGGTCAAAATTATATGATCAATTTGTAGATGAAGCGTTGACATCTTAATTCAGATAATACTATACCATCCTAAGCACTTTCTACGGGACAATACATATTTCTTGCTTATATGAATGGCCCCAAAGGGGTCATCCTCATCGCCAATAACTCGCGCTACAAGCAAAATTTCCAAAATCGGAGAAATTGATTTTTTCCACCTTCAAATATTGAGTTTCGATATATCCTTCCTTATTCCTTGTATACATTATAAAGGGAACCTCTGTGCAAAATGTCAGCTTTCTAAGGCAAAGGGTTTGGGCTGGGTGTTGATGAGTCAGTGAGTGAATGAAGAATCGTAATTTCCATTTTTATTTTTGTTTATGAATGTTTTTCCGATCTGTGGCGAATTATGTAAAAAATAATATAGGTAGGTAGGCACCTTTTTAATATACCTAACTCTTATAGGTTTTAATAGAAGTAGAGATATGTGGGACGTGAGTTTATCCTTGTTATTAAAAATTGATCTATACCTAATACCTGTTATTATCGATCGTATTAACAAATAGGTTAGACATTTGATTCTATTGGAGATGCAATATAGATGCAGATCTATATATGTACTTACATAGTTGAGAAAGTTGGATAATATCCCAAAAAACTTATGAATAAGTGCGTATATACAGCATTATAGAGGTCTTACCACGAGTCAAGTAAACATAGCAAAATATTTTTGGATTGGGGAAAACTTAGTTTTTCTACTTCAAATCAAAAAGAAAACATAACGACTTTTTCAAAACATAACAGAGATATAAAACAGTTTTATGCTTCAAGGTGCGAAAGATATACTGAATCCAATTACATAGGGCGTATACATTTACCTAAAAGTTACCCGCATTTATAATAAGAGTTCACCTTCACTCTTGCTCCCTGCTGAGGAATAAGATTTCTTTCACCAAATGGATTCTTATGCTACATGTTAACATACTTTTAAAACCTGCAAATATCACAAAGGGACACAATTCCTGTTATCTCTTAAGACTTTTCCACAGGAAGACAGTCTTCACTTGCTTTACAGGTACATTCCAAAGAAAACGAGCAAACTAAATAAACGAGGTAAGCAGATAACTACATAAGCAGAAATAGTCAAGCCTTTCTACAGCCTCATTGTCTTTGTGGCCTTTTATAAACTTTTCTTAATTAACTAACAAGATTCTACAAGAGTTTATTTCGCCATCATCAGACAGGAGTCACAATAAGGTGATGTATGACTTAAGGGATCTAGAGAAACACTTCTTATCACCGCATATCCTTATGCATGTCATGCATATGAGCATACACAGCCAGCAAAACCATTGTTTAAGCCTTCGTGTGAAATGGCCCTTGAATTTTCCTTGTCACATTAAGAGGCGACGATGAAAGTTGGTAAGGTGCGGGTGCGTGGATGTGGATGACCATATGAGCACGAAAAGTGGAGGAATTTTCATAATTGGTCCTTTAGAAGGATAAAATTAATGGTTTGTAACTATTAGGTGGATTCGGTGAGACGCTTTCACTATCAATACCTAGAATTTTGACGATCCGGTGGTAGGTATTATAGTCGTATAGCCAAAACGACAAACGTGGGGTTGTATAGGTAAGTTGTATGTATTATGTAACATACTCATTTGTGGTTTTCTGAAAATTGCACAAATGATTATGTTGGGTGTGGTATTTTTCGGTTTGTATTATAGAAATGTGAATGAAGAACGAATTTTGATTTGTCCATTTTAAATTTCTTTTGTTTTGTATACAATAAACCTAAACTAAACGTTATAAAAATAAATAAATAAATAGGTGGCGCAACAGGCGGGTAGACAGACACCCTAGACCTAGATTCTAGCAACCATTCGTTTGTGTGAGTTTCTATTTTTGGGACGAATGGAAGGGACTTACAATTTTATGTCAGTCGGGATCATTCTGTACCGAGTACCGAGTTATGTTGCAGAATGAATATACGACTTAATACGACTTACAAGTCTTCTCCGGCTAAAGTATAATAAACTCGTCAATTATTAATACGAAATTAACTTAAACCCGTGGGTTACAGATGCATATAATAATACAAAGTAAAAACATCTGTAACTGTAAATCACTAAAAATTCTACCAAGAAAACATTTATTTTTTATTTTATTTGAGTGCTGTTTCTGCCGGGGATATATTTACTCAAACCGTGCATGATGTCGTCGATTGCTACCAGATCAGGACGGGTACATGTCATAACGCCCTGGGGCGCTATGACACACATTTTTGTGCCATAAGGCCCTCGGGCGCTATGACACTTTTAAAAGTATCATAATGCCCGCCGGGCTTTAAGTCACTTTTTTGTGGGCTTTATGACACTATAAGAAGTGCAGTAACGCCCCAAAGGAAGAAATGAAATAATACCCGAAAAGTATGCGGGGGCATGCTGCCCCCCTGCAACCCGCCCTGCTTGGGTTTACTGTCAGATGAAGGTTTGGGGTGTTATTTCCTTTTTTGGGGCCCTCGGGCGCTAACTCATACCAATATGCCTTAGTCAGCGGCACCAAATGCAATTGCAAATACAGATCGCAATGCTTCTACTTTTAACTAAGATATGACAATGACCTTTAGACCGCAAATCGTACAGATTGTCACGTCTACAGATAAGGTCACTTAAAATTTCCAATTTTTAAATAAGATAGTTAAAAAAACGAATTCATAATATAATCAGGCGGCCAATCACATGGAATTTATAAGCGTAGTTTTTTCGATATTTTATTGAAATTTGAATATATCTACTTGGTCAAATTCAATATGTAAACATTCAATATATTCAATTTCGCACATACTGCAAATCTGACAGTAAACCCAAGCAGGGGGGGTTGCCCCCCCATACGTATTAAACTGCAAATTCTTTTTGGACTTTATCTACTTTATTTATTGTTGTTTATTTTTGGCCCTTATGCATTTTTTGGATGATATTTCCAAATCAATTTGGGATTCTTTTCTTGGGAGTTATTGCCTAATGCCTACAGAGCTTTAGAAAATTGCGAAGATGACTGAAGTTCCAAATATTTCTTTTTTTTTTTTGTCTTTTTCAAACTATAGGAAATGGTTGTATTTGAACCTAATATGCATAAACAAATTTACTGATTTACATTGAATGTGAACAACAAAAAATATAATACATAGTACAAATCTACGCGAGATTATATTTCATTTTTTGTATATATATCAAGCAGATCGGTTAAGTACCTACGGAGAAAAATGAGATGAAAAACTCTTCAAAACAATGTATTCACGTGTCCCGTGCAGAATCATTAGACATTTATTTATACACGTTTGTAATCGAAATGTAAAATAAAAAGCAAATAGGAATACCTACTTACACCACAAAAATTAAACGTCTCCGCTTCGGTTCGTTCGTCGAAGACAGCAGATAACCGTCGAAAGTTGACTTTCAAAATAAATACCTTAATACAACTTTCCTTATACTTATACAGTATACAGTATACACCCAACACTAAAAGATCCAGCGAAAAGAAGACTAAAAAGAAACCGTTCAAACGGTGCTACTAAAATAAAAATGTATAAGTGTACGAAAACATATCCGTTAGAAATGCGATAAGAATGTGCACACACAAAATACCCAATTTTGGGAATTTGAGGGTTTGAACCCTTATCTAAAGTACCAGTTTTGGATTTGTTTCTTTTTGGAAATGTCCTGGTTCTAATGATTTTTCTTCACGCCTTGTAACATGAAATTCTTATCTGTAGCTAACCTAGTGATTATTTAGTTTCAACTTGAAAATCTGTTTTCTTTTTCCAATCCTGATGAATTGCATACGAATAAGAAACACATTTTCGTAAGTACGTGGTTCGGCGCTCTTTTTATAATAGCATTGTTTTTATACCCTTCACAGGAAGGTAGCGTAACGGCTACAATTATTGGCACCCCCAATTTTTGACCCAACTATTGGCACCCCATCATTCAACAGTGATTTTCTCAGTAACCCTTTGTTCGAATAAGTCAATTTATTTTTTATTTTGAATTTGCAAATTTTTCTCATATTTCTGTGTCTTTAGTTTGGAGACATTCCTTTCCGTTTCTGTTTTATAAGTGAAAGTAAAATCACGTGCGACAAAAAAAACAAAACTTCAAAATTTTCAATGTTTTGGTTAAGGACGTATAATTTTGTAAGTTTTTTTTCACTACTTTCTTTTATATTTTTTAATGAAAACTTTCTTTATTTACTATAATAATGCATTAAATAAGTCGTTTGTAAATATATTTTGTTAAAAAAGTTATTGTTTTATTAATAAAAGGGGTGCCAATAATTGGGTTAAAAAAAAACTGGGGTTCAATTATTGGCAGGGGGTGCCAATAATTACATCCTATGTAGCTACAATTATTGGCACTGCCAATAGTTGTACTTTTGTGAGTGCCAATAGTTGTATCGTGCAACCGTTATTCATTGATTTTTGTGGTAAATGCGTTTTTCTGCACCAATTTCCGGTTTGTTCAGAGGAAAAAGATCTAACATCTTATATGATATCCAAAGGTACATATTGATTAACGGTAAATTTAGGTTGTCTTTTTTGAAAAATACATACTATTTTACTTTTACTTTCTTCTTAAATTCTACAATGATTTAAATAATATTAAAAACAAATTTTTGTTTGTTTCCTTTAAAAAATATTAATTTTATAATATCTACTTATTTAAATTAATTAAATTTCCAACGAAGAAAATAATATTTTTTGTTTATTTGTCTTAGGAAAACATGATGTTTTTCTGTTTTAAAGAGTGCCAATAATTGTAGTTTTTGGGGTGCCAATAATTATGTCAGGGTGCCAATAATTGTGGTTTTTTGTTAGCTTTTACTAAATTGGCATTTTAAATATATTTTCAATAACTAAACCGTTATTTATAAAACTTAATCAACGAGGAATTTAATAATTTATACTTCTGTATACAACAGATTCAAATAACTCTATAAACAAAAATGTTATAGTTGATCAAAGTTGAAATTTCCTTAGGGGTGCCAATAATTGTAGTCGTTACGCTATATTCACTTTGCCATTACATTTGTAACGCCAAGAAGGAGTCACCGGAGACCCCATAAAGTATATATATTCTGAATCAGGATCACATTGAAAACACGATAGCGTCCAAACGAACCGACCTAGGCGAATGAAATTTTGTTAGAGGACTTCTTTTTACCGTCGTTAGGTTGGTATTGAAAATGGGCTATGTCGGTCAAGTAGTTCTGGTACCTCCCATACAAAACCACTATTAGACCCATGTGTCTCTGTCTGTTGAAAACACGATAGTGTCCAAAGGAATCGACATAGGTGAATACAATTTTGTGAGATGACTTCTTTTTATCGTCGTCAGGTTCGTATTGAAAATTGTCTATGTCGGTCAAGTAGTTCTGGTACCTCCCAAACGTTGCCATATTCACAGTTTTAACTGTAAATTACAGTTTTTTAGACAAGCTTACAGTTTTTAAAATGACCTCCTAGTACAAATTACAGTTTTTTTTTTTAAAGTTCAGATTTTAAAGAATAAATTAAAATGTGCTTTAAATCGTAGTGCTTCGTATTTAAGCATGTTATTTTATTTAAAATGAATTGTTTTGTGTTATTTTTGTTTAATAAAACTAAAAAAACCCGTAATTTCAAAAAAATCGTTTGGTTTTTGAAGGTTACAGTTTTTTGGTTGAAAATACAGTTTTTTTTGGGAATTTACAGTTTTTTGAAAAAAAAATCTGGCAACATTGCCTCCCATACAAAACCCACATTAGACACATGCATGTATCTACAATACATACTAACTCGCATGGCAAACATTTTGCTTGCCTTTTATGCAGTGGAGGGTATCAAAGCATCGGCCAGGCCGATGATAACACTTTTACTTGCTTTATGTATAATTCTACCAGCAATTTGCTGCAGAAACACATTATGTTATTGCGCAGTTTTTCGTTGGATTGTTTTTTCATTAGGTTAACAATTTTATGTTTTCTTTATACTTATCTTCACACATAAAATATTATACAGTATTTAATACCGTACCCATCCTAAAAGTAAGACCCATGTCCAATTGGATTGGAATTTTCATGTTTGCTAGTTGCTATACTTATATGTACAAAATTCTCTACAAAATCTCTTCGGAGAATCGAAGAAAGTTAATGTGTAGAGATTCATTTCCTAAAATTTACTTCACTGAAGTTAGATTGATCTCATTCTCATACCACGTGCAGCAATCCTTCCTATTTGGTTGCGAAGAGTTCTCATCGCGGTGGAAAATAGCACTAAAATGGCTCCCTAGGTAGTATATCGCAGAATGCATCTAAAGGGGCTCTATTGTATTTCCAGTTATAAAGTTAGACCATTCCTATCAGTTTCCGCAATCAGTGACACAATTGACAGACAAGTTTGATCAAAATGTAGAAAAAGTTAATCTTTTTCGATCTTTATGTAGTGTGCCGGTGTATTTATTTTTGTTCTTTTTAGGATGGAACGATGTATTTTTCCATAAATTGCTTAATCCTCTTTTTATTGTGCTAGTTAACTTCTATGTATATATAAGTTTCATCACAATCCACTTTTGAAAGTAAAGAAAACAATATAACCGACCAAATAATGACTGTTTTAATCTATGAAGTATAATTATACAAACTTGACTTGAACTGAACAATACTGAGCACTACTGTTTATAAACATTGCATTGCTAATAGCAAATGTAGAAGTAAGCCATCCCCCTAAGATAACAAGCAAACTAAGCGATAGCAATTTCACAATGTCTCAAATTCTGTGTAAGGTAGTTTAACGACAAAAAAAGAACAATCCGGCGTACGTAAATATATAAGAGACTTATGGCAAATCCAAATAGTACTTCCTCAACGTTTATAGAAAGATTCTTTTTTCAAGGACGGCACCTGAATCTAGGAAACAAATCGTCGCATCCCATGTGACAAATGGAACATTCAACGAACTTAATGCTGCCAATTACTATGTATGTGAACGGGGCATAGCCATCAACAGGATCCTTTCATACTCGCCGAAAAGGATATGGTATGGACAAAGAAAATAAGAATTGTTCGTACTCGCCCTTATACACTTTCTGAAAAGCTTTTTTTATGCTTTTCCAATTGACTGAACTATAGGACGATGTCCAAGTGCGAAATAATGTATCCTTGTCGAGTATGATATTAGGTCACAATTACCTCTATAAACATACATATGTACTGTACATGTTACATGAACACTTGCGTACATCAACGTACATAAAGATATGTACATATTTCCACTCTACACGGTATGTAGCACGCCACATATATATGTGGCTCTGACGTCACCAGATAGTGTACACATCTGGTACACACTTCGTTTTTCGTATGTAGCGCAGTGGCTACATACGGGCAAATTGTGCTAGTACACGGTATGTAGCACAGCGTGCACATATCGTATGTGGATTTCAAATGTTTTGTGGTTTTCTAGTACACGAACACGATATGCAATATCCATTCGTATGGTTGTGGAGGATTCAGTCGTGATAAAACATTTGCATTAGCTGGTCGTTTTATGATCGTGTCGATCCTATATCGTGTTAACTACTATGACGTACAAAAAACTAAATACCATGCTGCTCGTACAAAACACACTGACACAAACTGAATTGCTGAAATTACATTGAAAAATACATACGAACCGTGCAGGTAACCACTTGACATTATACGGTAGTACACGGAATGTCGAAAAGCCACACAATGCGTATGTGTCACGAGTGCCTCATATGGTGCCTCATACGTATGAGTACCTTATGTGAGTGACACAACGAGGGCTAGTACACGGCATGTAGCCATTGGCTCCATACGCTGACGTCAAAATTACGTCAGAGCCACATATATATGTGGCGTGCTACATACCTTTAGACCCTTGGGGTTATACTATAAACTAAATTGTTTTCACAGGGTGTTCCAAAAAGTTATTTTATATTGTTTATATAAAATAGCTTGAGTAGAGTAGTTACAAATTGATAACTACAATATAGATACATATTGTATGTAGATGCCCCTTTCCAGCAGGAACCACTCATCATCCCGTTCAAGGCGCCCGGTCCGTGTTCATAAAAATGTTTGCAGTTACATTTTTATCATAATCGGAAATGGGGTTTTTGAGATATGAGCAGTTTTTTAAAGTACTGTTATTAGGGATTTGTTTGGATATCAAAGGACGCAGTCTTTTTAGAGAAAAACTGAGTTTGCTATCAAGTTAAGAATAACAATAGTACCTTAAAAATAAGTTTTTTCTGTTAAATTATTTTTAACGTCTTCGAGAAAAATCCAATTTTCAAAACTGCCGTTGCTGGACTTTTTAGTGAAAAACTGGGTATGGAGTCATGTTTAGCATGCCTACATTAACTCAACTATTAATTTTGGTTCAAATCGTTAGAGCCGTTTTTGAAAAAATCTAAATCTAATATTTCGTAAAATTTGTATATGGGAAGTATACCGTCAATATTAGGGCTAGCATTAAAAAAAATTATTACTAGCGGGAAGCCCACAAACTCTAAATACGAAGTTCGAAACAAATCCGTCCAAGCATTCAAAACAAGTTGAGTCTACTCGTAAGTTTTAGATAAGAAGTTTCCCGTGCTAGGTATCTCGACTGTTAAAATGGGCACACATTGCACACAAATTCATCATGGCAAATTTGGTATGTATAATAATATTTTGACCTCAGTTCATTTTCATTGCACAAATACATTCACAAAATGACTAACGTATTTACACAATGAATATGATTCTATTTCACATTTTAAACGCACAAAACTAACAATGTTTCAATATTAGGCAGGTACTTCCTCTAATTCTCAAAAACTAAATTCTCACAATCTAAATAATAAGTGGACTTTATAATTCAGGTTTGTTTTAATTTCTGCGCCATATCCTACCAATACCCATATGAATCTAACCAAAAGAGCATAATAAAAGTTTAAAATTAAGCACCATGTACATTTTTCAAT
The DNA here is from genome assembly GCA_955612985.1 of Cheilosia scutellata. NCBI lineage: Eukaryota > Metazoa > Arthropoda > Insecta > Diptera > Syrphidae > Cheilosia > Cheilosia scutellata. The sequence continues at coordinate 126,404,472 of OY015312.1, forward strand.
TTGAAAATCAGTTTTCAATAAACTGGAAACATTTCTATTATACTTGTATCCAAAGTGGTTTACTGGGGCAAAACACCTTCCCCTATATGACTATAATCCTACCATTAATTATATAGAAGTCTCGATCTCGACCACAATTTTCGACTTAATCTCTCTTAACTTCCCATTTCAACATGACAATGCCAGCAGCTAATAGGACGCAATTACACTTGGGCGATTCAACCTTCTATAAACTTTGTGTTCTAATACATACAGCCATTTGCAAACCACTGTACTTGACACTGAAGCTGAAGCCATTAGGCAATCTGGCGACCTGTCTAACTAATCTAGAATACGACGAGTCCCATTTCCATATGTCAACGTGTAGGTGCTGGTTGGTTCCTCCTTCTCGTTCGCATCGCCAATTCAACTCATACCATACCTCTCATAAATATTTGATGCAGCCTCAGTGCTACGGTCGATTAAACCGATGACATTTTGCCACTTCTATATACACTGTTGTTGTTCTTGACATAGTAATCTGTAAGGAGCGGATGAACGAACTTCTAGTTGGAATCGGATGAACATTAATCACATTATAAGTGAATTTAAATATAAGTACGGGTATATACGTTTCATTCAACAGGGCATGGGGCGATGTTTCTCAGAGGGAATTGCAGAATTCATTATACGAAAACTGATTTTAAACAAAAACTTTTATTGCCGTCAACCCGACGACGAATTATGTATCTGTATATCCTTAGTTATAATTGAAAATAAAAATTGTAATTCGGAAAGAAAGACTTTTTCTTTAACGGGAGTTTGAAAATATGTATTCGTAAACGATTTTGGATGTGCATGTGGGACAGACAAATGTTAAGTGATGGGAGTTAGCTTTAAGTTTGAAGTTTATTTGTATAATTTTAAAAAGCGCCATGGGCTATGACAAAGCCTGGCAGATTTCAAATATGCATGTACCTATGTACTTATAAAGCAAAGAAATGGAAAAAGTACCATGTTTCAAATTTGAAATATATACATAGTATATAATACATAGTTTTATAAAACTGTTGCTTGAGCGCTTTGACATAAAATATCGTGTAAAATTTCTAAGACGCGAGTCAAAGTGCGCCGACGCACGCGGCAAAGCGACATTCTGAATTCGACATTAGTCACAATTTTACTCGAATTCATTAGAATACGAAGTTTCATTACAAAATGTAACAACACGCGAAAATTAATAATACAAAGGCAACAGAGTCTGGTGTTTGGTGATAAAGAACTATCGATTCTACTTTACTCTGTCATAGTTCGCAAATACAAACCCATTTATGTACAATCTAGTAATTTTGGTAGGATCTTCAAAAAACTTGTCTGACATGAAATTACTAAACTTTTTAAGAATTGTTAACTTATCCGCTAATGACAAAAAAGATTGATATGTACCTATACAAATTTTTCTTTGTATAAAATACCTAGGTACATATTACAGTTACTTTATATGGTAAAAGTTATACATTAGGCGTATTTTTTTGAGAATCTATAGCTAGCTCACTTTTACTTTTACATGCAAAACTGGTATACTCACTTTTGGTTTGGTTATACACACTTTTCGTTTTACACGCAAAACTGTTATACTCACTTTCGGTTTTGTTATACTCACTTCCCAAAAAAATACGCCTATTATGTAAGAAATATTCTCCACAGTACAAAACCCTGAAATATGGGTAGGTGTAAGAGTATACACATAAACTACATACGGCATCCTCGTATGATCAACAACCATATTTGTAAAAATGAAGGAAAGTCTATACATATGTATAATAAAATTGTAGATTTTTTCTTTGTTCCACAATAACGTAAGAAATACTACGATTTAGTTGAAACTTACAGACAATCCTAGATATTGGCCCAGGAGTGTTGCTGCGAAGATTGGTCAGAATTGGACAAAGGGGCGTGGCACCGTCCATACAAAAAAACATTTCAAAATATTATATCTCGAAAACCGCTTTATCGATTAAGTTCAAATTTACAGATAATATTAGGTATTGGCTTAGGAGTGTTGCTGTAGGATTGATCAAAATTGGACAAAAGGGCGTGGCACCGCCCATACAAAAAACATCTTCTATGGGGTGAAACTCGATGACATTATAACTCGATAACCGCTGGGCCGATTTTCATAATTTTTTTTCTTATTGCTGTATTTCAGGTTTACGCAGAAAGAAAATTCCAGAAAATCGATTTATTCTCATTTTTCACATTTTACGAAAGACCATTATTATCTAAGACTATAAGCAATACAATTTCTGTGCACGGGCAAAGCCGGGTGGGTACTGCTAGTGTTACTATAATATTATGGATTGATGTGCTCATTGACTTAAATATATGTAATGTAGGTACGCTGTACCTACGCATGATTTGTTGCATATAAATGGATCCAGAAAAACAAATTCAAAACATATACGATATACGTATATAGATATATGTACTAATTATTGTTATTAATTTTTATATTTGACACATCATTTTGAATTCGCATATTTGGCGTCACAAATTTGCGTATAATGTAGGCATGTAGTACATATATTCAAGTATTCTAGATAAGGAATGCATATTCATAGACACAAAGCATGACCACTCATAGTCATAATCCGCTCACATTTTATACTTGTACATTGCTCATGGATACACAACACATGCATGTCATATAACGGTCTTATAAGAAAAATATCGTCCTTGGAGTCTGAGTTTAAGTTTGGTGGCACCACTGGTGTTTAATTGGATCAGAAGGAAATACATAACTGGTGAGGGTTGTGGGTGGCTGGTGTAGAGGCACTTCAGGCATATTGAATGGGGACGGTCCATAAATAAAGACACCCATTTTGTCTTCATTCTCAAGGATGTATCTCAATTTGTTTCATAAAAAAATATGCGTTGGATTGCAGAAGCACATGATATTTACTCAGTTGTGATGGTAATAGCAAGGTATTGAGTGACAGAGGGCAAAACTCTGACTATTATGCATTTGATAGAAAATACAAATGTATGGAGCATTTAATTAATTAACCTATCTTACCTTATAATAGTTATTCTAAGAAATCCCAATATTCCTATATTATGAATTGTTTGCATTTGAGCTTATTGATTTATTTATTTACTCTTTTTCACTATTAACAAATTTATTAAAGTGATATTTTATAGGTGCACTCGTATTTAGCATTTTGCTAATAGGTATATTTAAAAACAGACTTAGGCCACTTAATTTTTAAAGAAGCACAATATGACCGAGAACACACTGCATATTTCACATAACAAAACCTTAGAAGTATTTTCTTAAGATGCTTGTTTAAATTCTATTGTAGCTGTTTCTACAGACCGATTTTTAAGGTTATCTTAAACCGAGTATAAAGCAGGTGGCATAATGTAGGTTAATATCCATCACTTATGCAAGGAGTATGCATATACGAATTAAATGGGTATACGTATAATATATTATGTAGTATGTATTAGCATTACTATTTTTTTTTTATTATTATTATATTTTTTAAATAGACGCACTCTAACTGTACGTCACCAGTAAGGGAATTGATTTATTACACATATTTCATTTGTTAAATTTTTTTCAATACTATGCTGACAAAATGTCACTATTTCACTATCACCATCACCAACAGATTATTGCATGCCAAAACGAGTCTACAAATATTTTTTATGCATTTCCAAAAAAAAGTATTCGCCGCCACAACTGAAAGTCAAAATATGTAATGCGTGTACCGAAAACACGTTCTGGTGAGAACCCGCAAGTAAAAAGTCTTCCAAACCGTTCAAGGATTCGAATTAGACTGTGTTCGCAACCATATCAACTAACCGCACAACTGACAGGATGGATAGATATCTTTGAATTTGTTGGTTTTGTTATATTTGCATGATTTTGGAGAGTTGTGTACGAGTATGCTCGCAAAGTGAGTGGCAAATTGTTGGATGTACTACCACAATACTGCGAGACAAGAACTGCGAGAGTACAAAGTACAATGTCCTAGAAACCGACAACGACTTTAACGAACATGATGCAAAAACACGAAAAGTACTAAAAGATACATAGCGAAGCAAACACTGTTCGTTGTCATTTTCTGAGAATTAAAAGGAAAAATTATCAGAAGCAACTACACAGTAGACAATACACATTAGCAGAGCTTCCTGCTTACACTAGGTTAGTGTGTCTTTGATTTTCCTATCATTTATAAACTCTCATTCTCCGAAACGAAATTCTCTAATGTTCTCTGAATAAACCTTACTCTCAGAGTAATATATTTCAGGAAACATGCGCCCTATCATTTATCCGTTTTATCCGTTAAAAATATAATAGAGTTTACATGAATTAATTTTCTTTGCTCTCGAACTATAAATTGGGGCACAGCTTTTGAGCATTTAAAAGCACAAGCACACCATATCTGTTGCTTTTTCAAATCCTTTTACTCTTCCATGTGTATTGAATAATTCCCCGAATTATATTGGCACGGTGCAATGTGCATACTTAACCGCTGCAACTCGAATTCCAAAGCATAATTATCGGCAATTACAACAATAATAATTAAAAAATTAATTATTAATAATGGATGCATTTGCAGTCTTGTATAGAAGATATTATTTAACCTTAAATCAGCAGGTATGCTGGCTCAAATTTAGTGGTAAACGACATACCAATTGATACTGCTATCCAGGAAATGTAAAGGGGAAAGTGTTACTTAAATACTTAATATGTCGATGGAAGGGATTTATTCAACTCGAAATGCATCATATTCATAATACTTAAAGCTGATTAGTACAAGGTATACATTTATTGTTGTCGCTGTTTAAGGGTTTTTGTTTTTGTAACAATTTGAATTTTTGTATTGTAGATGGTGAGGATGAAGAAATGTTATTTATACGATTAGGCATTTCTGTTTTATGAAAGACCTTAGCTTTGCAAAGGAGGAGGCACCTATGTAGCTATGTATATGATTTAAAAAGGAATACGGGTTTTTTAATTATAAATATAGGTACCTATTATATATCATTTTTATTTATTTGGATATTTTTTTTCTACTCACCAATCATTGTAAAATTTAAAATAAGCGCACATAATAAATAAATAAATATTGAGCCTAACATGTCCTGTCCAAGCCTCGACATTTTTGCAGCTATCTACTATTCCCGTCTGAGAATTTTTGGTTTTCAACTAATAGAGCAGGATGGGCCCTATATACATTTATTATTATTATTAGAGTTATATGAGTAAAGTATAGGTCACATGGAGAAATTCAGTGTTACATGCTAAGTTTCTTGTAGGTCACAATAGACAAGTTTGTATGAAAAAATTCGCTACCTACTGTAAGTTCGTAAAATTTAACCTGGACACTAAAAGTGGTATAGCCCGTCCCAACTTAAGTGAACATTTCTTGCGCAGGTCTCTTCAAATCAGGGATTTTATTCTCTTAGCGATAACAAAAAAACGTTTCCAACCAGAACTACGGCTAAAAAAATATGTGTGCATTTCAAAAACCAAATATACCCCTACTTGCGAAGATATCTCTCTCGATCGACGATCGAGGCATGACTGATTGTCCACACAGCACCGTCGTTGGCGTATGCCAAAGATACACATTTAAGGAGTATTTTCTTGATTGTAATGTTTTACTTCGTGCATGAAACTTTTTTCATGTGTTACTACAATAATTAATAGGTGAAGTGAAACTCGATGACAGTTAAAACACGTATCAAAAATAAAACAATTAAGTTTTCCAATATCGCTGCAAAACAGATAAAGTAGAGAAAAGCATTAACAATTCGTATTCGTGTAAAGTTTTGTGGTGAGGTGAAGACGTTCTTTCTCTGTGCTCTTCTGTTCTAATATTCTACGCAATCTCAAAGATCAATCTCATTAAAAACCTGATAAATACAATAGTCAAAAAGGAAAGAAATAATTGCAAAGTAAATTGTGGCGAATGTTTATCGATTTTCCATGCTAGCTGCGTTAATATTCATGATAGTGACGTAGAATATTTAGAAAAAAGCGGTACTTCCTTTCGATGTGCTACGTGTACTACTCTTCGCCGTAAGTCTCTGCGTTTCTCTCCTTTGCCAACTGCACCCCCCACCAACATACCAGCCGCCTCCAACTCTACCGCTGCTGCTGTGACTGCATTTACTACTACTACCTACGCTGCAACCACCACCACCACCACAGTTAGCGCTGCTAGATATTGCTTGGTGTTCCGCAAGGTTCGGTACTGGGACCATTGCTGTTCTTGGTTTTTATAAATTCTATATTTAAACAGAATTTTAAGGTCATAATAACAGCCTTTTTTTTTTGTTCCAGGAACTAAAAGTTCTTCTACTAAGGCACATCTACTATTTTAAAGCTCTTAAACTATTTTTTATTAGAAGTTAGAAGAAACTCGCTACATAACTTGCGTGTATATTCCAACAATTTGGTCAATATCCCCGCTTACAATAAAATACACTTTAAAAAAATTTGTACAGTAGAAGCTCCGTCAATTTTTAACAAATTACCTTTCTCTATTAGACGTATAAGAAAATGTCACCATTCCTACACAAAGTAAAATCTTGGCTTTTTAATCATGATCCTACTCAAATTGAACACATATTATCTTACAATAAAAAAAAATGTTCCCTTTTCACTTTCCAACAATAATATTATTCTTTTCTTCTATTGTACCTAGCAAGATGAATTAAAAAATGTGCACGACTGGGTCGCACGAAACTTTCTCGTTTATTGCGAATCTCGCAGAATCTCAGAGTTATTTCAGCTAATTTTACGTTCAAAATCATACCCACTTAAGATGTACTCAGGTTTAGTAACTCAACCCTTGTTAATTAAAATATAATAAGTAATACATACTACATAAACATACGTATTAACTACAACACTTTATTACTTACTTTCAAATTTCACCCCGAACAACTGACACTTAAAGGAGGCAAGTAGGCAAAGAATTTCTTATTCCCATTTTTGATTATTTAAAAAAGTGGTCTCAATTGTCGGAATTTGGGTAGTCATTTTTGAGAAATATTCATAAAACGGCTATATTCGAGTTTTCTGAGAAAAACTAAGTACGTGATCATGTTTAGAATGCTTATGTTGTCCTAAATAAATGTATTTTGATCAAAATCGTTAGAGCGGTTTTTTGTAAAATTATGCTGACAAATGTTACAAATTTGGATTCGAAAAGCACTGTTATTAAACTGTTTAGCGCAAAACTGAGTACGACGTATTATTCAGGATATAAACATTACCTAGCAGTTACATTTTCATTCAAATTGAAAATGGCTTTTTCGAGATACGAGCAGTTTTTAAAGTACCATTTTTAGCGATTGGGGTGGAAATCGAAGGACGCATTCATGGTTCAAAAAACACTGTTTTGCAACTGTTTAGCTCAAAACTGAGCAAATGATATTACTATGGATTTAAGCATTACCTGAAAGTAACATTTTTATCATAATCAAAAAGGGCGTTTTTGAGATATGAGCAGTTTTTTAAAGTACTATTATTAGGGATTTTGGTGGATATCAAAGGACGCAGTCTTTTTAGGGAAAAACTGAGTTTGGTATCAAGTTAAGAATGACAATAGTACCTTAAAAATAAGTTTTTTTTTTCAATCGTTTTTTACCGTTTTCGAGAAAAAGCCAATTTTCAAAACTGCCGTTGCTGGACTTTTTAGCGAAAAACTGGGTATGCAGTCATGTTAAGCATGCTTATATTAACTCAACTATCAATTTTGGTTCAAATCGTTAGAGCCGTTTTCGAAAAAATCTAAATTTAGACATATTTCGTAATATTTCGTAAAATTTTTATATGGGAGGTACCGTTAATATTAGGGCTAGCATAAAAAAAAAAAACATCCCTAGCGGGAAACCCACAAACTCTAAATACGAAGTTTGAAGCAAATCCGTCCAAGCGTTTAGATTCCCCAGGGGTGGGACAGACAGACATACGGACGGACAGAATTGCGAGACCCACTTTTTTGAGTTCCCCTATCATCGTAATATCAGAATTGATCAAAATCTCGAGTTCGAAATTTTGTACGAAAACAATATCTTTCTCTTACTACGTATACGAGAAAGTTAAAAAAAAAAAAAATTCATGCGATCAGAAATACCTTAAGAGAAAAAATGTTGGGATATTTCTTTTGCTTTGGGACGGGCTATAATAAGTACCGTGATTGTCAGTTAACAACATCGGATTCGAAAATGTTGATTTCCGTAATGTAAATCTAATATTCTTCTCTGTTAAGAAGAATATCTACCAATTCCAGTAAATCTATATCTATCTATCTATATACAAAAAATCTATATATAAAAATGAGTTTTAAAATGTGTTCGGATACGTATAACTTGAAAACTACCGACTCTATTGCGCCCATATTTACAGATAACCTTAGGTATTAGCCCAGGAGTGCACTGAAGGAGATTGGTCAAAATTGGACAAAGGGGCGTGGCACCTCGCATGAAAAAAAAACATTCAAAATGTTATATGTATCTCGAAAACCACCGAATCGATTGAGTTGAAACTTACAGATAATCTTAGATATTGGCCCAGAAATGTTGCTGTGAAGATTGGTCAAAATAGGACAAAGGGCGAAGCACCGCCCATACAAAAAAATAACATTCAAAATCTTATATCTCGAAAATCACTGAATCAATTGAGCTCAAACTTACAGATAATCTTAGGTATTGGCCCAGGAGTGGTCCTATGAAGATTGGTCAAAATTGGACAAAGGGACTGGGCACCTTCCATACAATAAACATCTTCTATGGGGTGAACAAAATTTCATTTTTCTAAGTCGATTCGTTTGGACGCTATCGTGTTTGCAACAGTCAGACAGACGGACATGAAAAGATCGATTCAGAATGTGATCCTGATTCAGAATATATATACTCTATAGGGTCATCGGTGAATCCTTCTTGGCGTGTTACAAAATGTAATGACAAAGTGAATAACCTTCCTGTGGAGGGTATACAAATTAAAAATTATGTACGTCCGTAGTTACCTATATCAAAAGGCTTTAGCAATATAAAAAAAAAAAACAAATTATTCCACTCAAAAGTGGATGCATCTTAAAATACTTGCCGATGTACCACATGAGGCCTGTCAAAACCACTCTTGAAAGTCAATTCCATTTGCTTTTAATTAAAATCGATTGATATTTTAATTTCCCTTATTAACTATTGGTTTGAGTGTATCAAAACATTTAGCATTAACTCAAAGAAAACTTTCTCTGCAAATCCGATTTCCAATTTTAACTCCTTCCTCAATCTTTAGAGAAATTTAAATTAAACCCAACTTTCATGATTCCCAGTTCTTACAGGGAGTACTATTTAACTTCATGAATGTTGATACAAGAATCTTCCGGAATTTAACCCTCTTTCTTTGAGGCATTATTAAGTATTAAGTGTTGTCGGTTTTTAATTTTGTATTCTTCCTACTCTCGTTTAGGATTACCTGCAATTCCTTTTTATTGTTTCTTTTCTATCCCACTTTCCTTAACACCCGCACCCCGTATGTTTACACAATACATATATACATAGGTACTAATTGTACACAAAAAGTCCCGATCTATAATATTGGTGTTGTATGGAAGGGTCCCAGAACTACTTGACCGATATAGGTACTTTTCCATATCAACCTAAAGACGCCGAGACTGAAAAAATAAGTCCTCTCACAAAAGTAAATATATACCTTCCTGTGGAATAAAAAGATTGCTGAGTTTAGTGGATTGATTGTTATGATACGCTCATTCTTACTCGTTTCTTTGTAAGAACAAACTGTTGAATTTTCAGCGAAACAAAGTGGAATAGCAGCCAAAACAAATCAAGACATTTATCAAAAAATGTATACCCTTCGTACAATTAAATAGCACGCAACTGTAAAGAAACTGAATTTTCAAAATCAGCATAAATTTTGTGCCTGTATTTCAAATTGTTGGTCACGTTATCTTTCTGTGATTTGTCTCCTGGTGTGTATTTTCAATGAACATTAATAACTTATTTAAAATCCTTTATTCTTAAATGTGGCAAACCGCTATTATTATCAATGCTACTGCATCATTTAAACCTCTCTTTGAAGTGTTACTTTACCTACAGTCAGGGTGGACTACGACCTCAACTATAAGAAATTAACAAGCCAATCCAGAGTATACTCGGTTCCTAGTTTAGTTACGAACACGTGGTATTACGGTTCAGTTCTTCGTATGATATTTTTGGCTTGAGAAACTTTATACTCCAATGCATCACCTACACGTTATCAAATTACAGAAAAGAAAATAATACTACTTGTGTCACTTAGAAATAATTCGGGTCATAGAGCGAATGGACGCGAATGCTCCGGCCCGAGGGACGGCGCAGTAGAGGAAGACCGCGACTCAGGTGGCGCACGCAAGTGGAAGTGGACCTTAACTAACTTAGCGTGCAAAACTGGAGACAGCTGCCCAAAGATCGTGCTGGCTGGAAACTGTAAGTAAGTAAGGAAGTAAGCAGTTTAGAAAGGCAAATAGTACATTTTTTAGATGTACTTGACCTTTAACCTAATCGATCTCTGGCTGTTTTAAAAACTATAATTTTTTCCTGGCTTCAAAAGAGAATAAACTATTGCAGTTCTGCACGCTGTATAGAAAATGGACATGGTATAATGCTCCTCGTTTACATAAATACCAATCAATCTCCCTTATTCTTCAATCGTCTATTATAGAACCGACTTACAAACAAGCTAAAGCTTTTCATTGAATTTGAATGTAATCCTTATTAGCATGCATATATCTACTGGTAAACATATTAGATATAATTTCAACTAGCCACTATTAACGAAACAAATTGCAATTAAAATACTCTAAATATGCTCAAATGTCAGCATAATTAGTGAAATTTGCATCATAGCATGATTTAATTTCAATGCATTCAATTGCATTTATTGTTACATCAAATACCGATATATATGAATTTAAAAAGCTTGCAATAGTTCGCTATGTAATCCTTTGCGGTTGCACACACTGGAACATTAAATTCCAATTGAATAACTTCTGGAAATTGTGCAAACGAAAAAAAAAACAGTTTTACTGACCAACGTTTATACCTAAACACACGCAACTACGCACAAGCCAAATATTGTTTTACTAATCTGCGGACGCGGAGGAGTAAATTCGCAAAACGGACCTTGGCATTGGCATCAGTGTGGTTGCCTGCTTCATTTACCTATACCTATAATATTTTCTTAATTTAAAAATGTTTGCGTAGAGATGTTACATGTTTTTCTCTCTTTAAGATCTGTGAGCTCATATGGGTTAACGAAGAAAGCTAGAGATAGCATATTTTGTACAATGTATGTCAATTTAACAACAAAATTCACAGCTAGGGCTAGGCACATTTTTTGGGACTAACTTGCATTCAAAGTTAAATTTTTAAAAACTCTCATACTAGCATATATAACTACAAACATTTAAACCTTTCCTATTTCAATAAAATCTCAATAAATAAGCCTCAAAAATATTAATTTTAGCTTTTCCACTCACTTGTCTGTTCCTTTACTTTTTCGAGAAAGGATTGATCCAAGCAAAATGCATTCCACTAAACTCCGTTTACATTGAATTCCTTTCCTCAAAAAAAAAAAACAGTGAAACATTGCTGCATATATCTAGATAATCCTTAACCAGGATGCCGCATTGGAATAACAATATTTTCCATATTTGTCTCAACTGATTGTGATTGACTCACTACCTATTAGGTAATCTTTCTTAGAAATCAAAGTATGTAACGCCCTAAGCAAATATTTTCCTCTTCTCGAGAGAGACAAGTGATTTAATCCGATATCTTGACAACAATTTCTTATATAGAGCACTTTCTTTATATTGTACATTTCATATTTTTTAGCGAGATCAAAGATAGAACAGGACGCCCTCATAATTTTGAATTAAATTTGATTATGGAGCTGCATTACAATGATAATGAGCGTACGTGAGATTCATCTTATATTAACTTAAAGATTTGCGTAGAATAATGAATATTTGTTTAAAACTGAAAGTCGATCTATGTGAGATTTATTTAATTAAAACGCAATCGGAATTTTGCGCGCACACCCATTTGCCAGTTCTGATAAGATTATAAAAAAATTCATCCTAAAACGAATTGTGTTTGTGTATAGATGGCCCACAATTGGTGGAAAGTTTCAGTCAACGAAAATGTAGTATTTCGGTGCACATTTGAGCTATGCCTGGCGTTCTAGGCAGCTTAACGATAAATCCTTAAAAATTCCGGAAAATCTAAATTGCCTTTTAATGCATGGCGTGAGAGCATATTTTCCGCTGACTTATGGAATCAAATGGTAATTTAAGCGCATCAGATGTAGATATGATATGATATTAAGAGCTTTTAGATTAATCTCTCAAAAATAGAATGTTTAACTTTAAACAAGAAGATTTTCAAATAAATGATATCAAACATGTTAAAGAGACCGCATAGAAAAATACCCTTTCCAAACGTGGGTCGCCGTCGGTCGCCTCGAAAATAAGAATGGCGAACTTCTTTTTTTTTTTGTAATCAATATATGTATCTAACATAATTTATTTCACAAGTATTCAGTTATTTTAAATTAAATTAAAAGAAATGTTCGATTATTCTTGTATGTTCATATTTTTTCAAAATAATGAATCTTTAGGCTTTAATTTAGTTTTGCTTATTCCTAAATGACGGTCGTGTAATACATATCTCCAAATATTCCTGTTGCAATGATCTTCGGACTCCTCTCCTATTCATATAAAATATAATATGTCATCCTCAAGAAATAAAATGTTTAATTGATTGCATTTCCTATAAACAAATAGTGTATATGTAGGTACATAATACATGTTTTTGCTTATGTATAGATATATCTTTAATATCAGTCGAATATTACGTAGTTGGCTTTATTCTCACGTTAAAGTTTAACATATTTAAACCACTATATACCACTGCTCAAAAGAACTGCAGCGAACCAATTGGGTGACGGGGAGGGAGGCTATCTCCAAGGAAATTGTCGCTTGTAAAAAGTTACTAACCTCCGAACGTGACATGACTGCATCGCATCATTTTGACATGGAAATGGGGATGAAGCGTAGGTATTCGTCTTCATTCCCTTTTTTATGCGTAGATAGCGAAAATCCTTTAGGACATCATTTCAAAAGATTTTTTTTTTAGTTTGGTACAAGTTGTTAGAGCAAGCAAAAGTATGCTTCAATTTGAGTACGAGAATATGGAGCTATTAAAATAAACTGCGGTTCCTAACATTGGCATCAAAGTGTGGGCCATTTAAAAAGCTTGTTTATCTTGAGGGTTAATTTGTAACACATTAGGTTTTACTAATAAACATTTTAACTTTCACCTTAGACATTTTTTGTTGGCATTGTAAGTTAATTAAATGTAACCTGGATGCAAAAAGAAATTATTATAATTTCAATAATATATAAATATATTATAATTATACATACACATAACTTTGTACTATAAATCGGTTAAACATATTCAGCAACAAAAGATGAATAAAATAAAAATGTTTGAATGGAATGATAATGGTATCGATAATGGAAAGGACGAGATGCAAGTGACTCTCGAGATAATCCATATCAGAGATGCACTTTAAATTCATTACTGACTTTAAACCGCAAGGATATAAATTATAGCACTCCCCACATCCTCATAATTGTGCTAAGGATACGATTGAACACCATATAGAAGCACAATTTTAATCATGTGTCATCCAAGGAATTTCCATAAGTATAAAAACAAGCAGTGAGCAAATATCCTTTGCGATATATACATATTAGAGTTGTTATATGTACTCAAACTAATGTACTCATATTGATTCACCATGGAGTTTAATTTTAGTTATTTAATCAATTATAATACTACTATATCGTACATATTACTATAACAGAGGAGAAACAATATAAGATTAGGAGAAAATCTCGAGATTGATTTCCACCTACTTATTAATTTATACGGCGGCGTTAGGTCAAGCAATAAATACGACTTAGCACCCATACCTATCATGAGGCCAACATATACGTACATGGTTAATAATTACAGAAGTATTTAGTAGCATTCCCTTCTCTCCCTTCCATGGGATAAGCCTACACTTTCGGTAGATACATACTTACCTTCGTTAGGTGCTAATATGTTAACTACTAGGTACTGTGTGGCAACTTTGTACTAGTCAATCGGATGCGGGACAGATAATGTAGGTCCTATAATACGTTCCAAAAATAAAATCCACGCATACGATTGATTATGAGAGCTGGTGGGCCCAATATTGATTTATTTATTTACTTTAATACTATTAAAATCTCGCAAATAAAATAAATTAATTAAATTAGTAGATATATCCTTATATTTTTGGATTTTAATATTATTACACTTATGTATATACAATTTTCTGATAAATAAAAACTAATTCTTCTCTCTAAATACATCAGATATTACAAAACTATTTAAAAAAAACTATTACAAATTAATACCTTTAATCACACCAATCTGTGATATAATTCATAAATAAATGCTAAACTTATAACCGCACTGACAGACATCATGAACATCCGAGAACTGCAACTCGAGCCAAGATACTCGTCTTCTGGTAAAAACTCCCTTACATGTCTAGTTTTATTCATCATCCAGTAAAACCCTTGCATATTACCCTGTCGTTTTAGTTCCTCTCCAACAAGTTGCCGAATTTTCGCATTGTAGTCATTCAACCAACGCTTCTATGCAACAAAAACAAACATATCAGAAAACCACTTAGAATACAGAAAGCAAGTACTCACTTCCTGAGCGCTTAGCATTGTTCGGTCTATTAATTTTGGTTCATAAGGGACCAAGGTAACTTCGCTAAAGGCCAAAAACTTCGCTCCTGTCGGATGTGTTTTCCCGGTATCTACAACCTCTAAAACATTTTCCAAACGAATGCCGAATGAACCTCGTCGATAGAAACCAGGTTCTGTAGAAAACTGATTGCAATGTACATGAAATTAAAAGCTATAAGAATAGAATTACCATTGGAAAAATAGTATCCCTCTCTAAAATGAAACGTACTATTGTCCGCGTAGGACACTGCAATTGGAGCTAAGGCAACGAAATGCATGGGGTAAGTCAGTTTACAAAACACAAAATGAGATTCTACTTACGTTCCTCTACAGATAAATGCGATCCGATACCGTGACCCGTAGCATGCGGATAATCACTCATTGAATCCCACACTGGGCTTCTAGAGAGAGCATCAATCTCCGATGGACGCAAGTCTGCTGGGAACTTCAAATGTGATAACCGCAAAATCCCTGATAGAACATTTGTATACGCTTGCCGCTGTTCTGTAGTCGGTTGGCCAAAATGGAAAGTTCTCGAGACATCTGTTGTACCATCGACATATTGCCCACCAGATTCAATTACTAATGTACTTTGATCGGTGACATTAATGTCTGTGACATCACTTGAGATATAATAGGGCAGGGAGGAATGTTTCCCAAAGGCAACAACTGTGCGTAAGGATAAACCTTTCGAATCTGGCTGTGAAAGGCGACTGCGTTCAACTTCAAATTTAATTTTCTGCTCTGTCCATTGCTCGGAGAAAAACTAAGAAAGAAATTTTAACCAAATGAATATATTATGCTCCAAAATAGTATATATACTACATTTAATTACATCCAGAGTTATTAACAAATTATACATATACAATGTAACTCACCCTTTGTTCTAAATTACACATTGCCTCACACATCGCTGCACCATCCCGTATGTGGGCAGCTCGCATTCCCATGCGTTCGTCATAGTTCTTTTGAGCGCGCATAAAAATAATTGGTGAGATATGTTCGTAGACAATATTTTGTGGCATCGATGTATAAATCGCTTGAGAAGCTCCATGATCAAAGGGACACGGAGCAGGAACCAATATTTTCTTCCATAGCTGAGAAAACGTTCGAATGTCACTCCAGACAGTATTGTACTCCTTAATGCTAAATAAAAGCAAATTGTTCTAAGTCCTGAACATAAATCCGAACCAAAAGTAAAACTTACTTAACACATGTAGTACTGTGGCACATATTGGTTTGCAAATGAAGTAAAAGGCCAATCGAAACTTTTAGACGGTCAGTGTATAATATGATATCATCATGTGATATTATAAGGTAAGCCTATAATAAGAAATGGTTTTCGTGCTACCTTTGATTAATGAAATATGAAGCACACAATTGATACCTTTACTACAGGTGTATAGGGTATGTCCCTACCTCTAATATTAAGAAGATACGCAATTTCGGTTAGAGACGTTACGATCATTGCATCACACTTATGGCCCTTTAGTATTTGTCGCAATACCTCAATTTTGCTCTGCCATTTTTCGCCAGCATATCTCAACTCTTGAATTTTGATAGTAATATTATGCGACGGAGGGCGTTCCCAATCCCATATCAAGTCCACTAAGTTGTTATTCACTTTGACTAATTGAAGAAGCTTATCTTTTAAGTCTCTTTCCCATTGTAGCCATATGTTCCGCGAAATTAAATGTGGATCAGCACCGACTCGCATCTCTTGTTTCAGATAAGACTAAGGTTAAGGCAGTTCGTACAATCGTGTTGTCGTTTGGTTCTATAGTAAATCTTCTACCAACCTTCAACCAATCAGAGATTCGAAACGTATCATTCAATCGATATATTTCCCAGTTGCAGTCCAGTTCTCCATCAGCTTGTTCAATATAACGGTTATCGGTCCATATAGCTGAACCGTTATGGGTGATGACTGCATATGCTTTTGACCCCGTAAAACCAGTTAGATAATTTAACCGCTGATCCCGCAGTGCCACTTCTTCATTAAGATGTTCGTCATATGAGGGAAGAATGTATGCATCGATTTCTGGACCCTGAAGAGAGGCTCGAATTAACATTTGTTCGCGTATAGCTTTGAGCCTTTTCCAATATTCAGTTACGGGTTGTATCTAAAAAAAAAACTCCAAAATAAATAATCTAGCACAATCCTAATAACTCACTACCTCTTTTTTGCCACATAACTCTCTATCAAAACCCCCGGGTTTATTCCGAAACGATTGGACTGATGAAAAAAAAACTTAAATAAAAAAATTAAAAATTATTTTTACGAAAAAGGGATTTCAAATTATTTGTACATAGCTATATATGAATTAACTATATTTAAAAATATGAATTGTCAATTTTGAAAGTGCCGTATATTTTCTGTTTTTGTACCATATACCGAAAAAAAGAAATCAACCAACCGTTTGCATGTTCAATCGTAGCTTTAATATACAAACACAGCAGAGATCTTAAACCTGCAACTATGTATGAAGCCCTCAAATATATTTAATCAAAATAAACGTAGGTATACATTAAATCGCGGGCCTTTAATCGATGCACAAAATCAAATTATATTCTCGTTATAATGGCAGGACCATAATTTCATCCATAGCTCACATATAACATATACATATGTACATATCACTAAATACGCAATCATCCGCTGTTTGCATGAACCCTCTAAAAAGTTGTCATGTATCACCAATATGCAGCAGCAATACATAATTAAGATTAATCACTATGATAAAAGCTAAATTAATATGCGTATATTCTCCATCAGCATTGATTTAATTGTCAGCATGAAGACTTCAACATGTTGGTGAGCCGTGTTTCAGGTGCATTCAATAAAATAGGTTCAGTTTAGTACATTATGTTTGACAATTAAGGGCTTGAAGAATATTTTAACATAAAAACTGAGTAGGTACAATTTATTGTTATGAATTACTGTATATGAATTACCATTATCCCCAACCCCAGTGGAAAACCGAGGACGCAGGTTTTTTTTTTCTTTTTGCAACATCGATTTTACCCCATCTATGTATTTTGATAAAACTGAGTATGTAGTCATGTCAATATTTCTATTTTAATAATTAATATTTCTATTTAAACGTTAATTTTGGTTCAATTCGTTGCAACCGTTTTTGCAAAACCAAAAAATGTTTATACCGTTATGTAGCAAGAACCTACGGTTAATATAAAGCAGGGAATACACGATACAACGATCGTACCGACTTGAGTTGTACCGATTTTGTTTTGTTCTCATTGTTAATTTATTCGTTCACGACTTAACAACTTATAACTTATAGACACAATTGTCATATTTTCACTATCATATTCGAATACACAATCATCAAATTCGAATATCCGAGAAGAAATGAATGCCCCTATTATGTAAGACAACTCAACTTAGTTGAGTTGAGTTGTCTTCAATTCAACTCAACTTTCACACAACCCAAACTAACTAACAACTTATAGACAACCACTACTATCTTTGTTGTGTTTTGACAGACAACTTTTCTATCAAGGTTGTGTATTACAATACGGACAATACCGAATTTTGAATTAAATAAAACCAAGTGACAACTCAACTTTAGTTGTAGTTGTCTTACATAATAGAGGCAGAAATCCCTACAAAAATTGCACGGACGCAAACAAACGGTACGATTTTCATACAATCTATCGCATATAACCATTGGTTTTCGGCCCACAGTATTCGCCCATGCGATGTCGGTACAACCGCAAATTTCATGCACACACATGATACAATCATCACCATACTACCGCATGTTGGTACGATAACTGTATCGTGTATTCCCTGCTTTAGGGATAACATGTAAGTACAATAAAAAATATCTGCGAACTGTAGGCCCAAAAACTTCAAATATGAAGTTCGAATCATATCCGTCTATTTAGTCTGTACGTCTTAGAAAAATGTATTATTTCACATAATTAAATGTTTTGTGAAATTTTTCGGTTTGTAACTCAAACTTGTAACACAACAATATTTTTTCGACCTGAATCAATTTTGAGTAACAAAAAGAATGTAACAAGAATGTAAATGATGACGCGCAGAAAATTGGGCGCGCAACTATTTGGCATCTCGTGTGACATTTGCCTAAAGGTGGTATTACATTAGCACATAAATATGTCAATTTTGACAATTTTTAAAGAATGACACAATGTGTGTATGGTATTACACTATGCCATATATATATGCCCAGTTTGTTCATATATATAACAAAGCGAAATTTGCCTGTCACACTGACACTAGTATGGCAAATAATAAAATAATAATAAATAATAAGATAAAATAAACTCAAAAAAGAAATAAATTAAAATGGAAGATGCTATGCTAGTTATATTATTGTCCCATTGAACCAAAAAAAATTCATACGTTTTTGCATGGTATAGGAAAAAATGAGTAAAACTACCGTTATGGGTCAATTATGAAGTTTGAAATAATGTTTGTTTTATAGTGTATGAATGTATCTTTCTGCCAAATAAGTTTTTTTTCTCTTTGTTCCACGTAATACGAAAAGAAACCAAAAAATAAAACTAAAAATGCAGTATAGAACACTGGTACGGTAAGGTAATGTTTTTGTTTTTTCGACCACTGATTGAATGACAAACAAATGCCATAGAAAAACAACCGATTTTTATATGTCAATATGACAAAAAAAATGTGTATACATGATGAATGCTATATGTTCGATAACTCTTTTTCCATTTAAGCATTTCAGCAATATACAAACATCATCTTTCTGATCAGCTGTCTATTTTATAATTGTTTTTTATCGAATGAACTTCAAATTGAACAAGTCATTTTTCTCAAACAAACATAAAAACTAAATATTAACTAAAGTATAAAATCGTTATTTCACACACTATATCTTCACACTTGTGTGTCATATTTATCTGACAAAATTGCCATAACCATTGCAATTGCCTTAACACCATTTGTCTCATCGAAATAAAACATTATGGGAGACCAATGACCACCAATCATCAGGCAACAACAATTTTAGTTGACTAATCTGACATTGGCCTCTAATCATAAAGAAAATTTGTTAATATGTAGTTCACAATTAAAACACATAAAACAAATACATAAGTAATAAGTTAATGAGTCTGTCTTTTTCTAAACAATTCGCCACTAACAGAGACAGACCCGCTTCTATTCTAATTACTCATTATCACAATTATTATAAAACTTCCCGAATTAAAATTAGTCGTTCGGTTACTAAAATAGAATATTCTCACGGACGTCTAATAGTATTTACCTTTTGTTTTAATATTTTAGTATATTTTTATTATGAGATCAAGCGGGATCTTCTGACAATGAATACATTCAATTTCGTTTGTCTATTTTAAGAGCACTGCAAAGCATTATGAAAGAGTTCGCAAACTCTGCATACAACCAGTGACCAAACTGTAAATGACTCATTTCCTAATCAAAATAAAGTGCATGACTAGGCGGCATGAAAATTTCCCGTTTATTGCGAATCTCGCTATAAACTGAAATCAAACTCAAGATTTACTCAGTTGTATTGTTATCCAAATGAAAAATGGGCTTTTCTAAATATGAACAGTTCTTTTTTTTTTTAAGTACCATTACTGGCAATTGGGGTGGAAATTGAATGAAGAATGACTGCGTACTTCGATTGGTGAAAACATACTTTTGTGCATTTTAGTCAAAATCGTTATGTCCGTTTCCATGTAAACTATAGAAAACCAAATATTTAAAAAATGCTTATAATTAAAAAATACAAAAAAAAACTCCGTTATACGATATAATGTATATTAAAGAAAAACTGAGTTTACTATAAAGTTAAGAATGATGATTGTAGTACCTTAAAAATGATTTTTTTTAAATATTAGGTATATAAAAACTAGGTAGGTATGCAGTTATGTTAACCATGCCTACATTTACTCAAACATACATTTTGGTTCAAATCGTTAGAGCTGTTTTCGAAAAATTAAACTTGTACGAAAAACAATATCTTTCTCTTTCTGCGTAGTATATATAGCAGAAAATTCAAAAACATTTACATAACATTTACATTTACTCAAACATACATTTTGGTTCAAATCGTTAGAGCTGTTTTCGAAAAAATCAAACTTGTACGAAAAACAATATCTTTCTCTTTCTGCGTAGTATATATATAGGAGAAAATTCAAAAACGTTTGGCGAATAAGATCGGTGACGTGTATAATTGTATATTGCGGGCAATTTATTACCGAATCGCTTTTTTGTTCTCACTCTCTCCTTCTGTTTTTGAAATTTCTTCGCCATTCCTAAAATAATTAGCGTTCATCATCGTCCAATTTGGAAAATAAATCTATTATCAATTCTACAAATGCACGGCACATCATCCTGGAAAATAAATGTCATCATAGAACATCTGTCGCGTAATAGTGCGATTTAATTAGTTATATATTTTACTGCCTTGAAATACAGACCGCAATAAATCATACCGTTATGTTAAATTTACACGTTTTTATGCCAAATTATGCTACGAGATATTTTTTGATTGCCTACCTGCTAAGATGGACTTAAACATTCGGACAAATTAGCTATTGAAAGCCCGAAAGATGATGTAATTGCGATAAAACATATAAAACAATTTTAAAGAGAGATAACATATGATACTTTGATCAATAAATTTTTTATATATTTCGGACAAAAGACCGACATAACTCGAGTAACACTTTCCCAAAATATGTAGATATGCATAAGGGAGTAGGTATTTTTTTTTGTACAGGTACACGGCATGTGAAACAGATCGATTACGAGGTTCGAGTTCATAATTTGAGGTTCGAGTTCATGGTATTTAATACAAAACTGCACTGTTCTAAAGCATCTGTAGCGATAAATCACTTAAAGCAAGCTGTAGGCAAAACGCCGCATACATATAATTTATTAATTTTAAGGTCGTCTAGAGCTTTATTTTTCCTTTTCTATTAACTTTTACTTCTCCTCCTTAAGTAAATTAATTTACTTCCTTGGTGACAACTTATTTTTGTAATTACTACCCATCATAACCAATGAGATGGGAGTTATTCTGTTGTATACCCATTTGTAGCTTTAGGAACTAAAAAGGCTCCATTTTACTAAATATCAATAAAGAAATAGAAAAGTAATTTACATAATACATATACAAATACATACACTACAAGTATCTTCAAACAAAACTGTTTCTACATAATAGGCAAAACAAATGATCCTTACCCAAAGTACAAAACGCCAGCTCCATAAATTTCAGTGAAATAACCATTCTGCTCTTCCTTAGTTTGGAACCTTAAACAGGATGTTCCAATATTTGGATTTTCAGAATTAATAGCTCCTTTCAGTACAGTTTAGTATTTTAACTAAAAATATGTATTAGCTGGGGTTTTTTTTTAATTCTGTGTACACAGTTCTTCACTGTTGATAGACATACGATCCACACACATTTATATATATCTAATATAATATAATCTTATACTACGAATTACCACAGACTTTAAATCAACCGATATTTATAACACATTTTTTTTTAATTATCTGTTTCCGCTGCTGAACTTGTATTCCCATGTACGACGTAACTATGTTAGAACGCCTTTTCATATATAGTAAATTTCTAAGCTAATTACATTCCATTTAAATCTAGTATGTATCTAGATAAATATAACTGATTTTCTTTGACAGTAAACAATTTATTATAGGCCGCAAACTTGATGTTTATATTTTACAGAATGAAATGTACGGGAGTTTAGCGGTATTTTTGCATACTTGTAATCTAGACACTGGTCATTTAACTTTGCTTATTAACTGGTTAAATTATTTGAAAAAACGGCATTTGAAAAAAGCACAAAAATGCACCTTTTGTACCATTTAACTATGTACAAATAACAAACGTAACAACTGTAAAATAATTTACTATAAATAAGCAATTAGACAACAAATTACATTTCGTTCATATTTATGCTATTTTCGATTTTATTCCTTCAATCGGAATACATTTTAATCACGAATGTATTTTTGGAAAATTATAAACAACATTTTATTCCAAAGACGTTAACAAGTATACACTATACAAAATGTACACGTAACCAAATGAGTTCTTCAGAAAATGTAGAAACACTGCTTTGAATTTATGTGTGTATTATATTCTGCTAATTACGCCAACATTTCAGGTAGTAGCAAGATAACAAGGGCAAGTTATATTAAAAATTGTTATAAATGTCTAGTTTGCGCAAAATAATGCTTTTTTTGCTTTTAACCGTACACTAATCTTCACCATCGACCATCTAAACGCGACCGACTCAGCTTTCAAACTAAATGTCGCTGATTTTTTCGCTACATAGCGCAAATAATTTTTTAAACATTTTTATTTTAAGTTTTCTTTTCCCTCATGTTTTGTTTACATTTTTTCTTCTCTTTTTCTGCTTCATCGTGAAACATCGTTACACATAGCACTGAAAATTATCTATTGAAACAGATCTGGTCAAATTAGTTCTCATCTCATCTCGGTTTTATTGAGTTATCTTATTGCGTCATTGAATCGCATAGAACTTTTCGACTTCAATGATTATTTGGATGCCATTAACGCGAGATGTGCATGGAGGCCAACAAGCACTTTGCGGCAATAGGAGGTTAAATAAAAAACTCATAGTGGGCATATGAGGTCGGCGGCGGGCAAGTTGGTGTTACTCCCTTCCCATATTAAACCAATTTGTAGTTTACTTAATTTCTAGAGAAAAAATGGCTCCTATACATAATTATTGCTATTGCAAACCAGATGTGCAATGTATTATTATGGCGGTGAAATCAGTAGGCATAAGTACGTTTTTAGGTATTGGGAAAGCGGGTGGCTTCTAATATGTAAGCATTATATACGAGAAAATATGCCAGCACTCGAATTTGGTATAGGATATTATGAGTAATCGGCCTTAATAGATCGGGTGGATCCAGTTGGTTTTGGATAATTAGATGATATTTTGTTATTTTTATTTTAATTAACGTTTGGGGTTTAGTGGAAGGTTAATAAGAAAATCAAATTAATATATGTATGTATTTCTAAAATTAAAACGTTTCGTTTTTTTAATTATTCAAAAGCTGTTTTCGGCACCATTCAAGTCTCACGCCCTTTCTATTCGATATTTTTATTTCTACAAGAGATTCATTTGTCATTTCTGTATTGAACAGTGGAATTCTATTGCAATGGGGGCGTATACGTAACATTTATACATTTATGGGCATGTTAAATTTATTTACATGTTGCCAAGTAAATGTGTAAATAAATCTTATAACGATCATCAGTAGATACAGTCTGTACTAAGGTTTTTATAACAAAAAAAAAACGTTTGGGTTAGTTTCTTTGAAAAGAAACTTACATACATTATATTATGAATACAAAAAATAAAAAATGTAAATTTATCGAAGCAAATAGAATAGAACAATCGTTCTGTGGCATACTTTCACATCTCTCATTATATTTATAATGGCTTTTTATCATCAAATCACAATTATCCAACCCTAACTCTTTTCATGTCCTAGATATGTAAGCTAACAACTAATATTTGTATGTACAGTTCCTGAAGAGCCATGATTGCACTGAATAAGCTGAATTTAATTGATATTTCTTATGTTAACATTCGAGACAAACGATTGTTAGTCTCTCATTGCAGTGCAACGCATGTGTTTACAAAACGCAGCGATTAAGTCATTTATCCTTATTTGCAATGAGTAATAAACTGCAATTGTATAGTAGCAATAAAACGGTAAAGATTGCATTTAAAATTCACTCTAATATCAAAATGTGTGGAGAATTCATTGTACACTGATCCTGAACACAGATAGAGAGCCGAATGCTTTTACTTTGATCGCATGAATCGCAGTTTTATAATATTACATATACATACACTACACATGTACATTATTGCTAATCCTATGATATTATACATTTCTGTCTGCCAAATGCGAGTTTCTTTTTGAAAATGCAATAAAATGAACAACATTAATTTTTGTCCATGTAGATATTATGGCTTTCTTAGTAAGAGCAAACATTCCTATTAATTATGGAATACAACGTCGTTCAAGTGGCTGCCTCGGCTGGCTTCGCAGTAGCGCATTCTGTCACTCCGATTTTCCAAGACCTTGTTAATAGTTTCGGGCTGTAGCTCACGGATTGCTCGGATGTTATTAGCCTTAAGTGCTTGAATCGTTTCCGGTTTGTTGGCATAACATGCGCCTCGTCAGAAAAGATGATAAGCGAATAATCCGAGATCTTTGTGCAGAATTCTCCTCAGGCGAGTGCGTGAAATGTTGAGCTGTTGAGATCGATGGCGAGTTGATATTCGTGAATTGAGTCTCACACTCTCGGCGACAGCAGCCACAGCAGTCTGTGCGCACTGTACGACGACGGGGACCATGAGTGTTGTCCCCTAGGCGCGGTGGGTGCTTCATTTCGACCAATACTTATTTTCAAAAGTTATTTTATATATTTTGGGCTACACAGCACTCACTTTGGAATTAAGTTTTCAATATTTCCCAAAGTTGATCAAGCGTAAAGCGACTCATTTCGTTCCGCCAAGGTATGATACTGACTTTCTGTAGATTTCGAGCGGGAAACAGATGTCAGTGTCAAAATAAACTATGATTTAAAAAGAAACCACTAGATGACCCACCCTGTATTTCTGTCCGCTAGTAGGTACGTACTCCCAATGAATTTTTGAGGTTCACATTATCGAGGTATTATTGCAGGTTTGTACTTTAATATTTTGTTTGCTATTATACTTATCGGGTTTTATCCCTTAGCTCCGATAAAAACTGTGCAACCAAACTATAATTGCTTTAAGATACGTCCATAGTGAATCAGCTTCTCGCTTTATCGTTGTGCAGCCGCTGGCGCTGGCTGGTTAAAAATAAGGTTGGCGATGAATAGTGAACCGCTTCAGGCTTTAATAAGCTTTAACCAGCTTTTACAGGAATTAATATTTAATTCTTGTTGATGCCGGGAACGAGCTTTGTTTTTTTTTTTTATTCTACACGTTTTGCGCTGCTTGCCCGTTTTATAATAAGAACTTTTTAGAAGATTAGTTTAATCATATTCAAACAAATTTTGATTTAGTTCGTCGCTCTGTAAACTATATTACATACGTCAATGCAGTTATTTTACAGATCAGTTTTTTAAACAAATAAACATATTTATATATAAATTCTTCTGTACGTGTTTGTAACCGAACTCCTCCTAAACGTCTGGACTTATTTTAATGAAATTTTGTGTGTGTTTGAGTGGGTCTAAGGATGGTTTAGATTCACAATTGGACATGGTAGGTAGCGCTGGGAACCGATTCCACAAAATTACAATTAATAACCACTCAACAATAAAAAAAAGGAAAAATTTCATAAATAAAATTTCAAATAAAAAACACTCAATAAAAAAATTTAAAATTAAAAAGGAAGAAGGTCATACATTTCTCGACATCCATGGGAGCTAAAGTTGTAAATTGTAGACTTTGTTGTGCATTGTCCAAACAAACAACCACGCGAAGTGTGGGTGGGATTGCTGGGCACACATTACACATAACACAACACACAACGGTCGAAGCACACGGAGTACAGAATCAGCCCGGACACATCGGTTAAATAAAACAGCTGCAGAACAATTGATGGACAATGAAAAGGTACGAGCAGGCAAAATAACGTTCGCCGGGACCGCTAGTTTAAAATAAGTATCGGGGAGAGTTAGTGATGCGCGATATATATCAAATCACTCGATTCATCGATATTTTCGTAAAAAAATATCGATTATTTCACTCGATAGTTTATTTTCGATATTATCGATGCATCGATGTTTTCATCCCGATTTTTTTGCGCACTCAAACTCCACTGTCTCAGCTATAATTACACGTCTCGTTACTATTCAAGAACCTTATATTTTATTATAATTACAATATGGGATTAAGGTATACATAATATTTGTACAATATACTATTTCAAATAAGCTATTAATTTATTATGTACATATTTCTGAAGAAAAAATAGTTTAATTGGTAACTATTTTAATTCACAAGAATTGGATGTTTTTTCTGTAAATTTGTATCTTATTGCTTTTTTGATTTGCTTGTCCCTGAACTTTTAAATAAACAGAATACATATTTCAATATAATCAGAGTTCCTATACATAGTTACTAGCCAAAATCTGTACCTACATATCCTTGTATTTTTTATATTTTTTTTTTCAAGAATCATTAAAAAAAAAGTTAAATTCTTGCCTTGAATTATTTCCTTTGTCAAATAGAAATTGATTGAGTCCTCTAAACTAAACAATAAAAATATTTTTTTTTTTTAATAAAAAAGAATAGAAAACTCAGGAAAATTTTAAGTTTGCATATAAACCGATATTATCGATACTATCGATTTTTTTGGGTCGATTTTTTGTTTGCATCGATATTTTCATCTTGATAATAAAATATCGATGTATCGATGCAGTTTTGGATTATCGCGCAACACTAGGGAGAGTACGATAACTACGGCGCCAAAAATTGATAACGGTATTTTGTAGAGGAGTTAAATGCAAGCACTTTTTACTATGGGAGGGGGGGTCTATCTTACTCCGTTTAAAGAAAATGATACATTAAATGGGGAGAAAATACATTAAAAAATAATGGCAACACTTTTAATAAAAGACTATTATTATTTTAGAAAGCCCAGAATCTGTTCTTTTATATTATTTTTAAATCAAGTTATTCGCTTAAATAGTTTTTGAAAAAAACAATTTCAAACTTGAAATTTTAGGACAAAAATTGGGGTGAGTAAAATAATTCTGGCGATGAAAAATAATTACGGATTTATGTAGAGGAGTTAAATACAAACATTTTTTACTATGGGAGGGGGGGTCTATCTCGCTCCGGTTAGGCGGAAGGGGTAATTAAAAAAAAATTAATAAAATTAAAATAAAATATTAAAAAACAATGGAAACACTTACCACATCGAACTATAGTATTTTTCAAAGCCAGGAATCCGTTCTAAATTGTCTAAAATGCAAATCAGCAAAATGTTGTCTACCAATGTGAAATTTCTGGCCAGAGACTGTATCTGAAGAATGTTATTGATATTGGGTAAACTAATATAATTAAAAGAAAGTTTGCATATACTCAGCCTTGCACCTATCTCAAAATCCAACAGTGACCCTAAGCAGGGGGGTTGCAGGGGGGCAGCATGCCCCCCATACGCGCAAGGGTAGCAATTTGTACTCTAAGCGGAGCGACATATAAAAGTAATTTTAAATTTTCTCAAAAATTAGAAGATATAAATCAATCTGGTTTTCAGTGTTCGATTAAGAATTGATTTAGGCAGTAAAAACTACAAACAAATTAAGTATCTATTTACTCAATATTGAAAAAATCAGCATAAAACTTTTTTTTAATGTTTTTCCTTAAATTTCTAGTTTGAAAGTATTTTTTTCAAAAACTAGCTATTAACAGCTATAACTTGTTTTAAAAATAATATCAAAGAACAGATTCCTGGCTTACAAAATTCATAAAGTCCTTTATTGTAAGTGTTGCCATTCTTTCTCAATTTATTTTTTTTTTTTTCATTTTAAGTATTATTTTTTTTTTTAAATTGCCCCTCCCGCCTAAACGAAGCCAGATAGACACCCCCCCCCCCCCCTCCCATAGTAAAAAATGCTTGTATTTAACCCCTCTACAAAATACCGTTATCAATTTTTGGCGCCGTAGTTATCGTACTCGTGCCTAAATATCTATGCCTTTGTACGATGATACATAAATATTTTTTTTTTGTAAATAGAAACATATTCAAAATTATTATCCTTTTCCGTTTCGCAAGATGATACTCCTAAACAAAAAAAACCCTCCTACTAGCTCCAACCATCAATTTGTCGAATTGCCATAAAATGTTGATTATGTACTTGTACTTATGTACAATGCCTGCTCTACTGCTGCTTATATTCCTAGACGACTCATTCCCTGTTCAGGGTTAAATTTCGCCGCCAAAGTAGATTTTCTGAGTATGTAGGAAGTGGTGAAGCAGTATGCAGTATGACAATGGCATTAAAGGGCATGGGCATAAAATAATCTTATAGCAAATTCCATTATAACATATAACGATGAGAGTATTATATTTCCACAGTCAAAAAAGAACGACCTCACACTACCAAGGAAGTAGAGTAATCGTTCTTTTGTTTTCTGATGTTTTATTTTATTTTTGTGGCAAAGTAACGTTGATTTTATTAAAGGTCAAATTTTTTGTAACCGGCAGCTGCAAAATTATGGCATTGTTCTTCAAGACATAGACCTCACTCCGAAGAGTCGACTACATGTAATCCCCTCTTAGATAGCCAAATAAGTTGTTCATATCTCGATTGCCTAGATTTATAATTTTGTTTGACATTATTACAGAAGGGCTGAATAACTCTTACACCTGGGATGTTCTACCAATGTGAGATACTTTTGTTGTTTTCCAAACTTTTAATATCAAAATTTACAGCTGACTTTTGAATTATGCCGTAAGGGTTTAGTCATGTAAAGAGCGCTTCCTTTTATGGCCAGTTGATCGGCTTTTTCGTTTCCTTCAATTTCCGTGTGTCCGGAACAGGGATGATAATGCTGAAATGCAAATTGCCCGAAAAAACGAAGTAAGTAGATTTACAAAAAACGAAGCAGACATTTGGCGAAATGCTCAAAATGATAAAGTTAGGTCTTCAATGGGATAACGGGATCTATAGATGAATGTGTAGTGTAACAGAAGCACATAATAAGTGATATTCTATAGTGCATTACATGACACATTTTCTTCCTGATTATTTACATTTCGTTGATTTTTTCAACGTTGTTGATGTATTTCAATATTGCCTATTTTAAATGATATTTTGAACCACAAATAAACGAAGTAGAAATAAGTTGCTACGTAGCAGATGAACAATAATTAAAAAAAACCGGCCAAGTGCAAGTGTCACTCGCGCACCGAAGGTTCCGTACGTTAGTTCATAATAATATGCATGCGACCACATCAATAACTTTCTGATTGTTGGTCCTAAAATCTGTTAGCAAACCCTTAGTGCGGATTTTGAGAATGCCCCCTGCCTAAGCTACTATAGTCTTGAAGCATTTGCTCGTGTTTTTAGAAAGACGAAGATCTACTTTGATCTACTACCTACCGTATTAAACAAGCAACTCGAATGAAAAAGGAAAAAAAAACGCAATATTTAGCTATAAAAGCAAAATAGACTATTTTTGACATACACTGTTGTTTCCATTAGGCATCTGGTAATTTTTTGTTCTCAGCAACAGATTCTATTGAATTTATGTACTTGTATTTTCGTGCACGTTTATAATATACTCATGTTATATACATATTACAAAAAAAAACAATTTATATTAAATCAAGTGGAAAAGTTTATGTAATACATAATCTTCCTCGTCGATTTCGATTGGATAGGCACATTTCCTATAGAACGTACCTACGCACGCCTTGGTAGCCCTATTTTACACAGGAATAATGGAAGATATGCATCGTACACATACACAGCAAATGAGAAAATGCTGCTTATGATTTGTTGTAATTTAGCTAGTCAGTAAAGAGTGAAATTGTTGGTGAGTTGAGCAGCAAGAACGGCATAATATTGTTCCGCTCGTATTGTTGCTGAAGATTGATGGTATTTTACGTAGGTATATACAGTCTATAGAAATTTCCTATTAGCACACAACAATTTAATAGCTCTTCGCCAAATCTGCAACAGACGCTTTTACTTTTCTTGTCGTTTGATATAGTTTCACTGGTCAATCGACAATATAAATTGGCATGGGTATTTTTTTTTTTTTTTGTAAATACTTCTCTCGGGAAAGGCAAACCTATAACGTTTCAACAGCGCCCCGAGATGCTTGCAGATGTATGTTAGTTCTGCACTTAAATTGTTGCAAATTGTAGTCTTCAGGAAATATCCCCAGGAAGGGAGTTCCAGAGTTTGCTTGTCCTGTAATAGAAGGAGTTTTGGAAAATTGATGTCCTCGCGGTTGTCAGGTGGACTGTATGGTCATGAGCATTATAGCTGCCTGTCTTCTGGGGAGCCCAAAAGTTGCATTTCGAGGGATAATGTCTTTGAGTTCCTCAGAACATCTACCATGGAAGTACCTATATAACAAGCATAGGTCAGCGACTTGTCTTCTGTGCACCAACGGTTTTAGATTTGGTGTGAGTGTAGTCTCCAATAAGTCGAACTGCTCTGTATGCTGTCAAGTAGGTTAAGTGAATGTTTTGGGGCCGAGCTTCATATATGGGAACAATATTCCAGACCTGGTCGAACCTGTGCTTTGTAGAGAAGGAGAAGTTGCTTGGGGCTAAGGTAAAGGTACCTCTTTGCTCTGCTCTAAATCGGTAGCTCAACTTAGCCGACGCCGATCTTGCGAAATAGGATATGTGGTCTTGCCATGTGATTCCTGAATTTACAGTGACTCCTAAAAAGTGGATTGGGTCCTTGGGATGGATTGGATGGTCATCCATTTGGATCTGAGTAACTGTTGATGCATTTTTACTAGAAAATGTTGTGAGCTGTGTTTTGTTTGCATTAAATACATCCAAGTTGTCTTTTCCCCATTTCAAGATTTGTCCAGATCATCATATATACCCAATTTCATAGTGGAAGCTTAATCCTGGGCTTAGCTAAGTGTAGAATTGAACATAAACTTCGCTTAAGTATTTTTCGTTTTCACAGTCCATATTGGTTTAGTTAAACCACTAATTGAGTGTAATTGTGAACCATTTATCATGAATACACAAACCTGATGACTGTATGCGAATGTGTGTGCCATCTAAAACTATGCTAGGGAGTATTTCCAGTTTCCACCAACAATAATTTGACATTTCTCTTGAACACCATTGCCAAACATAATTATATTGTTGCTTATTTAGCTTTTCTCAGAGAATTTTGAGATACATAAATATTATTTTATTGCACTTGGCAATTACGTATTCTCTGGATTGATACTTAAGCCACGGAAGTCGGTGTCTTAACTTAAGGCACAATTTAAGCGATGTTTATCGTTAAACCTGCACTGTGAAAACCAAATTTGTATTAATCCTTGGATCGACACTTATCCATCCATCCACAGAGTTGTTGTGGTAATCCATAAGACGCTAACTTGCTTAATAGGGCTCTATGCCAGACTCGCAGTCAAATGCCTTTGATATGTCCAAGGCTACGGATCTGGATTCGCCGTGTTGTTCAATTGCTTGCGACCATAAGTGCGCTACGTAGCTTAATAAAATAATATAAATAATGTGCATATATTTTTTCATCATCAGACACTCAACTTATTATACCCTCCACAGGAAGGTATATTCACTTTGTCATTACATTTGCAACGCCAAGAAGGATTCACCGGAGACCCTATAAAGTATATATATTCTGAATCAGGATCACATTCTAAATCGATTTAGCCATGTCCGTCTGTCTGTCTGTCCGTCTGTCTGTCTGTCTGTCTGTCTGTCTGTCTGTCTGTCTGTCTGTCTGTCTGTCTGTCCGTCTGTTGAAAGCACGATAGCGTCCAAACGAATTGACCTAGGGGAATGAAATTTTGTGAGAGGACTTATTTTTACCGTCGTCAGGTTGGTATTGAAAATGGGCTATGTCGGTCAAGTAGTTCTGGTACCTCCCATACAAAACCACTATTAGACCCATGTGTATCTACGTCTGTTGAAATCACGATAGCGTCCAAACGAATCGACTTAGTCAACTGAAATTTTGTGAGAGATCTTATTTTTACGGTCCTCAGGTTGGTATTGAAAATGGGATATGTCGGTCAGGTAGTTCTGGTACCTCCCATACAAAACCACTATTAGACCCATGTGTATCTACGTCTGTTGAAATCACGATAGCGTCCAAACGAATCGACTTAGTCAACTGAAATTTTGTGAAAGATCTTATTTTTACGGTCCTCAGGTTGGTATTGAAAATGGGCTATGTCGGTCAGGTAGTTCTGGTACCTCCCATACAAAACCACTATTAGACCCATGTGTCTCTACGTCTGTTGAAATCACAATAGCGTCCAAACGAATCGACTTAGGCGACTGAAATTTTGTGAAAGATCTTATTTTTACGGTCCTCAGGTTGGTATTAAAAATGGGCTATGTCGGTCAGGTAGTTCTGGTACCTCATATACCAAACCTATATGGCATGGCAAACATTTTGCATGACTTTTATGCAGTGGAGGGTATCAAAGCATCGGCCAAGCCGATGATAACACTTTTACTTGTTTTTATTACCACATATTCTCACTATGTACTACCATTCGCGTATGCCTTGATGCATTGTTGCTACTAATGAAAGCCATTAACCGTTTGATGTGGAATTGAAAAACGAAGAGCATTTCCGATATAAGAATAAATATAAACTATGGTCAACTTCGTTTTCCCCTCATTATAACTTATGCAGTTTGGATTTGGCTTAAAATTGAAGATTCCTTTCAATCGTCCTGAAACTTACCTACACTAACGAATGGTTGTGAATGGTTTTTATTTCATTGATTAAAGTTGATAACAATGCGTGGGATCAGGAAAAGCTAATTGGGTGGAATTTGTAGATAATTGGTGATACCTAAATCACGATATCCGTAATTTTATAGCTGTCATCTATTGAGATAGCTATACATAAAAATATGCAGGGACAGGGACCTTTACAAAATATTATACATGGTTTACTTTAGTCCTTGTTTTTTGAGTGAGTGAGTGAGTAAGAATTTGACAATTTTACAGGCAAAACATACTCTATTTGGTAGCATATCCTCGCATCCTTGAGTCAAAACCAAGTACATCCAACACTACTTCGTCGGCAATGGTAATCCTATTTCCTTTCAATTGCGTCCTCATACAACGTGTAGTACTTTCGAGTCATCCCCTACATCACCACCTAGAATAGGTTTAATACAACCATCACCTACCACCCAACGAACTTTGAAGGTAGGTATGTAGGTAAGTATGTTGCTTTTCGGAGCTCGCCTCAATGTTCCATACAACCGCTGACCGTGTTGTTGGAGATTTTCTGTAGTGCTTGTATTTTTTCCACTTCCACGTCTTCTTCAAATGGAAAGTGTCAAACACTTAAATTGACTCACTTGGCTTGACATGAGTGATGCAAATTTGTTAGTTTGCTTTGATTGAGAATATTTCTGTTGAAATTTTTCGTGATTACGATGTAGTGTCGTCGTTCGTGGTGATTTATACTAAACTACCTAAACTAAACATTTTCGCAAATAGGAAACATTATTTTAAATATGTATTTCTCTCAAAAATCCTAGGCGTACCTAGATCTACTGCGTGTTTTGAGCAAATTGATATCGAACCCCCTTATTTATTGAGATGTATCGAATTATTCTGCTTAAAAATGTAAAGAAATTGTATTCCATATCAATACAGAGTGCTTTGCCTATGACGCATATTAAATTCAATCCTTTACACGTTATTGCCTTTATTTGAGTGTATTTCTCCGTAAAGTAGATATTGTAAAAAGTGTTTCTTTTCTGTTGTGATATTATGTGGAATGTATATTGTATAATACATATTGCGAATAAAGAATCAATCCGTTTCAAAATTGCAATTCAGTAATGGAATTTTCTCAACATTTCAAATATTCGTTCTATATACACCGTCTAGGCAGCAGTTTGCATTACAAAGTGATACTTACGCGACGTGTTCCTTTAATAAATTGTTTATACTGAATGTGGGTTTCTTTCTTCAAATATTTGTCGAAATCCGTTTGGGATCTACTATTATCACCGTGGGTTAAAGGCAGATGCAGTTATCGTTCACCAAAGAAGCTTCTTAAATGCTTGTCATAACAATGCGGATAAAAGTCATTTAATGTATTTTCTTCACCATCTGAATATACGTATGCATGTATTATCTCCCTTCGAAAAACAAAATACAAAGAAGAGTACTGGAAGCCAAAGTGAATAAAAACGCTTGTGAATATAAAGAAAGATATACAAAAAAGTAAAGTGAACGCAGCCGAATGGAACCGTTGAAAGCTTTCATCTGCAGAGATAAATCCTGATTTAAGGCAAAAAACGTAAAAGCATTTCGTTTCGAGCGTCATGCCGAATACGAATCCTTTTTTCCATTTTTTTTTTTGTTACAAGCTTTATACCGTTTTTAAACACATTTTGTCTCAAGTGTCTACAGAAAGAGTAGGTAGTTATTTCTATAAAAACTGTTTGGTTATGATTATGACACAAATCCCAAAATGCTCTCTATGATAACCTTCTATGATAACCTTAAATTTATATATAACATATATCTACAAATTAAAAAAATATAAATGTATTGGTGTGGTTATAAGTGAATAAGAATAATAAAAGCCGAAGGTGTTTTCGAGTTTTGGTATTTTTATTTTTTATTTTTATATTACATATATAAATTACATTACTAATTTTTATAATGGGATTCCTAAACGTGGGGCAATAAAACTCCAACTCCAAGTTTGATACAATTTGTTCCTCTTTACGCTCAGTGACAGCGTAGCATAACCACCGCATAGCTATGTTTACTTAATTATTTTTAGACGATTGTACAAATCGACATTCGACAGTCATAATTTATCTAAATTGTTTATACTATACATATCTCCATAGCATCCAATAGTAAAAAGGAAATGTAACAAAACAGATCTACTGAAGCTGCATTTTGTGATTCACTCCTGTACCAGAATGGAGTCCGGCCGGTCGGCCGGAGCCGTGTCAATTAAATGTAGCCAAAAACCAAAATTGAAAGCACAACGGCCAATATCGCGTTTCGCTCGTCATTGTTAACGCAATTGTTTTAGGCGTATTTTTTTGGGAAGTGAGTATAACAAAACCAAAAGTGAGTATAACCGTTTTGCATGTAAAACCAAAAGTGAGTATACCAAAACCAAAAGTGAGTAGATATACCAGTTTTGCATGTAAAAGTGAAAGTGAGCTAGCTATAGATTCCCAAAAAAAATACGCCTTTTGTATTAAGTATTTAATTTTGGGCGTTAGGCAATAACGCCCAAGGAAATAGCGCCCAAATCGATTTGGAAATAACGCCAAAAAAAAACTCGTACAATTTGATGTTGCAAAATATTTCGTCATTTTGGGGTTATTTCCAAAATAGTAAGTGCAGGGGGTATACGTATTAACTTGCAAATTATTTTTGGGCTTTATTTCCATCTTGTTGTTTATTTTTGGGCGCTATGCATTTTTTTTTGGGCGTTATTTCCAAATCGATTTGGGCGCTATTTCCTCGGGCGTTATTGCCTAACGCCTTTAATTTTGATGGCCTCCCATTTTGGTTTGCCCTTTAGGAAACATTTAGCATTTTGTGTTGTATTTGCTGCAAGAGTGCAAGAGAATGTTGGTTCAAATTAAAAGTGTCAGGGCATTAACCGAATATGATTATGTTTTAAAATTTTAATTGTTGCTAGTTAGTTATAATAAATGACTATTTTACATTACCCAATACCAAATTCTCACACAATATCCCAATTACAAGTAAGTAATGGCCAACTTTATTTAGGTGCCGTTTTAGCATACTTACTCGTAGTCAGACATTATGTACACATTAATTTTCACCAATATTATGTCAATCGCTTTGAAACCATAAAACCATTTTTATTAAAACCACACCAGTTTTCATGCAAATGATAGTCATGTCCATGATCGTCTGTACTATGTGTATCGCGTCAATTTTTGACATGATGACGTCAGATTTTTTTTACACACAACTTTAGGCCGGAATCTGACGTCAGCATGTCAAAATTATACACGATTTTTGACTGGTGTAATAGTAGCTTTAGATCATGCACATATAGTACAGACGATCATGGACATGACTATCATTCCCATGAAGGATGTTGCTACACACAAAAACAAAGTGTCATTGAAATCGAAAACACAAACAAATTCCATGTTAACCCTCACATGGACAGTATCTACCCGGGTAGATATTTGAATTTTCAACTCTAAATATCTCTTCGGTTTTTTATTAGATTTTAATGCAGTTTCGAATCAGTGACTAAATTATTGTTTTATTGAAGATAATTATGAAAAAAATTGTGTGAGAATGTCCTTTCTTACTATTTTTTAAGTTTTGTCTTTTTTTGTCTTACATGGACAGTATCTACCCAGGTAGATATTCGTTGAATTTGCATGCAAAATGTCGATACAAAAATACATGTTTGCGCCAAGTAGAGCTTAAAAGTAAACTAAAGTATATTGTATGAGACTTAAAAAATATGCGTAGCAAATAAAATAATAAAATACGATTTATTGCGAAATTGCTTTGAAGCGCCTCACCGATATCGCTGCTCGATAAAAGGGAGCTCTCTGCTTGAAAGCAAAGCTGTTATCTGGAAAATAGGCACAATCAAACGTAAAACATAAAGAGAATGAATGCAAAAGGCTAATATTGAAAGAAAAACTATAACATAATGGAAAAAAACTCATACAGAATGCGTGAGATTTTGTTTATCTACCCGGGTAGATACTGTCCATGTAAGTACATAAAAAATTCCATCCATGTGAGGGTTAAAGTAGAAGCAAACGGCCGTTTCTTACGTCCTCTCAATCCTTAAAGCAACAACTGATTATTTGTATTGAAAGCACAATGGTTCGGAATCGAATCTTGGTAGTTTTTTCTGAAAGTGAATTTTCTTTGTCATCTGCCTTTACTCAGTCACCATCTACCTGTCTCGCTGTCTGGCGTGTGGCCAGGACATGCTCTAATATATCAATAATCAACATGCTGCATGTCCTTTTCAAAATTGTTTTTCTCTTTAGCCGCCATAAATAGAGAATTATGTTATACATAGTTATTAGTAGATATCTTTAGCCAACAAAATAACCCGTCCTCTTTATTTCCGTTCAAGTTTTAGCTAATTGCACCCGCTCAGCATTTTTATTTTCCGAATTGCTTGATTTCAACTACATGCACTTGTTTGTAAAAAAAAAAAGCCATTTCCAAATACGTTTGCGTTCATACTTATATAATATGTACGTACCTACGTATCGGAAACTCCATATAAAATCCTAATTTTAGCAAAAACTTTGCAAACTAAACGCACATTTAGCATGACAGATGTCAGTACATCCTGTACCTACTCCGGTACGCTTCCTACTACTGTCTATATCGGTTTTATGCCAGCTTTTTTTGTAATTGCCATTTCAATTTCCAATATTAAAAACACAATCATTGGTCATCTTGAATTTCCACTTTTGGGATTTATTTTATGTGACATAATAAGCAGACAGGCAAGGGTATACCAAAATCTGTGGTTGAAAGATATAGAATTCTCAAAAAAAAAAAGACGCATACTTCCGCTCGTTCTGTAGAAAGATTGAAAAATTCAAATATGCCAGAGCCAGAAGATGATGCATAGCATAAGCATAATGTAATGTATGTACAATTGTACATATGTATAAACAAACAAAAATACAGTTAAGAACAAAATTAATGAACACATTTGGTTTTTAATATTACATGAAGGTACTTCATGAGGATAAAAAAAAAATAAATGCGCGACAGGCGGTAGACACCCGACCCAAGGCCTAGCTTCTCGCAACCAATCGTTTTGTGTGAGTTTCTATTTTTGGAACGAATGGAATGGACCTACAATTTTATTCCGAGTCCGAATCCGAACGGCTGAATTGTGAGAAGCTTGTCGGATGTTTGTCAGACGTTCGCGAGAGGTGGCGCAGTAGAAAAAACCTTAAGACGTAATTTGTGTTTTTCCGGGGATCGAACCTGGGATCCCTCGCACAGTAGTCCAGCACACTAACCACTGCGCTACTGCGCCCACTTCATGAGGATAGTAGATATTATTTATGTTCTATTATTTTAGTGTAGTGCTGAGCGGCAAGAAATCATCATGTTTGCTTGAACGTTTATATCTCGAGTTTGGCAACACCAAATTTTATGATTCTTTTTTTGCTGGAAAGGTATTCTTTTGTAGCAGTTTTGTATGTAAAAACCATGGTATGTCTCAAAAACTACAAAACCGATTGAGCTCAAATTTTATGAAAATCTTTGTTTTTGGCACAAAGGCTATTTTATTAAGTTTGGTCAAAATCGGACAAAGGGGCGTGGCCTTGGCCTTATGAAGCACGAACATTAATTAATACAATATCCATCAAAATACTGTATATATCTACTGGATTTTATTACATATAGTCATATACACCTACTATTAAGTGAGCAATTGTTAAATTTTTGTGAATATGTAATTATTATCTCTATGTCAACCACATGCATGTCGAATGAAAATCATTATTGTAATGTGCCTTCAACAACTTCTCACCAACAACTCAAATAGTCAAATTAATTATGTATCCGAAAATGATAAATCGTTTTGAGCTAGCATTCTGGTTACTGCGACTATTATTATCATAAACGATTGTTATGACAAGCAATAGAGCCCTGTCAACATATTATAGAACAAGATGAGAATATGCTTAATGCTGTCTTGTGATCGCAGCTGTTGATGTCAAACTTTGTCACAGTAGGTATCTATTCTCAGAGCTGTATTCCCTGCGTTAAAATTCTTTCTCGACTCGAAGTCGAAGATGAATAACATTCAATTCTGACATACAGATACAGCTGTTAGAATTACAGAGCTATAGAGGTATGAATGTTATCCATCTTGTGATTTGTTCAGTTTAACGGTTGCCATTTTATAATATGGATCGTTTAACCACCGGGCAATGTGTTAGAATTGATACCTAAAGCATAACTAGTTACCTGGGTTTTTCGTCTCACTTATGATTACGAACAGTCCAAAGTGTTTGAGAAAATTATTCATACCCAAATATCGTCTCATCAGCACAATCCCTTAATTTGCCAATACATAACAATTAGGTAATCGAAAACAGCACAGTAGTTGTACCTACTCTGATAAAGGTAGTAACGGATGATTTAAGAATGCTTTGACTTACAGACACGTGCATCACACGGTTTACGATATCACCTTAATAAAATGCATTTAGTCACCAAGTGCCGAATAGAACCAAATCATTTCTCAGGGTAATAATAAGTACCGAAGATTTAGGAAAATGAATGCATATGAAGATTGCTTAAGATGAGTGTCGAAAAATGTATTCTCTTCGCTACCTCCGATTAACAAAGCATTTGTTCCTCAAACAAGGTACAATAAGCCAAAAATAAAAAATACAAATTCCTAGCTAAATTATAATTTCCTTTTTTATCCCATAACTACCAAAATATCTTGATATTAGACTATTTTAAAGAGCACTATTGTCGTTACTTTTCCAATATATTTTTATCCCCAATTGATATGACTGTATTTAAGTGAGAAATGAAACAGCACACTTCTACGGAATGACTTTAGTTGGAAATGTGTATGACTATACATATATAGTAATAGTATAGTCATTTGCCTGATTGAAAGAAATTACCAATTCGGATTACGCTAATTTGTCCCTTAGCATTCCCATTAATTGCAAATAGCATGAAGTAAAATTGTTTTATCTCCTCTTTTCTGCCGTACATTCGTTTACTTTTCTTCCGACCTAGTTAGTTAAGAGGATTTCTTACCATTGAAAAAGTTAGTTCATTACCACAGTACTTATGTGGCGGGAAATTGTAATGAGTCAATCAGGGCTATACTGGTACTTTTGGAAGAATATTTGTATCACATCGTTTATGAGAAAAAAAAACGAAAGCTTGTTCAATAACGGAAATGTAATCACATTTGATATTAATGTTGTATAAGGGCCCCTGGGGTAACATCCTTTGTAGGAATAAAAATGCATTATGTGCGTTTTGTATTCATATACCATACCTACATAATAATAATGGTTAATTAGTTAAAGCTTCCGGAAGAAAACATGTAAATACATAATTATTATTATAATTTATTACATATGTATAAATAAATAATATAAATAGTATACGAAATAATATAAATTACAACGGTAGCTAGAGCTACCATGGCTCTAGGACGTTAATAAATAAACTATTCAAAGAAATATGTAATCATTTCTTCGATGGTACTTTTCAGGCTTGATATTGCTTATCAATCATGTTATTTTTTGTCACACCTTTCTTTCATCAATAATGATTGCATTTATTTTCCTTTTCTAGAATACTCAAAATCACTTTTATAACCCACTAGACATTACATATATAGATAGTGGCACGGGTACGATAACTTAGTCGTCGAAAACTGATAACGATTTTTTGTAAAGGGGTTAAATACAAGTATTTTTTACTTAGGGAGGAGGGTCTATCTCGCTTCGTTTATTCGGGAGGGGTAGATAATTTAAAATAATACTTAAAATGAAAAAAACAATACATATTCCATATTAATATTATTGCCAACAAAACAATACATATTACATATTAATATTATTGCCATTGTTTTTTAATATTTTATTTTCATTTTAGGTATTATTTTTTATTTTAAATTACCCTTCCCGCCTAAACGATGCTTGATATACTCCCGTCCCATAGTAAAAAAAGGCTTGTATTTAACCCCCCCTACTAAAAACTGTTATCAATTTTCGGCGCCGAAGTTATCGTACCTACACTCCCTATACTACGAGTATAGTCGTCTATGCGCGATGATGGCAAAGTTTTGGGCCGTAAAATCACTCCAGCATTGACCAGGCCGCACCGATATTAACTTCATTGATTTCACATCAAAGTACATAATTTAAACAAATACATACATACTTTGATTATGAAAATAATCATTTTGATTTATGCACCGTTGGGTGGAAATAAAAATGTATTCACAACTGACTACACAAATAGTAGGTATTATGTACAATACATATTTTTGAAAACAAACAAAACTTTCTTGCACTTTTCTTAATACTGTCGTTTACAATGTGCAATCATCTCGATTATTATCCAACTGACAAAAGTTTCTCGACGCTTCATTTGAATGCACAAGGTGTATGCCAGATTCTCTTTTGAGTCCCACAATCAGTTAGCATGCATGCAGGGGTGTCAATACACACATTTCCATGCAATGCATATTAGATATACGTAGGTGCAATGCACTTAAAAATACATTTACATTTCATTTCACATCGCAAGAAGGGTTTTTCTCTAGCTATTGTAACCCGTTTTGGCATTGAAAACGTTTTTAAAAGTGTAAAGCTTACAATATGACAGGAAAATACTGTTCGTCTGCGTGTTCTGTATGATAGACATAAATCCAACTGATGTTGCACGATAAAATGCGTTTGTGAAGCATTTTATTTGTTAGCAAACAATATGAAGGCATCCGAAGGAGAGTGATTAATTTATTATTATCAACGATAAAGGATGTGTGAGGTACGTCAGCTTTCGAGAGGACCTTTGGAAGCGCTAAAAATGGCCCATTCCCGAGAAAAGTATTAAAAAAAAAACGATTTTCTATTAAGAAATTCGAGGATTAAAATTGGACTAGTTCTGAAGTAATTAATTTTTTTTTTATAAGATGACAACTTCTTGCTATACACTCCTTCACCTAAACATTAGCTATTCGATTATTATTTAAATGTCAACAAGCTATACCCAACTAGATTTTGAGAACATCAATTTTACTTTTATTTAACCTTGATGAAATTGTTTTTGTGTGTTTGAGTGGGTCAAAGGATGGTTTAGATTCACATATATCTGAACATTGCCCGATTGAAGCATTTTACAAAACCTGACGCGATTGGACAAAAGGGCGTGACACCTCTCATAACAAGCAAATACATTTCAAACGCTAATCTTCGACAGTCATGGGAAAAAATATATCTGAGGAAATATCGGTCAAAGCACAAGGAGTACAGAATCAGTCCGGACACATCGGTTAAATAAACGGGCAAAACAGCGTTTGCCGGGTCCGCTAGTTTAACTATAAAATCGAATATATCAGTATTTATGTCTTAAATTTTATCTAAATAGAATCAATTACCCGCACACCTTTCAATTTCTTTGAGAAGTGTCTTAAACAAGAGAAATACGTATAAACAAAAATACTTAACTCAGTCCGCTTGATACGACAGCCAAAAACCTCGAATCAAAATGTGAAAAAATACATATTTTATGCCATGGCCGCTATTCCATATTATGTACATGAATATGTATCTACTAATAACTGCATAGGTATGTGCACAGAATTCGTCTGCAATAAATTGAAAGTATCAGCCTCAAACTTTTTTAGCTTCTTATCTATAGACTGTAATGAAAAAAGTTGCTTATCATAAGCATGAAGAAAACTTATAATGAAAAAGGCCACTAGTATCATACAAACAAGAGAAAACCAAAAGCTGGCGAACCAGTGATGAACATCTATATTCCTTTCCAACGCAACGCTCTGAAACTAATCAAAATTATGAACCTATTCCATATCGTGGGTTCTTTGTTTTAACTATTTCTCATATTTTCATTCGTCCCGAAAATAAAAAAAAAAAGTCACGCAAACGAGGGTGCCTATCAGGGATGATAATGCTGAACCCAAAAAAAGTAGTAAATTGCCCGAAAAAACGAAGTAGATTTACAAAAAACGAAGCAAACATTTGGCGAAATGCTCAAAAATGAGCAAAATGAGTGCAAAACAGTGCAGTGTTTTTCAAACTTCTTGAGTATGCGACCCCTTTGTTTGTAAAAACAGTTTGGCGACCCCCACATTATAATATGTCAGTTCTTCAAAAAGCTACATACACTGAGCCCCTTCAAAACCCGGTCTAATTACATAACATTTTATTTATTTACTGAAGAAGACATATTATTTTGCAAAACTTTTCCTAATGCCAAACGTGTCATGCGGATACACTGCTTTCTTCATCAACAAGTTCTGGCATCCAAGGTGTTACCTTCTGAATTAATTGATGAACTTAAAGATGTGATCCGAGCTGTGAAGCAAGCGAAGTCACAATGCCGAACATTTCCATATAAAACTATCCATTGTGACTGTCAAAATATTTAAGTTGAAGACTAAAAATGATTATTGGTAAGGCCCAAGGCCTTGCAAAGTCGGCTGTTTAGGACCATATGTGATGAAATGGGTTCACTCCATCAAAATCTCCTTTATCAGACAGAGGTCAGATGGCTGTCAAAAGGAAAGGTATTGACACGAGTTCTGGAATTAAAAGCTACATTATTTAGGTATGTTCTTACAAGATTCAAAATCTGAAATTCGAATCATTTTTCTGATCCCACCTGGCTTTTGAAAGTATCATTTCTCGCAGATCTTTTTGACTACTCCAAGGGAGAGAAGAAAGCATTATAACTGCAAAAGACAAAATCAGAGGATTCCTCGTAAAACTTCCTTTGTGGCCAGAGTCTTTACAAAACAAAAATTGTTTGATATTTTTGTGTTCAGATATGTCGCACTAAAAAATGTTGTGTTCTGTTTTATTTTTTTTTTGGCACGGGACTTTTGTTTATTAATCTTACCGGCTTGGGAGCGCGACCCCCCAAGGAACTCTTGGCGAACCTCTAGGGGGTCGTGACCCACAGTTTGAAAAACACATGCATTACATGACACATTTTTCTCGTGATACATATTTATATTTCGTTGATTTCTTCGTCGTTGTTGATGTATTTAGAGTCAAATTGATCAATATTGTCTATTTTAAATGA
This sequence comes from Cheilosia scutellata, assembly GCA_955612985.1. NCBI lineage: Eukaryota > Metazoa > Arthropoda > Insecta > Diptera > Syrphidae > Cheilosia > Cheilosia scutellata. The sequence goes on from OY015312.1 coordinate 126,448,926, forward strand.
TATTTTGAACCATAAATAAACGAAGTAGAAATAAGTTGCTACGTAGCAGATGAACAATAATTAAAAAATGAAGTAGATCTACTACATATGAAGTAAATTATCATCTCTGGTGCCTATACGAACCTGTTGCGCCATTTTTTTTTTTCATATTTGCAATGTATGTAGGTACCTATATTAGAGAAAGAAGAAGTTCCCATGCCATCCATAATAATGCTTGCTTAAGTTTCGCTTTTGCAACGATGCACTCCACAAAGGGGGAAACTAAATCGGTATCACATTAGGAACTGCGTTATGATGACCAAAGGAAAATGGAGTTATGATTGCTATATTTGGGGTACTTGTCTTGTCATTAGTCTTTATGAAACTGTAAATAATTTAAACTGCTTAAAAATTATGTAACTTATTTTCTTTATATCTATACAATGTTTGAGTGTAACTCTTGTGAAAATACTAATGATATCTGCTGTAGAACAATGTATTGAACAATACATCAAAATACATACATAATAATTAAATACCATGATTATTTTTACCCAACAAGCTGTAATTTAATTTATTTTAAAATGCGCCATCCAATAACAAATAAAAAGCACCTTCTTCAGACACAAAAGGAGATTTAAATACATTTTTAAGGAAGTATTTACTTAGCACTTTATTCCCAAAATGGAAGAATAGAATTGCACTAAGAAGATGCAAAACAACCGGAAAGTGCCGTAAAACTGCTTTAGCAACCTACTACAACTATACTATATTATGTACTTCTTTCCATTTGCATTTAAATGGGAAACGCTAGATAGCTAGCGCATCATCCCAATGACGGGCGATTTTTGATTCGCAATACAATCTCTGAAAATGAAAGCAGCAATCGCATTAGGGAACGTTTTCATTTTAAATTAAGTTGCTTCTTTTGTTGGTATCTTTTTGTAGGTACATATTTGGTTACAGTATTAGTGGCAGAAGACACAAATCTCAGAACGGAATTTTCTATATGTATTTCGAAGAAGCGAAAAGCTGTACTTGCAGGCAGAAATATTTTCCACTTATATGGTAATTGCGTGTTGTTGGGATTAAAGGATTTTGAAAGAGTTTAATGGGTAATGTATTTGTAACGGTTGATAATAAATAATTTATGTTCTTTTCAAAATGTATACAGTATACCACAAATAATAATATAGGTATGGCATATACAATATACCTTGTAAATGAAATGTGAAATTTGGATTACAATACGTGAACATTGATAGCGTATACGAGTAGAAGTTATTGGGGAATAGATTTAGTGAGTCCAATTCCAGCATTGCCAGTAAAAATGTTAGGTGCAGGGAAATAAGTCCCCGGGAACTAAGTCCATTGAGGGACCTAGTTCCAACATAGTGGGAAATAAAACCACTTTCGTGAAGTGGACTTAGTTCCCATGTAAGGTGGGAAATAAATTCCGAAAACTCTGAGTGGTTTTATTTCCCTTTCAATACACAAAATATCGCACATACTGGAGATCTGACAGTAAACCCAAGCAGGGGGGTTGCATACTTATTAAACTGTTGAATGTGTACCTACTAAGTTCCCATAAGAAAGTGGACTTAGTTCCCACCTTACATGGGAACTAAGACCACTTCACGAAAGTGGTTTTATTTCCCACTAGATGGGAACTAATTCCCTCAGTGGACTTAGTTCCCGAGGACTTATTTCCCTGCACCGATATTACGATGCCGTGTTTAAAGCCAAGAGATTTCTTGGCGCATTTAAAAATGTTCTCTCCGTAAAAGCTTTGTATATAGCCTTAATCCCAGATATTTTAACGCAAGACGGCCAGTTGAGTAAGGTGAATACAACTATGTAACAACGTTTTATTTGGGTTACGTTACGTAAGACCTCAGCTGTGGATCCAGGCCCAGCGGTTATCGAGATATAACGTCATCGAGTTTCACCCCATAGAAGATGTTTTTTGTATAGGAGGTATGTATACGTTTTTGAATGTTTTTTTGGTATGGGAGGTGCCACGCCCCTTTGTCCAATTTTGACCAATCTTCACAGGAGCACTTCAGGGCCAATACCTAAGATTATCTGTAAGTTTGAGCTCAATCGATTCGGTGGTTTTCGAGATACGATTTTGATTTTTTTTGTATGGGAGGTGCCACGCCCCTTTGCCCAATTTTGACCAATCTTCTCAGGAGCACTCTAGGGCCAATACCTAAGATTATCTCTAAGTTAGAGCTCAATCGATTCGGTGGTTTTCGAGATATACGATTTTGAATGTTTTTGTTTTTTATGGGCTGTGCCACGCCCCTTTGTCCGATTTTGTATTTGTTTAGCCTATTGACCGACCACCGTAATTACCGCCATTTTAAAAAAATATCAACTAAATTGGTTGAAAATTACGGGCGACATAGGGAAACATACAGTTTTTGCCACTTTGTTTTATATATATAGAGAAGAGAAGAGAAGAGGAGAGAAGAGATAAACCCCAAGATGCTAGTTGTTGAACTATATGGGATTTAATGATACATGGATATGGATACGCATACCTTCCAGTTTGAACATATGTATGTTTAAGAGGTGGTTGTGATTTACTCATCTGTCAACCTACTCGTACGTTTGTGTAAACATACAATGTACTTGTACATATTTTGTTTATGATTCCGCAGGAATATTTAATTATTTTATTCATCCAAAACGTTTCATTAAATTGGCTCGGATTTGAGCATATTATGTTTAATTACCACTCGATTGTTTAATGATAGAGGAATCGCAAATATTGACGTTCAAACTTTGACAAACTATGTATTAAATGTAAATTTTTTTTTCTACTCATGAAGCCAATACATTCTGCAATTACAAATATACCCGCACGCATTTGACTTTAAAGATAGTACTACTTATGTAATATGTATACATACCCTTTTGACAAAACCAATACTGGTCCTTTTTGGACGGAAAACAAGTTTCCATAAGCCCACGCCCACTGGTTGAAGTTTTTCATTGAATATAAAAATCTCAGATGAATGTTCAAATTCAATTAAAAGTTTATCGAGACAGACAGAATGGAGAGCGGAAAAGTCTTCGTAGGTCATTTAAGTTGGACATTCAAACATTGCGTCCGACAGCTTTGGGAACGATTGGATACCGACAATCTTATTGTTATTAGCTTAATGTGAATTAATACTGATAAAAATCTGGTCAATATGAATCGTATTGGTCAAAACGTTTTCATTGGAACGTGAGTTGTCTTTTCTTCGGGTAAACAACTAAGTGTGAAATGGGGTTCGGTATTGCAAGCCATGTCAATTGTTTCAAAAATTACTCATTTAAAAAAAGTTCTGTCTGAACTTTTGTACCAAAATGGAACCCAAATTGAATCCGGAATATTTAAAGGGTGTATGATGATATGATGGGATAAGGATGTCGATGGGATTGGGTGTCGGATTATAATTTTTCATGATTATGTTCTGTTTTGACAAAAGAGAATGTTTTTATCCAAAATGAGAAGAAAATGTAAGAGGTTAAGGACAGGGCCGGACCAACCATATGTGCAAGACGTGCAAATGCACAGGGCGCCAAGTTCTGGGGGCGCATTGCTAGGAGTAAGGCTTACTATCCACGTAGTTGCGACTCATACGCACGCTTTCGTCATTTGCATCTTGTTGTACGCTTGCTTGCAGCTTGCATGTAAACAAACGAAGCTATGTCCACGCAGCGGCAAAGTCGCATTGGCGACTACGAAATGAAGCGCAGGCCTAAGAAAAAATAATTTTATCTTGCATTCATTCCACCTGTGCTGAATTATTTCTTGCACATTAACTCACATTACTGCAATGTTGCAACTTCAAGTAGAATCTAACTCAAAATATCGCAAAATAAAAAATCCCACTAGACCTATGCAAGTTCAATTCTTACCTACCTAATCTCAAAATATTTCACCCTGTTCGTGTAGGTATATTTCTTGCACATCCACTTACATTTTACAAAAGAATCTAGTTCAAAAATCTCAAAACAAAAAAGTTCCACCCCGTATGTGCAGGTTTTATTTCTTGCACAGTCGCTCGCAAAATTTTCATAGGAAAATATGGCAAACAAAAAAATTGATTCCTACGGAATTGTTTGTGTTTAACGTGCAGGTTTTTGATTCTGCACATATGGGGATGGGATTGGGAATGTTGGATTTCTCATATACGAAAAAAAAAGAATCTCTTTGCAAGAGAAATTTGTTAGCGAATCTATTTGTAAGAGAAACTTGTCACTTTTTTTCGTAGATGAGAATGGAGTTGCCATTGTGACTGCTTTCCAGCCAGATCTGACTGGATTGATATGCATAGATGGACGATTTTTTAAAACCCAGCCAGCTGTTTTTTTTTAGCTGGATACGAATTTTGTTTGACTGTTTTTAAATGTTTCGAGTAATTTCATATTTATCAGTGTACATTTTTAAATTCAAAGTGGCAATAGAAAAAATTAAAAAGAAGAACAAATATTGCTTTAATTTAATTTTTTTGCTCTGAGCTTGGAATAGAATGAACCAATTTATGCGTTTGCATTTACACAAGAACTTGCCTTTTCTAAACAGATGTTTGAAACTGAAACTTTATCAGCTGTTGTATGAGGTTCATCTTTGTTATACCGGCCGAAGTAACAAACAAATTAGTAGATAAGTACTAATATTACTTACAAAAGCAACAACGACATAGCTATGATTTGATATCATTTTCAAATGATGAAAATGATGACGAGACTCAGAGATTAGTAATGTGAAGTTCATTTATGAGTTAATACATTTTGTATACCCTCCACACTAAGGTATATTCACTTTGTCATTACATTTGTAACGCCAAGAAGGAGTCACCGGATTTTATCAGGATCAAATTCTGAATCGATTCAGCCATGTCCGTCTGCCTGTCTACCTTTCTGTAGCGTCCAAATGAATCGACTTAGTCGAAAGAAATTTTGTGAGATTACTTCTTTTTACGCTCGTTAGGTTGGTATAATAATGGTACATGTCGGTAAAGTAGTTCTGTTACCTCTCATACAAAGCAAATCCTAGATATCTCAATAAAAAAACGCATTGAAAGTCTACTTCCTGGGTGATGTGGAAAAGACTTATGCAAGTGTGCAAATATGAAAAAAGGGCGCTTTCTGTAAATCTTGCACAGGGCGCTAGTTTGGCTGGGGCCGGCCCTGGTTAAGGATAATTAATATAATTCAGAAAAACAACATAAACAACACATCAAATATTTAGAAATCTATTTCGCCTGACGGTCGTGAGGTTCGTATTGAAAATGGGCTATGTCGGTCAAGTAGTTCTGGTACCTCACATACAATTTATTAGACACGCATGGACACGCGCCTTTTCGCCTTTTTACCGTAGTTTATTTTTTGATTTTTAGGGAAGGGTGTTTTTCCAATTACAAATTATAGGAATTTCACGAGCGAAAATCGGTCGCAAAAATAGAAGGCTCATTCTAGTGGTTGTCAGTGTATACTACTAGCATAAAAAAACAGATGGGCGACAGGTCCGTAGATGCACCCTAGGCCTAGCTTCTCGCAACCATTCGTTTGTTTGAGTTTTTATTCTTTTTTTTTTTTTGAGACGAATGGATGGCACCTACAATTTTATCCAGAGTCCGAACGGATGAATTGAAAAGCATTTTCATGACATTTATAATCTCGGATATTTGTCATACGTTCGCGAGAGGTAATGAATTGGAAAAAACCTTAAGATGTATTTTGTGTTTTTCTGGGAATCGAACCTGGGCTGGGACGCGTCGTACAGTAGTCCAGCATACTACAACCACTGAACCACAGCGCCCACATCTAGTTGAAACTTCTACACGAACCGTATTCCATCCACTCCTAAAATATTTTCATATTTGCTAGTTGCTTCTCATCAAATTCGGAAAAAAATCTTACCTATATGCTCTGTCGGCTCTCTTTGGTGACGTCATTTGTACGCAACTGCGCAGCCAAAACTAAATTATTTTATAATTTTTTTTAATTGTTAACATTTTAATAAAGTAAAAATGCTATACATATGTCCAAAGAAAATGTATTTGTTTTGTCATTTAATCTGTTAAGATTGCTTAAGTGAGTGTGAAAACCACAAAAGGTATATCTATAAAAAAAAAAAAATAGGCGGCGCGACAGGCGGTAGACACCCAAGGCCTAGCTTCTCGCAACCATTCGTTTTGTGTGAGTTTCTATTTTTGGAACGAATGGAAGGGACCTACAATTTTATGCCGAGTCCGAACGGCTGAATTGACAAGCTTTTTCAGGACAGTCATACTCTCGGATGTTTGTCAGACGTTCGCGAGAGGTGGCGCAGTAGAAAAAACCTTAAGATGGTAATTAGTGTTTTTCCGGGGATCGAACTTGGGATCCCTCGCACAGTAGTCCAGCACACTAACCACTGCGCTACTGCGCCCACAAAAGGTGTATCTATACTACAGAAAAAATAGAGGGAATATTATGTTTATGTATGCACTTAACATTGTATCACAATATATAATTAATTAAATAACTTATTTAAACAATAAGAGTAAGAACAAATGATACATGTACTTACATCATATAACGTGCCATTTCAGTTTTTTTACTTGTAACAGTTTCTACTCTACAGTTTATTTTCCGATAAGTTCTGATTTGTTAAATTGTCTATTGCCATCGCCTGTACAGCTCAACGTCTAATATGCATAGTACATTAACCCGTTTACCAGATTCGAAGCCAATTTTTGCAGTTTCATTATGTATGTACTACATATTTGGTTTTGTGCATTTTACATTTTATTGCTGAGAGTTTAGAGATGGTGAACATTTTTGGGAAAGATTGTTTTTTTTTTTTTTTTTTTTTGTTTCGTTGATATTTATTAATAAGTTAAAATTTGCTGAAAGTTACAAAAGGTTTTTAAATGTTAAGTTGCATTTTAAAGGTACAGCAATTTAAAATATTTATAGTAGAGTATGCTTATGTTTTTATAGCTGCCAAGTATAAAAATGTTGCGGTCAGTACATATGGAGCATTATGGAACAACGCGTGTGAATTATTAAACATTTTTTTTTTTATGATTTCCAGTAGCTAAAAATATTTTTTTTTATGGAAGAATTGGGAATTGTCAGACGGGCAGTGGAAGAAACCTTAAGATGTAATATGAGTTTCTCCGGGAGTTCAATTTAAGACCACACTTAGGTCCTTGTGGATCTATTTTGATGCCCTTTTATGGCGCTTAACAGTTGGTCTTAGAGTTATGTATATTGGTTGTAGTAAATATTTGGTGCATTTAAATACAAGAATTGTTTGACAAAGAAAATCTAAAAAAAAATACAAAATTACATTATGTTTAAAAAAAAAAAAAGAGAGAGGGAGGGAGTTAATTATCGTATATCGTATCTCCTCGTACAATGTTGGCGGCTGGCAAAATACACCCAATCGGTTAATTTTCTTTATTACATAATACTTACGCTTGCTATTGTAAATATTCAAATTATGTAGGTACCTGTAATAAAATGATTCCGCAATTTGAATATGTAAAACCAGCATTTATCCGCGGCTTCTCCCCCGTTACATTAGTACATAATACTCTGTTCAATTTATATTTTCAGTGCAGGGAAAATAGGATATTTGCCTTTCACTATTACTATTATCGATTTCAATAAGCTATTTTTATTTCAAGCTCTCACGTGGTTGCCGTAGTGAGCATTATAAATTGGCATAATTCTCTCACAAATGTCGGAAGGGTTACCAACTTTGTTAATATTTCATGAACAGAAATATGTAGACCGTAAACTAAATCCAAAAAAATGAAACTAAATCTAAACTTGTTGGTTGCGACTACAATTGCCTGTTTCTTCTATGCCCTTGTTTTCTTCGAAGAACTTGAAGCCTTTTTAAATGTAAATCAACACAGCACAAAAATTATATCACCTCAAATTTTAAATATTAGGTATACTGTATACACGAAACCCTCTACTTTTTATTTTTACTTTCATGAACAAAAAAGCTTATTTGGCACTTCAAAATCAAAATTTCAATTAATTAATGAACCGAACTCCATCAATTACTTATCAAATAGTAATTCTTCTTTAAAACAAATAGCCAACAAATATTGTACACGCGGCGACAACACCTTTTTCCTTAAACTTAAAATATATGCTCCCAAAAGCTTCAAGAAAGCTTCAATTCTGAAATCTACATAGCGAAAACCAAAGAAAAAGGAATTATAATTTCCATAAACGGACGAATGGTAACTCGGAATCAATGTGTTTTTTTTTAATAAACACAATAAGCAAGAGGCAAATTGGCGATCAGTCTCCTCGTCCTCACAGCCGGGTAGCAGCCAAGTAATGGTGGAATGTACATACGTGGGTTTATGGAACATTACAAAAACAATTTCAATGTAACTCAGGGGTTCTGTTTTTTTTATTTCAGGGGCAATTTCTTAAGTAGAGTGCCATGCAAACAAACTCTTCCATAATTCCTGTACTGAAAATATAAATTGAACAGAGTATAGTGTGCTTTCCTCGATAGGATGAACAAAAATCCCCTATTCCCGTCAATAACTAGGGCCGCAAGCAAAATTTGACCCGCAAATTGAGTCTTAGTGCTCGCTGTCAACTTACTAACTCTTACCGTTTGAGCTGCGCACTGATCACCATTTCACCAATCGCCTATCTGTCAGAACAAAGAAAAATAAATAAGTTTACTTAATAATTAAAAACCATGTTTAAAAAAAACGGTCCACCATTTTCCTATAAATTCTAAAATTAAGAATTGGTGAAAAGCATTAAGTATATATGAATTAAAATAAAAAAATAACAATTATTGAAGCATGCTACATTTATTTATGTATGTTTATTTTTGTTATATATAATTACTGGATTTATTTAAGTTCTTTCTTATATATAACCATAAAAATCGAATATTCATCGCCGTTTGTTTAATCTTTCAATGTACTTCGTCTTGGTTAACGCACCACTTCCGCTAGTTGGATCCATCATGCGGTTCCAATCCGTTTGACCGACTACAAAACCGATTGCACGCATTTTGTCTTGGGCACGTTTTTCTTCAATATCCGCCCAACGTACCTAGAACCAATAGAAATAAGCATTTATTTGTATTGTCTTTTTCTTTGCTCAATAAATTAATTGGCTCACTCTTTTCTTTCCATTTGTATTAGAAGTTGGAGGCTCCCAGCCATCGATTTGAAGATATTCTTCAAGTGTAGCCGTACCACGTTTGGAAATGGGCTTACTAGTGCCATCAAGACGAGCTGCAACGTTTATATTAAGCTAAATTACATGATTATCTCTTAAAGCCTTACCCAGATTTTCTGTGGTAGGATCGGTGTCCCATTTGCTTTGAAGAAACCCACCATCCTATGATTGCAAAAAAAAAAAAAGAAGTTCAGAACAAAAAATAATTATTTAGGTAGTTCAGCACCTGTAATGATTTGATTAAAAAACTTCAAAAATTGTTTTTAAAGTTTTTGTAAAAGACCGTTATATAGAAATAGAAAACCATTTGAAAACTAATTTCATTTATTTTTATTTGTTACTTACTGTATAGTGTATAATTAGCTTTTCCATTTCACACTTTATCAAGATTTTAGGGAGAACATTTTTGTTTGACCAATATAGGTATGTGTTGTTTATGATATATATTTGAAAGAGGAGTAATGCATTTTTACTTCCCCATATAAGAAGTAATAACAAAAGTTCAGTTTAATATGAGGGGTGTAGTCGGAACAAGTTGGAAAGTACTTTCGCTTAATAGGTGGTGGCCAATTGCCATTTGAGGCGTACCATAAGAAAGATAAGAATGATGATTTAGAACTGAGTTGCACCAAATATATTAAAAAAAAAAGATGTACATAATATATGTTTATTCAAGCCAAAATTAAAAATCATTTAGCAGGTAGTGAGTAGTTCTTCCCAAAGCGTGTCCAATTAGTGAAATTAATACATTAATGTATTCAAAACCGAATGATGACGTGATGAATTAGGATACTGACTTTTTTCAAACGTTCGCTTTACAAATTAGTAGGGAGTTTTGCTTAGATAAAAATATATTTTAAAACAAACTTACGTTATTATCATTCGTATCGTCATTCGTATCGTCATCTTCATCTCTAAGATCCACTACTTCTGAGTCAGCAACAAAATTGTCCTCCTGGAAAAAGGATACCCGATTATGTTTATACATACATTTTGACAAGAAAATTTAAGAAATTAAAAATTTTTAAATAGTAATTATTTCTACTGGAATTTTAACTAATATGATCCCATTTAAATTTGTATTATTTTTGTAAAGATAATAAATAGAGAAAAGAAGATCTCACCAAATCAGAAACATCCTCCATTTCCACTACATTCTCTAACAAATTGGATACATCAAGCTTAATATAGTGGCCCGGACAATCTTGATAACTTTTAATAATATCTTTAATTTCCTCTTCAGTTCGATTGTGAATGTTTTGATTAAGGCAAACGTCCACATCGCATATCATATCGATAATAAATGGCTGTAAGGCAGGAAGTAAATTCAATTCTTTTTTACGTGCATTTTAAGCATTTTTGAGCATTTAATTACCGAAAAATTGCCATCCCTAGCAGCATTATAGAATTCATTGAATGTACGCAATGAATGATTGCAACAATCCACAATTATAAAATCAAACAAATGATCAGTAACTGTTTTTTTAAACGATTTTATTAAATACTGCATGTAGGTATCTTCCATTTCCTTTTCGTATTCATAAAGAATTTCCTTCTTTGGAATCTGAAACATAATTAGTTACTATATTTATTTTGAAACAATTAAAAGTAAAATCACGAGTATACTCGTATATAGGGAAGGGATATATATTCTAGTTTTTACACATTTCAAAAACATTGGATTTTTTTCAGAATGAGTATCATTATTATGTACGTACTTAATTTCATTTTGATCTTTTTAGGGGAGTCATATTTCAAATCATATCATGATATTTTGCATGACGTTTTTTTAAATACATACATTACATATATTTTTTTTTGTCATCAGCCTTCCATTCAGTTTTCTTATTAGATTTTTTTTGTGCTTGTAATCACATAACAAATGTTTTTGTTTCATAAGAAAGGTAGCTTAATACTGTGGACAAAACAAAAATCTTGTTATCTTTATAAAATTGTAATCGATTTCAGAAGGATTTAAGTTGAAATCCACCATAATATTCGTAGGTTTTTGTGGTATGGATAAAAGCAGTATTTCATAACTAAGCTCAAAAAAATTAATCAAGGTTTAAAAATCGTATAGGCTGAAATGTTTCTATAAGCAGGCGTTTTCTAGTACATATTTACAGAAATTGACTTCATGCATGCATGGAAAATGTGAAAGTATGTTTATTTACTTTTGAATTCCGTTTCACTTTACCGTACACTTTTATTAAACAAGTGGTGACACTTCAATCAATCCGCAATAGATACATATGTATTTGTAATACATATTATTAATACTTTCGTTAGGATAGTTTTTTATTGTTTATATAACTACATATAACAATTAGCTATATGTTTGCAAAATAGATTATTTCAATGCAACCAGTTCACATGTTGTTCTATCCGAAGGTAGCTTATTGTTTTATCCGAATGTAGTTTAAAGTATTCATCAGTTTATAATACTACAAGGTAGTACTGCGCAACACCCAACCGAAACATTTTAATTAGAAGGTATCACGTATGAAAGAGGGTAGTAGATCTAAAAGTCAGTATAGGGGTTTCAACTAAAATCTATTCAAATTGAAAACGGATCTTGAAGAAGTAACTCGGGACAGCAGACATTGGGGGAAACTGTCGGTGCGTTATATATGCGTTATATATATATATTTAAAGTTGCTATTATTAAATATACAATTTTTCTTTTTAATTAAATACAAAGTTTATTACAAAATATATGTAATATAGCCAATAAATATGTATATCAACTAATACGACCGTCGACCATACTCTGACCGGATAGAAAAATCATGACCCTCAATCGTATTCCTTGGGTATTGTAAAAAGGCGTTAGGCAATAACGCCTAAGGAAATAGGACCCAAATAGATTTGGAAATAACACCAAAAAAATGCATAGCGCCCAAAAATAAACAACAAGATGGAAATAAAGCCCAAACATAATTTGCAGCTTAATACGGATGGAGGGCATGCTGCCTCCCTGCTTGGGGTTACTGTCAGATTTGGAGTATGTGCGAAATTGGATACGTTGAAGGTTTACATTACAAACTCCCACCTAATCCAAAATCCCACAGAAAAGCCAATCAGGGGGGCTGAACCCCCCCCCCCCCCCCCCCCCCTACTTATTCCACTGTTTATGTATTTCCACTTACTATTTTGGGCTTCACTGCTTGTCAAAAAAACGAACCCTGGAAAGGAAATAACACCCAAAATTACAAAAAATGTTGCAACAAATTGTACGAATTTTTTTAGGGCGTTATTTCCAAATTGATTTGGCCGTTATTTCCTTGGGCCTAACGCCTTGTAACAACCTATATGCTAGCATACTGCATTTTCTACTATAAACAAAAACTTCAACTTTATATTTGTGACTAAAATGTTTAGCCAACATTATCACAAACATCAAATTGGTCAAGCACTTTAACAAAATGTTTATTATATAGTATCACCACACTTACCTTACGGCCAGTTTTAGGACACTTTTCCACATAGTCATTCTCAATCATAAAATAATCATCGATACTTAATAAACGCGGTGTGGGTCCGCCCATTTCCACCTCTTTGTCCTTAATCAATTTTGCTACGTGTGATTTTCCACTCCCAGGTGGACCTCGTATTATGATAACAATATGCTTCGGACGCGTCAAACGGCCCGGTTTAAATAGAATCTCATCAATTGGAATAGTATTGTTGTTTTCCATTGAAGGAAATACTATTGGTTTGTTAGAGATTGAATCGGAAACAGACGGAAAAAGCGGTAGGGATTTTGCTTTTAACTGAGCATTAGCCGGCGGGTTATATGCGATTTCACTTAAACTGAAATATGTTATGAAATCCGCTAAATGTGTATTCGTTAAATAAGTAATATCTAATAGCTGAACTTACTCTTCGTTGTCGGAAATTTCTTCAAAATTTTCTTCAATTTCATCAGATTCGGTGTTCAAGTGAGATGAAGATTTCTGTTTAATTTGAAAGCCACCAGCATTTCTCTTTCCCCTTTTAGTTGGAGGCCCTGGCCGTTGGCGATTTTCAGGATTTTGAAGAATCCATTTGTTATTTGGATACTCCGGCATATTTTCGTCTTCCAAATCGTTCAAATGCTCATTTTCAACCTTTAATATAATAAAGAAATAGGGCAATAGCAATTTAGAAATGTAGCTTAAACAACAGTAACACAATTGCAAATTTGATTTTTAAATTATCATTGGATAATTTATTTTTTTTTTAAATTGCAGCGTCATATCATTATTTGAAAATTATTATTAATATAAAAAAAACAACTTACCGATTTTTTTTGTTCTATCGAGTTTCCAGCTGAAGCCTTGTTTATCTGCTTAATTAATTCAATCGGATTTTGTTTTTGTTGCTGTTCTTGTTTGTTTTGTTCTTGAAAGGAACCATTTTTATTTTGCAAAGTTTCGGATAAAATCTCTTTATTTAAATTATGAAACTGTAGCTGTCCATGTGTCTCTGTCGTTTCCTGTGAGTCTAATTGCCCCTGGTTGGTTTGCTGACTTTGATTCAGTCTATTGATATTATTCGTGGAGTTCAGATTGCTTCGTTGGAACTTATTCTCATTTTGAACACTATTTGATGCGTGGCCATAATCAATCGTTTTCACTGGAACAAACTCACTTATATCACGATTGAACGAATTTGATGTCATAACCGCAGAGGGTCTGTGACCATAGTCTACAACTTTGGCTGGTAGAACCATAGCATCAGCACGTGAACGATTTTGATAATCAAAAACTTGGGTTGGACGATAGTAGTCATTATCATCACCACCACGATCACCAAAATTGTTTGGATTATTCCGAAAGCCAAGAGAATTTCCGAAATTTGATTGGGGTCTGTATTTGTTAAAATTCAGGTATGGAGAAAGATTTACAAATTATCAGTTCACTTACAAATGTGTACAACTAAAAGCATTTTCTCTAACAATAAGATACATAATATCAAGTATTAATTTAGAAAATAATAATGAGTGATGTGTACATATATAAAATATAATATTGTACAAATAGCCGTCAGAGGTAAATTTGGTATAGAGTTTCAAGGCAAAGAGATATTGTATAAGGAGATAGCTAAAGTTTTTTCTCTTTTCTTATATACGTATCTATAGAGTAAAAAGTATGTTTTTAGTGGTATTTAATCATTTTTTTAAGAATCTAAAAGCAGGAAATGCTACTTTCTCGTAACAGATTTATTTTCTGCAGCTGCATTATAATGTATCACAATCAGCAGCATGTATATAATAAAACTGTACAAATAATTAAATTTGCTATTAATTTTTGTATTCAAAAGGTTTGAGGGTGTTTTTCTTAATGTAAACAAATAACATGTTTTTATATAAGTGGTAAAACAGTCCATGTAGATGATAGATCTAACATATTCTATATTTGTATGTAATAAGATTATTGAAGCATATTAAGATTCATTTCTTTGTATTCAATTTAAATCAAATTTCAAATGTTTCACAATAGCTCATAGTGGGCGCCCATACACTTTGCCGGAAAAATGTACCCCGTTTTCGAAAAGCACAGCAAGGCCAATCACAGGATGATGTTCGAAAACGCTATATTCTTTGGCGGGAGCGACGCTATCAACAATAGTCTTTTGCTTTCTGGGCTCCCATGTTCCGGTCTTTTATTGTCTGAACTATTTTTTTAATTTCCAGATTTTTTTATAAAGACAAAAAGATCTGCAAATGATTACGACTTCTTATTTTATCGTTTGGATCGATAATGACATAATGTAAAAGCAAAAATAAAATATTTATAATGTTTGCAAAAATTGTCCGGTTACTATAAGTAATTAAGTGTAGCGAACAATACATTTCCCATCCATTCTTTTATATTATAGGCATAAACAGAAGGAGCTCCGATTTTATAACATATACAAAGGACTTTATCAGTAGATATGTTGGGTTTGCTTAGACGAAATTTGAATAACATCATCCAACAAATCATACTCTCATTAAGTAATCGGCATTTGACTATCTTATAAACAATTCGGATGGTTTACAGAAACGGCAGTAGCAATTCTTTGGGGTTTTTCTATTATTATAATGTGTATAGTAATACTAAAACACGTGCAATACCAAAATCAAAAATCAAATGATCGGCTATCGATGAAAATCGGGTTTTAATCGATAAAGAATCGAGAATCCCAAACCGGACAATAATATAAATCGAAAAGTTTTACATCTTGTACTGCTCAAACAATTAGGTAAAGTCAGTATTAATCAGGTATCCAGGTATTCGAAATGTTCACATAAAACAACATAAGGTTAAATCTCTTCTAATTGTCTCCTACAGTTATGCCAACCAATTTCAATGAAAATTGGGAAACCATTTTTAAATGCAAATTATGCCTTATTCGCTGAAACTATACAGCCTCAGCTTAGTTGCTAAAAACATTTGGCACTTAAGCCATTGCACTTAATGTATTACAATGGCAATAAATACATAGTTGTCAGTTCGAAGTTTTATTTTGGAATTCATAAAAGGTCAATGTGTTGAAGGACCAACTTTAAATGAAATTGTTCCCCAACCATAAAATCAATCGGACAGATGCTTGTTTCCTATTTTAATAGTGCAACACAGTTTAAGTTTCATCCTTGTTTTATGTTGAAATCAATTAAAAAGTACGTAAATGATAAAATTTAAACCTGCGTATTACATATATTAAACCAGAGTATTACATATATATTGAACGTACATAGGTACAATATATTTCGATAGTATGTATCACTAAAATTTACGGAACTGCTAAAAATTAGTTTTACATCGAAAAACTTTTTTTTTTTCTTTTTTTTTTTTTTATTAATTAATTCAACTTTATTGGTTTATTAGATTCTTTAATAATGTTAATCAAAATGTTATTAAAAATGTGTTTTATACGGTCACTTTTGAAGCTGTCTCCTCTGTTGACGTTTATTGCTCCTAGAACCTTTGCTAAACGATGTGACGAATGATGAGAAAATTCGAAATCCCCAAGGGATCACGACCCGCCATAAAAAAAGAAAATTAAGGGATATTGTTAGGAAGGCGCAGAAAAAAGAAACTTGTATATTTTGTGGTTAAAAGCAAACAAATAGTACACTATCTACTATCGTCAAGCGAATTTATTTTATACCTATGTAATTTAAAATTTCATTCTACAAAATGTTAAAGGCAATTATAGTTTGAACAATTTCCTTAAATTTTCTTTATTACCCTCATAAATTAACATAGCAATGAATTGTATCAGAATATTTTTTAATAAAAAAAATTATATATATATGTATTATATGTATATTTAATATTTATCATACTGAACTGTAACAATAACTTGGAAGTATGGTAAATATAAAGTCAAAATAGAAGAGAACAGGTATATGTTATCGTTTACCTATCTATGAATAAAAAAAAATACTAAAGTATTGATAGGATTCATTGAACAAAACGCTATCTAATCGCTAGCTATCGAAATTGAACAGGTAAAAGATATTATGATCCCCCTAAGTACTGAGTTTAAAGACTATGGAGTGCTTCATACTTATCCAATTAAGGATTAAGGATCATACTTATCCAATTAAGGTGATCGAGCACGAGCTAATAAAAACAATATGTATATATTATGTAAAAAATTTGCAATTTTGCGCATTACGTTTCAACGTAATGGATAGACGGGCCATTGAAAATGATGGCGATAATGCCTCAACTCATTTATATTGAATAAAATTACATATAAAGTTGGAGTACAAAGAACATACGCTTTTGTAAGGTTTTTTTTTATTTATTTATTTTCTTGTCAAATCAAATCGAACACACTATGCATAAGTAAGCTGTTTTAGGTTAGTGTGTTTCTTGAAACTTGCAGCAAATAATCTACAGTGATCATGTTTTAAATGAGATCAGTCGTAAGATAAAATAAATAAATAAGCAGTTGCCGCAACAGGTCTATACAGGACTTGTGGCGAATGAAACGGACCACTTTTTAACGCCTTATCAGAACGGATGAAGTGAATTTTTCACAACACAGGTTTACCTCTCGGATGTTTGTCAGAGAGGCAGAGGAAAAAAATGTATGTGTAATTTGTGTTTTTCCGGTAGATAAACCCCTAGTAGTCCAGCACAGTAGCACTTCAGCCACTCACGGTATAGGAAATAGACACAGAATGCGCTTAATATCTCTTTCTCACTTCCATTCACATACTCTCTCACACACAAGCAGCATGTACAGCATTCCATTACATTCCGGACTTTAAAAAAAATATAAATATGTATAAATACTATTTATAATTATAAGAGTAAAGGGGACGTTCAATTTATTTTTAGCAACAATTACCTTCTCAGTACCAAATAAGTGATAGTGTACACAGTTTAAAAACTTCATGAGAGTGTAGTGGTTTGAGTGGGTGTGTGTATGAAACCGCATAAAAAGTCGACAAGTGAAAACGGGGGCAACGAATATTGATGAAGCGACGACATAACTCGAGTACATTGCACACAACTTTTTATAATGTGCAATCACTGTCAACTTTCAGCAAAATTGAAAGCAGTCTCTTTTTATCAGACAATTATGGGATATGTTGGTATTTTAGTTCCCGTAGTACAACGAAGATGTTGGATTTTCCAAAAAATAGAGCAGCCCTTTTTGACTAACCATTAATGAGATAAAAAAAACTAATTTAAAATAAGTTTATGTTAACACTGTTAATGGATAATTTTATTATACAATCAGTCCAAATGTGATTTATTATTTTCACGCATAGCGTTTTAATACTAACATTTTTCTAAAGCATCCAATAAAGAAACAAAGCTTGACACTGTAATCATCATTTCTGGGCCATTATGTAAAGGTCGCAAAAAAAATGTTAAATATAAGTATGTTGTATGTATCCAAAAGAAGTAACAACCGATACAAATCATGCATAATTAAGACTTTTCAGGAATATTTTTTGAATGTTTTTTCAGGTAATTTCCTATTACTTTTTGTAAGATACACTCGTACGTTATAATTATAAGCTTAAGTACGATCAATATTAGAGGTTATAATACTATAATGTAAGGTTATAATGTTCATGGATTCATAGTTACTATACAATATTTTGGTATTAGCATTGTATATAAAAGAAAACCAACCCAACCCATTAGGCAATTTGAACGATGGAAGAGAGCATGGAAGGGAGTCGAACTGGGAATAAAAAGACAAAAGTGGTGAATAACAAAATCGACTGAGAACATACTGTATACATACATCATAGGTACATTATTCACAAAATACACTTGTATTGGTCTTATTACTCAATAACAGGGCAACATAGGGAGTTTGTTAAATAACGGAATTCAATTAAATGTCACCAAAAGCTCTGGGTATTTGCTTGATTTGGTAATAATTGAGTTAATGCATATTCAATTAAAATATTTTCGTTTGTTCTAGATACCTTTGAGTTCTAGTAGAAAGCCATTTTAAAACATAAAAAAAAACCTCTTTACGTCTTTATACGAGTTATACTTAAAAAGGGATCTGAAAGATATGTACAATGTAAAATCCATTTATCCATAAATAGTTTAATAAATATGTTTGTGTTTTACATAATTAATTATTGTCTCATCATATGCATAATTATACAGTGAACTGATTGTATACTAAGAGTCGCAGTGTACAAATACTATCAAAATTGAATACCCTACCACATACATATTATATATATTAATATGAAACATACCTGTTATTATCGAAACGCCCACCTCCAGTTCCTCCACCACCACCGAAATTGTTTCCACCAAAATTGTTTCCACCAAAATTATTCCCCACAAAATTGTGTCCACCAAAATTGCCAGCCCTGTTTTGTTGAGCATTTGCTGAACCGCCAAATAAGCCTGATACGCCATGACTATTATTATTAAATGGATTTTGTCCACCGGGGACTTCAAAATTTCTTTCTAAATTTTGGTTTATACCACTATTGTCATCAAGCCCACTTCCGCCAACACTTCGACGAAAGGGATTATGAGGATTTCTTTGCTGCATGTCATTGGTATCATCGGATTCATTGCCACTTACAGGTCCGCGACTTTGTGACAATTGACTATTTCTATCATTGTTTTTATTAAAAGGATTACTACCCCATGAATTGCGATTCTGATTGGAGTTAGAAGCGAGTTTGTTATTCGAATTCTGATTTTGATATTGATTTTGGTTTTGGTTTTCATTTTGCCATGGCTGTTGTGGTCGCTGTGACTGTGGGTTGTTCCATGGCTGGTTATTCGAATTTCGATCTTGTTGCATTTGAAGTAGCGGCTGAAGTTGTTGAAGTTGTTGTATAAGTTGGTTTTGCTGAGGATTACATCCGCCAGCTCGTTGAGCTTGGGCTAAGGCCACCGTAAGCAGTTGCATTACATTTGGATCCTGTAAAGCTTTTGCAAGATCGGCGGTCTGAGGTGGAAAATTAGAAGTTTGCTGCTGTTGCTGATTGAAAAAAGGTTGACGAAGCGAGGGCTCAATGGATCCTTCTTTATTTTTATGCTGAAGTTGACTGATTGATGACAATTGTGATAACGGTCGCTGACCAGGAGATGCCAATAAATCGCAGTCCTTAGAAATGCTTCTTGAAGGAGATGAAAATGCTTCAGAAACACCAGGAACAATTTCAGCTTTTGATGATTTACTTGCTGTTGGTGAAAGATCCCTAGCTGGAGATTCGTTTTTGTTCGTGGGTTCTGGAGAAAGCACCGGCTTCTCTACTACTATGTCAAAGAGAGATGGTATCCTTTTCTGGGAGGGCTGAGAACTCAAAGATGTTTGTAGTCGAGAATCTAAATCAGGTAGTTGAGGCTTTATTGGTGGCTTTTGCACTGTAGATGGCAATAATGTGGCAATACTACTTGTTGTTGCGGATACTTTTGCCGGTCTAGTCGGCCCGTCATTGTCCAAGTCAATTACTTCAGTTACAGTTTCTCCTTGTGGAGGGTTCGTACTATTTTCTTCTTCTCTTGGTTCAACTAGATCTAAACCAGGAATTCCGCCATCAGCTATTTTGAAGAGATCAGTAATTTTATTTGTTTCGACAGCTTCTATTTTCGTAGGTTCAGAAATATCTTGAGACTCAGCAAAATTTTTAATTTCATTGCTAGATGTACGTTGATCGGTATCTTCATTGTCACTTTGTTCCATATCGGACGGTTCCCGCTGTTTTGTTTCGGATATGATAGCATCTTCTTTGACAGCTTTAACTTGTTGCTCAGGGATCTCATGATCAGTTCCTTGGGAACGTTCAGCCTCTAATGGTTTCTGTGGAATTGGTGGTTGTTGCGGCATTGCTTGTTGTAACTCCATCATTTTTCGGCGCCTCATTTGTTCACGACGTTCCAATAAACGAATTCTTGTTTTCTCAAATTCCTGTTCATACTGCATATACATAGTGCGATCAGGGTGATTAGCATTTTCTTTTTTCCAGTTTTCAAATTGTTCTTCCCAAAGTCGAAACTGTTCATCGAATGCTTTTTCATCTACTGATGTAGTTTTTGTATTATTTTGCGGATTAGAAATTGGTGTGCTTTGATTTTGAAGTTGTTGTTGTTGCCTTTTAAGGTCAGGAGAACAAAAATTATTACCCTGATTAGTATCATTTCCGTGACTGATATTCCCCGGATTATTGTGATTCCAGGTAGATGACCCTTGTTGATTTAAATTTTGACCCATGCTGCTATTGTAGTTATCATAGTTGTCAAAACGATTGGAATAGTTCCCACGAATATTTCTTTGGCCTGTGCCTTCAGATTGCTGCCAAGACTGTTGTCTGTTGTTTCTCACTTCAGAGTCATCAAATTGGGGTTGACGATTACTTTCGAAGTTACTGCCTCCACGGCCACGGTTACGTCCCCGAAAATCACTATTCTGCCTGTTACCCTGTCTATTGTCACGACCCTGATCATCTCTTTGCTGATCACGCTGATCTCGATTTTGTCTTCCCCTATGGCTGTTGTTGCTAAACTCCTGGTTAAACTGATTTTGTTGCTGTCTATCTGGTTGATTAAGCTGATTTTGTTGCTGTCTATCACGTTGATTAAACTGATTCTGTTGCTGTCTATCTCGTTGATTAAACTGATTTTGTTGTCTTTCTTGTTGTGTCCCTGTGTCGCTCCAACGACTACCTTGATTTTGTATAATTGGTGGTGGTTGGGACCATCGGCTTTCTTGCCCTTGCGTAAATTGAGAAGCTGCTGCATTACCAGCCGGGACAGATGGAACACCTTGATATTGCGAAGTAGTCGGACCATTATTGTCTTGTTTATCTTCTGGTTGAGGTGGAGGTGGTGGTGGTGGCGGCTGTTCATATATTTGTTGTGAAGCTTTGATACCCATTGCGCTTGCGTTATCATCCGGTGGGGGTGGTGGGGGAGCATGCGCTGGTACTGGTGGAGCTTGGTACTGATTAGAGATCGCTGGTGGAGGATATCCAAATGAACTTAAAGCAGATGCTGGGGTTGAAGAAGAGTTATATTGTGGAATAGTTGGTGGAGGTGCGCCATGAATCGCAGCCATTTCACGTTTATACTAAAAATATAATAAATTCATAAAATACAATGAAAACACAAGCAAACTTGTTTTATTATTATTATTCAGTAAAATATTATTTTAATCATAAGTACTATATTATTGTAAATATTATTTACATATAAAAGAACATTTAAAATAAGTTAATTAAGCACTAAAGAAATATTTTAATGCAAAATTACTACATAGTATCTTTGTATTTTCATAAACAAATGTTCATTATTACCTATATTATTGTAGGTAAATATTATTTAGATATAAAAGAAGAATATATCGTATATGAACACATGTCGGGATTTGGGTAGTAATTTTTGAGAAATATTGTATAAAACATTTTCACTTTCTTTGAAAATTTAAATACAGAATCTCATCCACCCCAATCGACAAAAGTATTTCCGCCGGACAAGGGAAAAATGTCCACCGGCACAAAATTAACATATCACGTCTAAGCATACCAACTGTAGAGATGTTCCACTGTACAGATTAAAAAAAATTGGTACAAATTTTTAACCTTCCAAACGTTAACTTAAATCAACCAGATTGACGCGTTTTTTTCTTCAATCAAAAACATTTAAAAAACCGATTCGGCCTATCTTAATATCGACACACTAAATCCAATTTTATTCGTGAATCGTGATATGTAATTTAAATTACACTTTATTGATTTCGACCATATCCTGAGGAAACAGCCACAACTATTGACACAAATTGCGAGCAATGAACGTATTAAGAAACTGCAATGATTTAAAATGCACTGTCAGTCTGCATTATATGGATAAATTCAAGGAGTACACGAGTATAAACTCCTGCAGGAATGCCGCAGGAATCAATATATAAAGATGTCAAGAAATATCGATATTAAAATATGTACTGCAAAGTTTCACGGAAAGGACAAATTAGTTTAATATGCTAGATAAGCTATATCATCATCTTCATCTTCATTTCATCTTTACGGCATATTCGATTTCAAAGGAAGTTCAATTAAAGCTATTTCCCGGAGCATATAAGTACATAATTATCATCGGTTCAAAGGTAAAAGTCACTAATTAAAAATGTTGACAAAATGAGAATAAGTGCCAACTAGTTACTCTAATACGAATTACAAATTATAAAAAAAAACACTAAAAAGAAACTTTCTCATGCGAAAAAATATGTTTCAAACTCATTATCTCCACAAGTTAATTTTGTTAGTTAGTGACTTTTACCTTTGAACCGACGATATATTGAATCTTACAAATATGTATAACGCCAATGAATTTTGTTTCTGAATATTTAAATCTATAATGTATTGTAAAAAAAAAATATAAGTATGTACATACATATGACGTATGTATGTATATGAAAGATATTGTTTTCGTACAAAATTTCTAAACGCTTGGACGGATTTGTTTCAATCTTTGTATTTAGAGTTTGTGGGCTAGGGACGTTTTTTTTTTATGCTAGCCCTAATATTAACGGTACTTCCCATGTAAAAATTTTACGAAATATTAAACAATTTAGATTTTTTCAAAAATGGCTCTAACGATTTGACCCAAAATTTATAGTTGAGTTAATTTAGGCATGCTTAACATGACTACATACCCAGTTTTTCGCTAAAAAGTTCAGCAACGGCAGTTTTGAAAATTGGCTTTTTCTCGAAAACGGTAAAAACGATTTTAAAAAAAATTATTTTTAAGGTACTTCATTCTTAACTTGAAAATAAACTCAATTTTTCTCTAAAAAGACTGCGTCCTTTGATATCCACCCAAATCCCTAATAAATAATAAATCTGAGAGCTTTTACTTGTGAAACTCATTAGGAATTATGTGATTTGAACGTGATCTGGCGGAAAGTCTGTAACGATTTTTTTGAGTGTATTGGTTATAAGAACTTTGTTAAAATTGAAAGCTGGGATATGTTCGTTCAAGCTTTCAGCCACACACAAAATTTTAAATTCAGAGAAAATTACACAGTTTACTATATGATGAAGTAGGACAAATGATTTTGTTTACTCTTTTGTACTTTTTCCATTTTTGTTTCGATGTAGTTCAGGCTTAAGAAACTAAATTGCTGTTGTTTCAGATCTTTCTAACAATTATGAACTAGGTACATACATATTAACTTTAAAGGTGCGACTAATTAATTAATTAACTAATAAAGGTGCGACATTTTTGGTTCGCTATTTATAACCGAACATTTTCTTTACTGAAGATGCAAAAAGGGTTCCTTATATGCGAAAGTTGTACATACATATACATACATAATATATAATGAGAAACACTCGTTTGTTTGTAGTCTGATTGTAAAATGATTAGGAAGAGACTATACCCAACTAAGGATGCTATGAAAAGGTAGATAATGATTTACTTCAATATAATATTATGTAGGCAGGTAAGGTTTATATTTTCTATACTTTTATCAAAAAAAAAATATTGAAGACTACACTAGATATATAATAAATATATATATAGGTATATGTATTATTAGTATGTATCTGGTATTTAATAAAAATTGTTTATCCATTATTAGCATCGGAGGAAATACTTGCCAATTATTCTACTAACCTGCTCACCATACTGGGCATGCCATTGTGCATACTGTTGCTCATAAGCTTGCCACTGCTGCCAATGCTGCTGCACCGCATATTGTTGCTCTGGGGTCATTGCAGCGTACTGTGCCGGGGTATAGGACGGAGCACCTGAAGACGGTGGATAAGCCGCCGGTTGTACTGGTGAAGTACCAGCTGGGGGTGGTGCTGGATTAGCTATTGGTGGAGCTCCAGTATTGGGCTGAACTGGACCAATTAACGGCTGCTGTGGATTGACCGCAGACGGTGGCATCGGTGGCGGCCCACCTGACCATTGATTCCACATTCTAAAAATTCACTGTTATTGAGAAAAATTCTTTTACACTGTGTGTAGTAAGTGTCGCGAAATTAATTGAAACAAATTGCTTTGCTATGAACGTTGTTAAACAATATTAGTTTTCTGGTTTTTAAGTCTGCTTAGTTTTTCTAAATTTTCAATTTTGGGTTTCTTTTTGCTTACGAAAACGAAACGTATATTAGTGAAAAGACAACCATTTTGCAAAACGCTGTCAAATAGGTATGTATAACAGTTTGGACTTTGTTTTAAGGGTACCTACCTATCTATACAATTGTTTCAATAATAAGGGTATTCATGCGACGTCGTAAGTTTACCATTATTTGCGTAAAGGCGTATTTTTTTGGGAAGTGAGTATAACAAAACCAAAAGTGGGTATAACAATTTTGCATGTAAAACCAAAAGTGAGTATAACAAAACCAAAAGTGAGTATACCAGTTTTGCGTGTAAAAGTAAAAGTGAGCTAGCTATAGATTCCCAAAAAAATACGCCTAATGGTAAGTTTACGACAAACGTTTCATGAACGCCCCAATTTGCAGTTTGTGGTAAGTTTACCATCTCGTCGTAAATGATTTTCCATACAAATTTTGACAGTTCATTTACCACGTCGTAAACTTACGACGTTTACGACGAGTTTACGACGTTGCATGAATACCCCTAAT
Source organism: Cheilosia scutellata (assembly GCA_955612985.1). Classification (NCBI taxonomy): domain Eukaryota; kingdom Metazoa; phylum Arthropoda; class Insecta; order Diptera; family Syrphidae; genus Cheilosia; species Cheilosia scutellata. The sequence continues at coordinate 126,474,193 of OY015312.1, forward strand.
GTGTTATCAGGCTTAGGTATTTCTTTGGGAAGTGAGTATAACAAAACCAAAAGTGAATATACCAGTTTTACATTAGTGAGCTAGCTGTAGATTCGACCCCTTTTACACGCCCCGAGTTTTCACTCACTATACTTCTTAATTCTCTTTTGGGCACTTATGGTGAATTTATACGTCCAGTGTTTTCACTTTAGTGACTTGTTTGTCAAATTGTCTTTGTTTCCCTTTGTTTATCATTCGTCGTTCGCGGTGGTAGCTGCATTTTCGAAGCGCAGACCGCACACAGTTCGAAAATAGAGCAATAATGCAGACGTCTATCGCTACGGAGTACGGTTTGAGAATAAAGCAACGCTGAAAATAACGAAAGAGAGCGAAAGAGAACACAAGAATCGGATGGGAATTCGCGGCCCATCCATCAGTGTTCGGCTATCCCCTGCACTTTTCATCCCCTTTACCAACACATTCTCGACACTAAAGTGAAAAACCGGTGCGTGTAAAAGGGGTCTTCCCAAAAAAGTACGCCTATCGTTATGAGGCGTTTTTCTACAGAGCTCGAGCAATATGAGCGCGCTCTGAACCGAGCGTGCTCGGAGTGTTCTGCTTTGTTTATGGAACACACTTGAGCACATAGCTGTCATATGGTTGTTTATTAATTCTTATTTATTAAATTTGGTTTACCTTCTGTGCCAGAGCAACAACTCTCGTCCACCACTTCAACTATTTTCTTTATCCTGTTTTTTTTTTCTGTCAAATGTGACTGTAGGCGTATTTTTTTGAGAATCTATAGCTAGCTCACTTTTACTTTTACATGCAAAACTGTTATACTCACTTTTGGTTTTGTTATACCATTGAGTTTATATACATAGAGGAATCAAGAATGTTTCAATTTTACCTCACAAGATGTCGCCTGCATGTCCAATTGCGAAAAAACACTCAAAGTGAACAAAACGCTCAAGTAGAAAAAGGGAATATAGGAAAGGGAGAATTTTAAATGTACTCATTCTTTTTGTCTTTTTATCCTTTTTATTTAATATGAAGAAGTGTGACAACTGACAAGAAGTAGCCTCACATTAAATACACAATATTATGCAATTTTACATTTGTATTGAAAAAGAATCGTAAGTTCTTTAATATACCTCTACTTTGGTATTTGCAATGATATTTCCTTTGGGGTCGTTGTAATAATTTTATTTTGATTTGGTGTGGTGTGGTTAAGGAAATATACATTGATTAGATTAGATTAAAAAAATCGCGAGAGCCTTTATCGGCCCTGGCACTGCGGCCTCTCTAGAGGAGCCTATTGTGCCTTCCCTGGTGGGGTCCTAGAGCCATCTTTTGACTACGGAGACAGTCAGGAAGATAAGAATCTTCTCTGGCGGTAGGTCAGTAAGTTTTGCTGTAGTGACGATTTCTTCGCCAATGACTTTCTTTTTGAGACGGAAGGGAGCCGGACATTCCATGAGAATGTGAAGAGAGGATTCATCACTCTCAAGGCACAGTCTACATGTGGGGTCCGGTAAGACTCCAATTCGGTGAAGGTGTTTTTTCATAAGACAATGTCCAGTAATAATTCCTGTCAGGATTTTTAGGTTGTTTTTGTCCAGATTAGTAAAAATATAGGATTTTCTGGAGGTTTTGGGAAAACTGTTTGGTGCAGTTCTGCCCAGGTGTACTAAGCCAATGTATTCCCTGAAGCATCCCTTACTGACACTACAGAAAGGCTCATGTCCGACAAGTTGCGCCGACTTTAGCCAGTGAGTCAGCTGTTTCGTTTCCAGTAAAGCGCCTGTGGGCTGGAATCCAGAGTATCCAGTGACTAGGTTTTTCTTTGCAAGTTCGTGGATGACCAAAACCAGGTTCGATTTTATAACAGATAAGTCCAGAGCTTTACGAACAGCCTGGTTGTCTGAGAAGATAAATATGGTTTTACCACGTGTATTAGAACTTAAATTTATTCTAGCGCAGTAGTTAATGGCATATCTTATATACATAAGACCATCCCATAATTAAAATTCATGTTGTCTTTAAAGTAAGCATTAAGAACAAATTTAAATAGGTAGATCTAGATAAAAATTTATTAAATGCAAAGTATGTACCTATGTACATATGTATCTACCATATTCAAATATTCTTAAACTGTTTAAACTGTTTCTAAGATGACCTTCATCTTAATCTATCTTGGTTAAACATTGAAAATGAAAAATAATCCAATTTAAAATAGAAAGAAATTAAAAAAAAATCAATGTTTGCATATGAGACATAACTTCAATGGATTCCAATATCAAATGAAATAATACGTTGGTTTTATAATTTTTTTTTGTCGATTTTTGTAGTTTTATAATTTTTAATTTTTTTTTTTTTTACTTTTTACTTTACCATTGTGCAGTGAAACATTTCCAGAATACTTTATCCACACAAATCTGGCACTACTAAAGGGCATTCCAAAAAAAGATTTAGAGCACCCTGGCGTATATATATTAAAACAGTTCCAGTAAGAACAGGGGATGGAACTCATTTTTAAATTAATCAAATTCCCCAATTTTTATTCCTATTCCTATTGAAAAGAAAAAAATCTGCATGCACATACGTCTTAACGCTCCAAGGCCAATTTGCGTACTGAAAACTGAATGAGTGAATGACCAAAGCAAACATCAATATAGAAATACAGGAAAAAATTCCACTCCATGAAAGAAAAGATATCCACTTGCACATCCATATGCACATCCATATCCATATGCAAAACCAGTTCCAGATCCAACGCATACCTATTCATCCCCCATCATCACCGCGTACTAAAAAAAATGAATCGGTTAGCGAGATCGCGAGGATTTGAGTCTGGTTATAAAACATAAACGAAAAAAAAAAAAATGCTACCTACTCAATCGACAGATGACTGTATCTGTCCCACAGTGCACAGTCCTTCTTTGTTCTTCTTCTTCTGTGTTGAGTTGTATTTTTGCTTTCATAACTCTTCACTCAAGTCCGTAAAAAAAAGAAGCTTAAACGATTTCAACGCTCCACGCGAGGTAAATTTGAAACTTACTTTTCAAAATGATGATTCCTCTATGTATAAATACTAAATGGTTATACTCACTTTTGGTTTTGTTATACTCACTTTTGGTTTTACATGCAAAACTGTTATACTCACTTTTGGTTTTGTTATACTCACTTCCCAAAAAAAAAGCCTTGTAATGCCCAAAACACACGTGCAGAATTCACTGCGTAGCAGGATTAGTATATATTCAGCCTTATTCATTAGATTCATTTACAGCCTTATTCGTTAGATTCATTTAATCTGTTAATTATCAGTGTCTCAGCTAATTCATGTCAATTGCGAAAATAGGCTTATTTTTTTGGGAAGTGAGTATAACAAAAAAAAAAGTGAGTATAACCGTTTTGCTTCTCTCCACAGCACAGATAAAATGCTCGCTAAAATTCGTTGTACAGGATATAGATATTAGGACACACACCCATTTTTTATTGCCACATGTATTTTGATTTTTGTTATTTTTCCACTTTTTTCCTATTGGGCCTCCGCACACGAGACTAATTCTGCCGGCAGAAAACCGTTTTTATATCATACTTCGAGCGCACCCGGGATGATTTCTGCCGGCAGAAAAATTATATATATGAACCCCTTTTCATTGTGTAGTATTATTTTCACAATTGAAATATTTTTTAAGTTGTGTATGTATTAGATGCCTTGTTCAACCACTCAAACTCGGCAGAACATTTTATTCCGTTTTTTCCCCTCACTTCAGTACCCTCGCCTACTAAATCGATTTTATGCCGGCAGAATTAGTCTCGTGTGCGGAGGCCCATTCACTGTAAAAAGCACTTTTTTCAGATTCAGACCAATTTTTCTGCTCTAGAAATCATCTGTCTGTGAAATTCATTTTCCATTTTCGATTCGAGCGCGAGATTCACACATACTTTCACCAATGTCAAAACAAGAGACATTTAGTTGTAAACGCGAATTGCAATAAAAAAATAGCTGACTGTCAAATAACGCACCCACACAAATGCAAAAAAAAGTTCTCATTTTCATTGGGGCAGGAAAAATCTGAGATCTGAGAGCAAAACGGTAAAAGCCCAATGGAAATCGACATAAGAATTTAGCGTGCGGAACAGAATACTGGAGTCATTGGAGTCATAATCTACTGAGGTTTGGCAGCACTTATCTGATGTGACGGGTAGGTAATGAAATGACAACTGGAAATGGCAACCAAACATGCTGGTTTTATCTCTTATGTCACTCCAATGGCCGCCACATAAAAACAACGAAAACAAAGCCAGCAAAAATTGTTAAGGTATGGCATTGTTTGAGCAATATTTTCGGACAGTTGTCGAAAAAGTATTTAATTATTGGCCAGATTTGAAACTTGCCGTCGAACATGGTATGGGTGGAAGGAATGGCCAACAGGTAATCCACTTCTAAGATTTTTTTGTATGGACATTGTGCACTCCAATTTATTGCTTTATATTAGACCGCAATCCAAATTATGAACTATACGTATGGGTACTGCATAGGAAATGAAAAAATAACGCAAGGCGAACTACAGGACGTGCTTGAGGATCTTATGGATCAAGAATTTAATACTTTATGCGATGACAACTCTATTCCTGGTATGTACAATTACAGCCTTATTTATAAACTTTATACACTATAATAGCTCTAAACGCAAAAATATGTATGAGATGTTTGCGGTTAGAATATATTATAATGTATATTTATTTACTTAACATTCATTAAATTTTCTCTTATAGAAATTTGTCAAAATTTACTTCGCTATTTACAAATGTGCAAAGAAGGCAAGTATTCAGATATTGAAACTGAATTCCAGCGTCTTCCTCCAGGAAAAGAGTGGTTAACAAAAGAGACCATTTTTCCAAACTGTAGTGATGATAGCTCCTGTGATGACAGCGGTGATAGTTCTGATACTGAAATGGATGTCGACGATAATGAACCTAGTTCAAGTACAGCTGTCAAGAAGAATACGGGTAACACATTTGTAGAACCCGAGCCTGGTTGGACCACTGTTCGGCCAAAAAAGAAAATGTAGAACTATGTGCCTATATGTATTTGTATAAAAATATATGCTTTTTTTGCGTATTTGATTTTGCACAATTTTTCCTTAAATTATTTTGATTCTAAGCAACAGTATCAACTATCAAAATGCCTGAAAGTTTGATGAGGGTAACATAGCAGAACTTGCCTTTCTCATGCCGTGAACTCAAGGTTTATAATGTGGTGTGCGTATTCAAACTTGTGATTGTCAATTTAGGGGATAAAACGTTTGAAGAACTGGGGAATAGACAAACACAGAAGGCCAATACTTCCCGTCTGTTTCTGGTAGTCTTTCATCGTTCATGCTGGAAATTGGTAAAACTTCATATTGAGCTTTTCAAAAACGTGCATAAAAAGATAATTGAGAAGAATGGTCGATACTGTCCTGACACATCCAAGAACATAGTATGTAGTGTATATGTGTGAGTAAGATGCAAATGTATGTATATATCCAAAAAGCGGTTACCTTAGCGACTAGACCAAACACAATTATTCTAGTCAAACATTTTGAGCTGCTTTAAAAGTTTGTTTTTACATAAAGAAAATTCGAAAATGTCTTTTGATTTTAAATATAACTACCCCCAAATTGCAAGGGACTCTGGGTTTCGGCTACGGCAATTTAAAGATGGACCTCTCGATTGGCGACTAGTTGGTATGCTATACAAGTTTTCTTCCCTAAACATAATTAATTTAATTAATTTCGCAGCATCATTGGAGGTGGAACGTATTTTGCGCGAACAGCAATTTGAGCATATAGATGCGATACTTTTCTATCTCTCAGAAGCTCCATTGGCATCTATGTTAGAAAGCAACATTTTAGACAGTGGTATTGCAAAGTATTTTATTCTCTCACAGTTGGCTATACAGTATTTAATTTTTTGTCGAAAATTTCTTGATGAAACTGTTCGAGCTCTTCGTGAATCTCTTGTCCATACAGAGGTTGAAAATATTAATTTGAAAAAAGCAAATCAAGAACATAGTAATGAAATTCTACAGCTTCACAAGAAAATTAGCCAAATAGAAGGTATAAATGAAGTTGTTTTTCCATGTCATGTGTGCACAAAGAACTTTATTAGCAACGATGCATTAAATATGCATCTAGATAAAAAGCATACGAAAATTCAAATGGGTGTAATTCAATACAAAGATAATGACCGAACTTTAATTAACACTATCAAATTGGAGCTAGAAATAAAACAATTAAAGGAACGTCTTAATATTGCGGAAAAAGATATTCGTGAGACAGTCGAAAATAAGAAGGTATCACCAAGAGAAATAAGAAAAATATGTTCTAGTACACAGTTCAATACTGCAACCATTGACAAAGGAACGCAAAGTAATTTAAGCGAATCAAAAGAAAATGATTGCGCAGAGTATGTAAAAGACCCAAAATTTGATATCCTCTTCCAAATACAGGAGAAAATATCAAATTTAGAAAGTTGGCAAGAAACACAGATTGTTGGGAACCAACAATCGATTAATGAAATTACT